>CM062819.1:815309146-815909146 GCA_031772625.1 Pinus tabuliformis | reverse complement strand
TACAACTGTACTATGGCACCCTGAGTTATAATTCCGCAGCCAGGTGTACACCAATGACCGACGTCTATGGGATTTAACCGTTTTCACCCATTACTCGTAACCCTCCTACGCATACATAATTCCATTTCCGCTGTTGATTTACTCCCTCATTTCCATTGTTCTTCACTGCTCTGTCTTATTCAGTATTCTGTCCACCGTAAGCACTCTCTTTTTCATTTTCTTCTCATTTCTCCACTAAAACCTTGACCACTGTTGTAAGTGCATCACGGCTATTTTGCTGTAGCCATAAACCCACTGTCCAAACACTTTTCTCCCGTATAACTCTTTCACCAAGTGTTAAAACAGTGCTGTTAAGGCAGCCAGAGAGCTGATGGGTAAGCTATTGAGGGCAGAGCCTGAGGGCTCTAAATTTTTAGAAGGCTATCCCAAAACTAAAGACGCTTTGCAAAAGGCCAAATGGCTCCAGTTCATTCAAAAATTCAAGGGATACCATAAGGAAGTCACAAAGGCTTTTGCTTGTTCTTTCAAAGACAACAAAGTGGAGATTGGAGATCTGAAATTTACAGTTACAGAAGGCAGTTTAGCACAAGCAACTTCATTACCTCAAACTGGGGAAAGGTGGTTCAAGAATCGATCAGTGGAAGACCAGGAATGGAAGCAAATATTGAAAAATCCAGGTATGGACACTAGTATTTTTAAAAAGGGAATCCCTATTAGTCTTGTCAAAGAAGAATGGACAGCTTTGCTTCTGTTAATACAGAAATTCTTTACATGTGAAGGAAGATTCGGAATTTTGTACGTTTACCATGCTAAAATTATGATGCATTTCATGGGTGAGCATGACATTAATCTTTCTTATTTTCTACTATCTAGCCTTAGAAAAATGTGCTCAACAGTCCAAAGAAACATAAATAATATTGAGCCACATTTATACCATCACGGGCTTGTCAAAATGCTAATTGAAGAACAGTTAAAGGCCAAAAGGGATACATGGGAAAGATTTCTTGTGAGGAACCACTTCCAAGAGGCAGGAGAAGCCTCTGGTAGTTCACCTAAAGTGCCCAGAAAGAGTAGAAGAAGAAGAAGAGAAGAGGTTACCCCAGAAATTGCTGTCCAAGTAGAAACTGTCCCTGAAATTGTTGTCCAAGAAGAAACTGTCCAAGACCTTGTTGAAGAAGAAATTTCTGCCCATACTTTGAGGAAGAAATTGACCCTAAGCTTTTTGTAGATATTGACCAAACAACCCAAGAAATCATTACAGAAACCCTGCAAGAAATTGTACAAGAGGCTGCTCAAAAGAAAAAGGAGAGTAGGAAGAGACAAATGAAAGATAAAGGAAAAGCTATAGCCCAAGAAACCTACCTTACTCCTGAAAATTCCAGTGAAGAGGACACTCAGCCATTGGCACATAGATTGGCCCAATTTCATGAGGCTGCCCTTTCCAAGAAGATGCAAAAACAAAAGCAGAAGCAACAAAAGGAAAAACAGAGCATCACCACCGTGAGGAGGAGCAGCAGGCTACAAGACAAAGTGGGGGCCACAAAGAACAAAGAGTCACTCTTTATTGACTTGAGCACACCTGAAAAGGTTGCTACAAGACTTGACTTTGAGGCAAGCCCACCACATGTTGAGGTTACTCCTCCACGAGAGGAAAGCCCTTTTCAATAGGAGCATGAAATCGAATTTGAGCGTGAGCCTAGTCCAAAGAGGTCACCAGAGATTGACCCAGATCAGCAGAGAGTATATAACTACTTGGAGACATTAGAACAAGCTGCTGCTGGTCCAAGCACTGTTCTACTTCTTGAACAGCAAGTTCACTCACTTAAACAAGAAATTTTTGAGCTTGAAGTTTTAAACCGCCACATCACACAAGAGAATGAAGCATTAAAGGAACAAGGTAAAGTGGACAAAATGGTCCACAATAATACAATGCTTCATTTGGGCCTTTGGCACAAGGAGAACATAAAGCTAAAGAAAAAAATGCAGGAAGCTAAGCAGAGCTTTGGTCAATTTAAAATTCAGATGCTTGGTGAGGAAACCAAGAGTCAATGTGGCTACACAGAGGAAGAGGAGAAGACTAGATGTCCTAGCAGAGGCATCTCAGCAGGTGGATTAAACAATGTTTTCGTTGCATGAGGACATGCAACACCCTCGTAGTGGGGGTATGTAGAGCCTCTAACTTGCATCTAATTATCTATCATTACCTACAGCTTTTCCTCACTTATCCCTCTCTTTTGCCCTATTTTCCTCATAAACCTATCCAGATCATTACATTTGATGTCTTTAAGCATGATTGGTTAAATTTGCTAATGTTTGACTGTTTGTCTAGATTTTTGACATATGCACAGAGATTCCGCAGCTGTCTGGCAATTCCGTAGCCATTCAGCAATTCCGCAGCTATCTAGTCATTCCGCAGCCTTTTCATTGATCTCTATGTTCCACGTGTCATTTTGAAAAACGAATCACATGGGCACGTGGGAATGAAGGTGTTAAAGGTTCCTATGCTATTGGTTCGGTCAGCAACGCCACGCACACCTCCGGTCAACGTGGATCAAACTTCGGTCAACAAAGCCAGCTCAAACGGTGCTGCGTGAGCTGATAGGTCACGTCACTCCAGATGGCGATTCCTCCACGCTATCTAGGTTATGGGAGACAGGATCCAACCTTGGATTCAACCTCCATGACGACCGTACCCTCCAGATAACACACGGACCTGTTTACGTGTTGCTGTACCATTTAATTAACATGACTGTCAGTTAATTTCTAGTTTCATGTTTTACGTAGTAGGCAGTTGTTCATACGCCTATAAAATCCAGCGTCCGCGCACGCTTAAGGATTAGTTTTTAGTTGCTTTGTTTATGTAATTGCTACAATTTTAGTGTGTACAGAAACTCTGTTTTGAAGCTGCTGTTTCAACACTTTTTACTGTAATTTCTGCATATGAGTTAATAGAAGACTGTGCTGTTTTGACTCCTTCAAGTAGCTGATCTTTCCTTGGGTTTTGTGGATGGAGGGCCCCCATTCATAACAGCCTTTGTACAGTAAATTTACCTTTATGTTCTTGCCATTTCCTTCTTTTGAATTCAGCAATTTTCCTTTTCTTTAATACATGTATAGTTTTGATTTACTTTCACTGTCATCTCATTTCCAGCATTTACTTTAACTGATCAGGATTGTTTTCTGCAGGTGTTAGCC
This sequence comes from Pinus tabuliformis, assembly GCA_031772625.1. Classification (NCBI taxonomy): domain Eukaryota; kingdom Viridiplantae; phylum Streptophyta; class Pinopsida; order Pinales; family Pinaceae; genus Pinus; species Pinus tabuliformis. The sequence goes on along the minus strand of CM062819.1, from coordinate 815,905,951 downwards.
CGGGATTGTGTGTCTTTGTTGTATTTGCTTTATCTCTAATGGTATTTTCAGTTGTCATATTCATAGTTGCTGCCTTTATTCTATTTTTCTAGCTTGATTTCTAGTTTAGTTTCTCAAGTTGTATGCTAACATATTGATGGTCTCCTTATCATAAGTTGTTCATCTTTAAGAGATCAGAATACTAATAAATCACAGCTTGCTTTGAGTAGTTTTTGACTTATATCACTAACTCTTTCTTCACTTGTTACACATTACAATGTATGTTGGAAGCAGAATGTTGGAGAGAGGCACAATGGTGTTATAATTTGTCATCTTAGAGCTTGATTACTTTTTAGACTTATATCTAACTACTTCTTAATCGTGTTTCACATAGTACTATATGTTGGAAGCAGAGTGTTAGGAAGAGATGAACATTATAATTGGTCTTTAAAGTGGTTTTTCTTACCTTTTTATTGCAGCAACATGAGTAGTGACTAGTGCCATTAGAAAGTGGTTTTTATGCTTTGCTTTCAGTTTCATTTCAAGTTATTTCTTTCAAGCTCTTTCTTTGCAAGTTTAGAAGGTAGTTAGAAACCACCAGTTACACACACTCACTCATTTAGAAACCACCATACACACACAAATCACTCATTTGTTTATAAAATAATCACTCCATCTTAGGAAGTTAAATTGAACAGAACACCCCCAAACGACAAAAAGATCTAAGAGGTTACTTAAGTATATACTGTACACCTTCACTTCATCAGCTTACAAGCCCCGGGTTGACAATTTATGATAGCAATTTAGACAACACTAAATTGACTAAACACCAGGTACTAAAACAATGAGAGTGTCTGATGAAGAATGAAAGAAGTTGGATCGGAAGGCAAAGAGCACAATATGATTGTTTGTCTCAGATTTAGTATTGTTAAATGTATCAGGGGAAGCTATGACAAAGGCTTTATGGGACAAGTTAGGGACTTTGTACCAATGTAAGTCTCTGGTGAATAAATTGTTCTTATGGAAAAAAGCTGTAAAACCTGAGGATGAAAGATGAAGACTCGGTGACAGACCATCTGAACGCATTTAATCCTGTGGTAAGTTAGTTATTATCTGTTGATATTAAAATTTCATATGAAGATAAGTGCATCAGTTTGTTGTGTTCTCTACCGAATTCGTGGGATAGTTTGGTTATTGCAATAGGTAGCAATGCAACTGCCTTGCAGTTTGATGAAATAGTCTCATCCTTACTGATGGAGGAGAAGAGAGGGAAAAATATGGAGATCTAGAATGGTGATGCCTTGTCTATACAAGGACGGTCCCAGAATAGAAACAAAAATAAGTCATCGAGTGGGAGATCTAAATCTAGAGGGAGATCTAAAACTCTATAGAGGTGAAAACCACCTCAGATGAAGGTGGGGATGTGTACTTAGTTTCTTCAAGTACACATGTAGATCATGAGGCATGGTTGATTGACTCAGGTGCATCCTTTCACTTTACTCCCCATAGAGAGTGGTTCTACGAGTATGAGAAATACGATGGTGGTGGTGTCTTCTTAGGGGATGACAGGAAGGCTAGAATCGTTTCTCGTGGAAAAGTAAAGTTGAAGTTGCAAGGTGGAAGGGTTAGAACACTTTCGGGTGTTCTGCATATTCCTGCATTGGCCAGAAATATAATTTCCATAAGCAAGCTGGATGATGCAGGTGTAAAAACACTATTCGAGAAAGATGTCTGCAAGATAGTTCGGGGAGCACTGGTATTGATGCGGGTAGTTTGAATTGGAACCCTGTACAAGATACAAGGTAGCACTATTGTTGATGGGTGGAACCGTTCTATGGTTCCTAAAAGTGGAGCAGAAAATCTAGTGGTCTCTGGAGAGAAGACTATGTTGTGGCATCAAAGGCTTGGACATATTGGAGAGGAGGGCCTTCAAATACTTCATGGTAAAGGTATGGTAGAAGGTATGAGTAATAGCTCTTTGGATTTTGATTTCTGTGAAAATTGTGTATATGGGAAGTAGAATCGGGTGAGTTTTCCCTCTGGTGGTAAGAGGGAGAAACAGATATTAGGGCTTGTGCACATTGATTTGTTTGGACCTGTGAAGGTTCCATCACTGGGTAAGTCTATGTAATATGTATCATTTATAGATGACTTCTCAAGGAATACCTGGATATATTTCCTTAAGAAGAAATCTGAAATCTTTGACAGGTTTAAAGAATTTAAGGCTCTGATGGAAAACCAGACAAAGAAAAAGATAAAGGTTCTGAGGACAGATAATGGTGGAGAGTTTTGCAGTAAGGAATTTGAAGAATTCTGTAAGAAGTGTGGTAAAGCATGGCATAAGACTACTCCATACACACCTGAGAAAAATGGAGTTACAGAAAGAATGAACAAGATATTGATGGAAAGGGCAAGAAGCACACTCAGTGGTGCTTGGTTAGGACAGGAATTATAGGCAAAGGCGATGGGGACAACATGTTACCTGGTCAATAGATCACCTTCATCAACGTTGGAGGATAAGACTCCACAAGAGGTATGGACTAGTAAGAAACCTTCTCTTTCAAATTTGAGGGAATTTGGATGTGATGCATATGTACATTTTCCAAAGGAGAAAAGAACCAAGTTGGATAGTAAATCTGAAAAATGCATCTTTATTAGATATAAGGATGGTTTAAAGGGTTATAGGCTTTGGAACCAAGTAACAAGGAAGGTTGTGTACAGTCGAGATGTGGTGTTTAGAGAGGTGAAAGATGTTATTAAACATGAATTCCAACCAAAGGAACCTGAGAAGATAGAGTTTGAGCCTAAGGAGGAAGAATCAGACTCTACAGCAAAGGAGGAATCAGAAGATGAAGAGCAGCCACAAACTCTAGGTGTGAGAAGATCAGTTCGAGAAAAAAGGCAACAAGAAAGGTATAGTCCATTTGCTTTCTATTCAAATTTTTCTTTATATGTTACTGATGATGATTCTAGAACTGTGAATGAAGCAGTAGTTTCAGAGGATGGAAAACTCTGGAAAGAGGCCATGGTTGACAAAATGGCATCTTTGCACAAAAATGAGGCTTGGGATCTGGTGGAGTTGTTAGCTGGAAGGAAGCCCATTGGCAGCGAATGGGTGTTCAAGAAGAAGACAAATGCAGAAGGAAAGGTGGAGAAATACAAAGCTCAGTTGGTAGCAAAAGGTTATTCCTAGGTGCCGGGAATTGATTTTGGTGATATTTTTTCTCTTGTTTCCAAGGTAGCTTCCATGAGATTACTTTTATCTGTTGTTGCTGCTTTTGATTTTGAGGTAGAACATATGGATGTGAAGACAAAATTTCTTCACGGGGATCTAGAAGAGGAGATCTACATGAAGTAACCTGAAGGTTTTGCGGTGAAGGGTAAGAAAGAACTGGTATGCAAGTTAAAGAAGCCTCTGTATGGGTTAAAACAGTCACCAAGGATGTGGTATCAGAAATTTGATACATTTATATGGGGACTTGGCTGCACCAGAAGCATTGCAGATCATTGTGTGTCTTTTAAATTAATTAGTGACCGTGTTATTTATTTGGTCTTGTATGTGGATGATATGTTGCTGGTTGGAAATGACAAAGAAATTATCAAGGATTTGAAGACCCAATTGTCCTCCAAATTCGACATGAAAGATCTTGGTGCTGCAAACTATATTTTGGGCATGGAAATTAAAAGAGATCGGGCAAAGAGGAAGCTCTGGTTAAACTAGATGAAGTATGTCGACACAATACTGTAGAGGGTTAAAATGCAGGATAGTAAACTGGTGAAGGTTCCTATTCCTGTAGGTGTAAAGTTATCTGCTAAACAATGTCCCAAGACATAAGAAGAGGAAGAGGACATGTCCCGTGTTCCATATGTAAGTGTAGTCGGTAGCCTGATGTATGCAATGATCTGTACTAGACCAGACATTGCACATGAAGTGGGAGTATAGAGCAGGTTTATGTCAAAACCGGGGAAGGAGAACTGGACAATAGTGAAGCGGGTTTTCAGGTATTTGCATGGTACTAGTGATTATGGTTTGTGCTACCAAGGAAGACAAGGATTGGAGAGAGTGTTGGATATTCATGGGTTTGTTGATGCAGAGTGGGCTAGAGATTTGGATCAGAGAAGATCTACAAGTGGGTATGTGTTTAACCTATTTGGAGGTACAATCAGTTGGATGAGTAAGAAACAATCTATAGTGGCACTATCAAGTACAGAGGTAGAATACACAGCAGCCACTCATGCAAGAAAGGAATCAGTTTGGTTGTAGATATTGTGTTTAAGTATGGGGTTAGTATAGGGAGCTATAAGGATAGACTGTGACAACCAAAGTGAAATTTCCTTCGCAATGAACCTTGCTTATCATTTAAAGACAAAGCACATTAATGTTCAGTATCACTTTGTGAGGGATATGATAGAAGACAAAAAGGTGTTGCTGGTAAAGGTGGACAGTTTGAAGAATACTACAGATGCATTGAAAAAATATGTAAGCTCTAAGAAGTAGATAAACAATTGGCATTGTAGGGATGGATAAATGACTAAGCTCTCGTGTGGCCCCCTATGGAAAGAAAACAACAAGTGGGAGAATGTTGGGTTGTGTTATATTCTTTCCATGACTAGACTACATAGTTAACTGGGGGGTTAGAGGGGGAGAGGAGCCCCCCATTCATTGTGCTGATTGAGTAGCGGGCGGTCATAGGGGGGCGGGTAGACCACCTCTACGGGTTCGGGGGCAGCGCCCTGATAATTTTTTTTTGGATCCTATATTAGTTTGGCAGACCTACCTATGGTTTTGTGCATGGTTTGCGCACATTGTTTTGTACGCGATGGTTTTCGGTCCATGGTATTGTATGCTTTAGCATGTATAAATGTGTATTGTAACATTGAAAGGAACATTATGAAAAATCAAGCTGGTAGTCCCGGTTTTGGGTTCCAGGGGAAATCTCTGTGTATATGTGTTTTATGTGTTATGCTCTCGGATTGTTTATTTTCTGTGTTATAGAATTCGTATGCATGTAATTTCTATACGGGGTTAAAACCTACATCCTGGTCCTGTGGCTCTTGTTCCAACTCCTTATATATTGCTTCAACCATCTGCTCAATCTTCTGAGTAATTTCCCAAACCCTACTCACCCTCTTCTTCATTTATTGACTGCTCTGACTCCTCAACCTGTATAGGTGTAGTTTTCTCTATCATTGTGCCTTACCTTTCTTCCTATTCATGTTTCCACTTCTCTTCCCTTTCTCACCTCCTTAGCTCTTGCTCTTCTTTAAAATTCTTATATGTTTACTACAACTTCCTTTCTACATCCTCAAACCTTTGCTTCTCTCTCTTCCTCCATTCTACTCTCCTTTTTCTTTGTGCCTCATCGCCTCTATTTCCAAATCTACTTTCTCAACAAGAAGATTTTCTTTGAACTTGTATCTTTTCTCAGACTCTGGGTTATATGAAATCTTCCTCTTGCCTTTGTCCTACACTGGTTTTCTACACACTACTACTATTGTTTCTACTTCCTATGGTGCTATTGTCTGTAAAGCTTCTTTCCATTCTATAGCCATGCTGACCGGTTCATTAAGCCTAGAGGGGTTGTAGCAATACCTCCAAGGCTCTTCTTCTTGCCAATGACATGCCCAATCGATTCATGGATAATACACCATTTAATAGTGTTATTGCATATGCAGTTGAGATCATATAGATTGAAAATCTTGGTGCCGAAATCAAACTTCTTGAATTCCTCAGCCTTGGCATCCACATCCCTCAAGATTTGGGTCTCATACAATCCAATCTGTAAAGGAAGAGTAGGCCATGATGCCTTCATCCTCCTGTGCAGTCCTGATGATAACCCTATGGAGATGTGATATGAAACATCTTATATGACCAACTTATCCATGGAAAACCTTGGTAGCACATGCGAAGGTTTTTCTCCACCAAACATCATGATGAATGTGCCACTATGCGAGGCATACCAATCTTCAATGTTAAGAAATTCCTGCATCGCTTCTTGGGACATGCAAGGTGGATCCTCCTAAAAGATCATCTTATAAACCGAGGTGATGAAGTGGTTAGATAGGCTCACCATGAATCCTCGGTAGCTACACTCATAAAGTAACTTACAATAATATTCACAACATCCTCTGACAGTGTCCCTGTCCAACCCATGGTAGGAAACTGGTGTTGGGCACAAATTACATCAAGCAGGTATGTGGACATATAGAATCTCGCTTTCTCATCCTTGGGAGGATTTTAGGAATTAGTCACATGTAATTTCAACTGAAGAGCCAACATATCTGACAAGTTGAATGGATTTCCTTCATTTTCCAATTGATCCAATAAAAACACCCAATTTTGTGGAAAGGTTTCCATGCTCTCTTGATTATACAAGCGGCATGTAAAAATGATCAAGAGTTGGTAGGCCTTCCTAAGTGACTTAGTCTTGTAGACCTGATTTGGCATCAAATTAAACTTAGATGGCCCTTCTACCTAATGCTTCATGATTTCTCTAGTGCACGTTGTTGTTGGGAGTATAGAAGAGTGCATCCATGCGGTTCACCAACTCTAGTAAGTGATTCATCTGATGATAGTTTTCCAACCTGAAGGTAGTAAGTTGTGTTCCACTAGTACTACTCAATGTCATCATCTAAGGATTGATGTGTGAGACAATCTAGTGAATGATGTCTTTACATGGGAAGGTGGGGTACTTGCATGCAACCTTGTACAAGACTAACTTGTGGATGTTGACATAGACCTATCAATATTTGAGATATTCCTTCAAATTTCCTGTATATATGTCCTTAATTTCTTGCCATTTAATCTTCATGTCCTTGTCTATGAACAATTGTTTGTCTGAATAGACTGACAATTTCATTGACACATGTTCAACTACATCTCCAATGCTGCTCTCTACAGTATCCCTTGATCCAACTCTCCTAGAAACCATGTTTATTGTACTCTTGGGAAGCTGCTCAACAACTGATATACTTGGAGATAGAGAGGACACTCATGGCATGCAAATGTCAAATTGAAATCAAAAAGCACTTCAAGGACCAATTAATCAAAAAACTGAGAAACTACTAGGAAATATTGGACAATTCAGAATTTCAAAGGCAAGGGACTGGCAGCTCGATTTGTGCATTATGTAGTCACAGCTGCCAGAGAGAGGTGATGCTGACTGGAACTGTGCAATGCATAGTCCACTGTGCCTTGCTAGTGATTGGAACTACACAGTGCATAGTTCAGTCTGGCTTTGATGCTAGCTGGGACTACTCATTACACAATCCCAGTGGGCAAGTCTCTAGGACTATATCCTAGAACAAGACAATGCATAGTTGGAGCCAGTCACTTGCGGTCTCTGTTCAATTTCTAGAGCAAAGATAGAGCCTTGAGATCCATAAATGCGCTATGCATGCTGGGAAGAGCTAGATCTGAACCAAGGAATCTGAGATCTTCCCAAGAGTGACTTGTAAACGAGAAGATCTGAAAGTGTGTGCAATGGTTGGTGTAGATTTGAGTGAATAGTGGTGAATGCAATAAAAAAAATGCAAGAATTAGTCAAACATAATAACAACGAAGCTTGTGGGGAGAGTCGTCACAACGACATTGTTAGTGCAAAAACTGTGTTATGCATGTGACACTTACGAAAGGAAATGAAAAACTTGAAACACTACTTGTACAAGCTAAAACAAATCAAAATTCCAGTAAATTAGGAAAAACAAAACTCACACAAGCCAAGGAAACAAAAGTGACAGAAAAAGCAACAAAAGACGAGAAAAGTAAGACTTACCTAAAAAAGTTGTGATGATTATTCCAAAGGTTCTTAGATGCCTCGGGAATGCCATAGATCTAAGATCAAATGTGAAAATTAGCTCTAGACGTGTCCATTAAATAAATTTGGTCGATTTAGGGTTTATTATGCGAAGGCCAAAATTCTAGGAAAAAGTGACAAGTGGTGATAGTTTCTAAAATTAACTCAAGTGTAACTCCAACTGCTAAAAATACATACCTATTTTTTAAGGATTTTTCACTTTTTTCATTTTTCTTTTCTACGAAAGGATGCCATGCATGCATGGAGAAATGGTTCAATTCTAGGGAGAAACTAGGCAACTTACTTGCACATGCATCAGACAATAGCTGAAGGAATGGTTCTGCGCAATTCCTGGGTTGAGTGGCTCTAGATGCCTCTCATGCTCTATGCAGTTTCCCAATTAAAGACAAACTTCCAATTGGGTTTGTGCAATTCTGGAGCTAGAACTAGATGCAACCAAGTCAAAGGAGGTCAACTTGTGGTTAGAAAAAAAAGAAAGTACGCAAACACAAGCTATAAAGAAAAATATAAAACTTGATGAAAGCACAAATACCTGGGTAGTGTAAGATAAGCTACCGAGATGTTAGTAGGGATGCTCCAAAACAAATTGTAGGGAAAATTTTAGAGGGTGGTTGTATCTGCTACAAAATAATGAAAGTTGGAACATACACTATTATATTGGACTGTTGGACATAAATTTGGAATGCCTTTAGGGCTTTGACCAACGAATAGCCTTTTTTCCTTAAGATATTATACTTCAGCTTTACATCTCATAACACCTGTCTAAAGAAGGCAATTTGTGTTCACATCCTTCATTATTTTTCTCCAATAGAAGAGTTGTGACCATGTTGGGAGAGGCAAAAGAGAAAATGAGGAATGGACTCTCATAATTTGGGCTAGATAAGAGTCAGGCTTCTAAAAAAGTTTTTTTAATTCTGGAGAATGATTCCCTAGTTCTTACAATCAACTTTACTTCCCAGACCTTCTTCAACATCTTTGTGATCTCTTTGATAATTTTCACACAGTTTGGTATGAAAGCTTAAAAAGTTCATTCTAGCCAATAAAACTTGAATATCCTTCCTATTTCTTGGTAAGGTAATATTGTTAATATCATCCACCCTTTTAGGATCAATCTTCACTCCTTCCTTTGCTACAATATGGCCCAAAAGCTTCCCTTCACTTAAAGAAAATTGTGATTTCTTAGGATTTAAGGACATACCATACCTTCTACATTTTGCAAATGAGAGCTGGAAAATGCTTGAGGTGCTCTTCATTTGACTTGGAGAAAATATTTACGTCATCGAGGTATATTACTACGAATTTATCCTGCTCTCCAACAAAATCTATATCCATCACTCTCTGGAAAGTAGCTCCAATGTTTATGAGGTTGAAAGGCATTATGGCATACATAAACCTTCCCCATGGTGTAGTAAAAGTTTTTTTCTTCTGATCCTCAAGGTGTATTGTGACTTGTTATATCCAAAGAAACCATCCATCATGGACATTCGGGCATACCCTACTACTTTTTGCATAATATAATCCATTTTAGGTAGAGGATAGTTATCTTTTAGTAAGGCTTTATTCATATTTCTAAAATCTACACACAACCTTTTTTATCCATTCTCCTTCCTTCCAAGAACCAAATTTTCTACCCAATCGAAGTGCCTTAATGGCACAATTATCTTAGCCTGTAATAATTTCACTAGCTTTTCAATTCATGGGAGCAACATAGGATTAATCTGCCTGAGCATTTCATTATATGGATTCACCCCAATTTTTAAAGGAATTTTGTGTTGTATGATGCTAGGATCAAAAGTCTTCAAATCATCATATTACAAGGAAAACACACCCATGTATTCCTTAAAAATTTCTGATTATCTTTGTTTGTATTCCTTAGGAACCCCTTTAGCTAATTTGATAACTCTCAAATCTCCTTTGGTGCCAATGTTACAATCTTCCACATATTCCTCAAGTTGTTGCTTAGTTGGCTTAATAGCCACATCATTTCAGCTAAAAGTCATTCTAATGGAACCAATCCTCTGGGGATGACATTCCCCTTTAGCTGTGATATCTTGTGACCAGTGATGGTTTCTTACCAAGTACCTTGTTGTTCACATTTCATCTTCTCATCATCCTGACTAATCACCAAGTTCAAGAAATATGCAATGACCTCCATGAAGCGCTTGCTCCGTTCTTCATCTTTAAACACCTCCAATACTTCACATTGTCTGGCACCGATGGCCTGTACTTGACCTCGACTTCATATTTGAGCAAGGGATTCTGGAGAGGTTTCAAAGTGCTAGCATCAATGGCCAAGGAGTGTGCTATCCTATTATGCTCCCTCAACAAAAACTGAATATTGAAAGGTAAGAAGAATTTTTCAATCAAATACCATACCTCATTTTGATAGGACTTCAATCTTGGATACTTGGTTTCACACTGATTTTTTATTTTCTTCACCACCAACTCTGAATCCCCAAACACATTTAAGCACCTAATGTTAATATTTCTAGTATCTTTGAGCCCCAACAACAAGGCTTAATATTGAACAACATTTTTTGTGGCCTCGAACTCTAGCTTGAAATAGAGAGGGATCAGGTTGCCTTCTAGAGACACCAACAACACACCTACCCCATTTCCTTCTCTAGAATAAGCACCATCAAAATATAATTTCCATACCTTTTCATGATCCAATGATTTTTTACTTAGTTGAGTTGTACATTCCAGATGGGTGTCTCCCATGATTTGATCGTCTTATTCTAACAATAAAAAAGAAAGATCCTTCTCCTTACCATACACAAGATCATTGTTTGAACAATCTAACCTTGTAACTATCTTCACAAATATATATTCCCTTTACAATTGATGCTCTTCTCCACTAAACAGAAGAATGGTAGCATAGGTTAAATCCATTTTGATGGAAAATCCAAGTTTTAGTCCCATGACCTAGAGAAAAGAATACCAAATATTGCAGGGATATCAACCACTACAATATCCATTACCACACTTATGGTTGTGCTTTAGTCAAATTTACCACCAGATGCTTTATCATACCCAAGCACTTAACTCTTTTGGAATCAAAGGAGTAGAGGTCTTTGTATGGTTTCATTATCTCAAGTCCTAACTATTCCATCACAGATAGTGACATTAAGTTATGAGATGCTTATGGTTCAAGCATACAATCATGTAGTAGAAAGTCATGAATTATCAAGGTGGCATAGAATGGAGGAGTGGAAGGGTCCTTCTCCTCCACGTGGGGTCCAAACACAACCATAGGCCTCTCTTCTTGAAGTTTAAGGCTATCTTGCAGGGGGTAGTGGTGGGTGAACTCATAATGAGACCCTTGAGCTTTATACTAGGGTTGCTTCAATAATTCAATCAAAGGAAAATCTATCTTGACTTTCTCTAACTCTTTTTGGAGACCGAAGGGAGAGGGGTTCTTATCAATTTTACCATACTTGATAGGTTCTTTATCCTCATTGGATATTGGCTTCATCGGTGGGGGAAATTTCTCTGTTTTGGAGGCTCAAGACTCATATGAAGTGGGATGGGAGGATTCTTTCTTGGTTGGTGAGACATGGTTGAGTGGTTTCTTTCCTTTATCTTCTGGCTTAAGGGAATTTGGATGAATAGTTTCTTCATTCTATTCCTGCCCCCTAGACCTTTTCTTGGATGACCTTACATCATATTTCCTCTGTAATTGGGCTTGCATGAAGTCAACAATCTTCTTACAATAGTTGTCTATATCATCATCATCTTGTGGGGCCTCTAAATCATACCCTTCTCCTTCATCGACTTCTATTTCATTTTCTCCCTATGAGAGATAAGAGAAATGATTTTCTTGAACTTCTATGGTTTCTTCAATATTCTCTTTAGGATCATATTCTAGGTACAGAGGAGGTTGAATATGATCTTGTGTATCCTTCCTCTCCCTTTGCAAGAGATGCAAAGGTGGCCTTTTGTATTAAGGATTAAAACTTTTGTTAGGAGCCTGCTGACTTTGTAGAGGGGGATTTGTGTTCTCCAACTCTAGTCTTAATAATTTGTTAGAGAAATTCCTTATCAACTTATTTATCTCTTCTAACTTTTGTTATTGATCCAAGTTGACTCAACTCATAGATTTAACCAAGATCTTTTGCTTTCATGATGTGATTAGAATTGTATTTAAAAGAGCATAAAGGAACATATATGCATGTTGTAAAGAAGAAGGAACATGACACGAATCAACAACATAAAACACAACACGTTGATAACGGAGTTCATCCAGGAGGGACTATATCTCCAGGCCTAGTGTCAAGAAGGTTTAGGCCGCTACATTAAGTGCTGGAAAGAGTGATGATGCACATGCATGTGTTTTCTCTATCATATAAGGAATATTCCCTCACACAGGAGTGGCTCCAAGAGAGGTTCCGCTGCATGAACTCTCATTCAAAAAAGGACTGCTATCAACATGACATAATTTCACATATGTTAATAATGAGCATCCCACCAACACGGCATCAAAGGGATCTAAATTCAAACATACATGGCAACAACATGAGTATCCCATCGACATGATGACAAAGGGATCTCAATCAAAACATGACAATAAGTACATCTCACATCAAGAACAAAACAAGATCCTAGAAGCCTAAGAAGGCAACTCTGTGTCTTAACAGGGCTTCTCCGACTTCACTGTTGTAGTTGATTTGTGACAAGTCATCTATGACATCCTCCGATGCTTCGAAAACATGTGCATGAGAAAAAAAGCTGGAGTTGAGATTGTAATGTAAGTCGTGAATGATGTGCAAAGCTTCAAAATGGACTTTGAGGGATCAACTTGTCATCTAGCCCTCCTTCTAGCACAAGAAATGTTGACAATTCTTGACCCACCAACATCTCAGGGGATCTCCCTGATAATAAGTCCCAGCTAGACCTCAAACCATTTGGAATAGGAGTCCCAGTAGTGGGTAGTAAAGTAGTGCATTGACCATGGTAGTGTGTAGACGTAAGTATGATAACTTTGTCAAAAGAAAGTGTGTGATCTTACAACGAGTCAAGTGAGATGCATGGGGTTCTAACACATAGATGGGAAAAGGAAGTATGTCCCTTATAATAATGTAATTAGCACGCAACTTGAAAGGAACACAAAATCAGAATGACATCACAGGATGGAAGCAGAATAGTCCACAATCAGAAGTGACAAGTTAATCTAACAACACATCTCCAACAAAATTCATACAATTCCATACAGAATAGTTCATACACAAATGCGTTAGTTAAATAACAAACATTGCTAAAGTAACAAAAATAGTTGAACTACAATAACAACATATGCATGAAAACATGTTGGCTCAGTTATATTATTAAGTGAAAGTTCCATCCATACATACATCATTGACAACCACTAGATCAACTTGTCATCTAGCCCTCCTTCTAGCACAAGAAATGTTGACAATTCTTGACCCACCAACATCTCAGGGGATCTCCCTGATAATAAGTCCCAACTAGACCTCAAACCATTTGGAATAGGAGTCCCAGTAGTGGGTAGTAAAGTAGTGCATTGACCATGGTAGTGTGTAGACGTAAGTATGATAACTTTGTCAAAAGCAAGTGTGTGACCTTACAACGAGTCAAGTGAGATGCATGGGGTTCAAACACATAGATGGGAAAAGGAAGTATGTCCCTTAGAATAATGTAATTAGCACGCAACTTGAAAGGAACACACAATCAGAATGACATCACAAGATGGAAGCAGAATAGTCCACAATCAGAAGTGACAAGTTAATCTAACAACACATCTCCAACAAAATTCATACAATTCCATACAGAATAGTTCATACACAAATGCGTTAGTTAAATAACAAACATTGCTAAAGTAACAAAAATAGTTGAACTACAATAACAACATATGCATGAAAACATGTTGGCTCAGTTATATTATTAAGTGAAAGTTCCATCCATACATACATCATTGACAACCACTAGCCCAAATAGTGGAACATTATAGTCAACACTTCCTACTCCTCCAAAGAGATGTACTCACTCTACACTATGGAGAAGCCAAGGCTCATCACAATACTCTCCAAGCCTTCTCTAAGCAATGCATAGCCAAAAAATTGGCTCCCAAAAGCCTATTCGATGAGCTATGAGATTCTATATATAAAATAGGGTGGGGTGACCTTGGACATTCCCCTTTGACTCTTTCACTACTGTCATGACTCTTCACATTACATAGTGACTGCTCACATTCCACTAATGACACTTGGAATTTAACTTACCATATATTTACAAATAATAATACAATTTCCACATATACCAATGTGGGAAAAAATAGGCTTGAGACATCCTGAAAAGACAAACACCTTCACTCTAAAGCTTGGGGAAAGACCAAGTTGGCAACATCCTCTTGATGGTCTTCGGTGACAAACTGATACAAAGCTTGGTTGTGCTATTGTGTCCCCGTAATATTCGGTGATGTATTTCTGAAAAACGGACTCTTACATCCATCGCTTCTGGGTATATGGTTCTAAAACATCTTTCCAACTCATCTTGGAGCATGCACAACATTGTCTTGTGTGTGGCTAGACCACTGATGTACTTCTCCATGTTTTTTTCACTTAGCTGCAAGTCATCGCTAGTGGCCTCTCACATCAAGTGCTCCATGTACCTGTTGACCTCTAGTAGGAGTTGGTTCTTCTTCATGGCTTGAGTGAGGGATGTGATTGAAGAGATCCTATATGTCCTCATTATGACATCCAGACTCTTGAACAATAGTGCATAGAAAGCCTCGACATAGTGATGAGCACATGGAGCTACTCATAATTCTATATCAACATCTAAATCCGTGATTTCTCTAGCTCTGCCTATGGCTTCATCATCTTATGCAAGTAAAGCGAAGCTCCCTTGTACATCATTATGCATTCCTAGACATGCATAATAGCAACATGTATGTCCTTGAGAGTTTGGAAAATATTCATGCACTGCTTCTGAAAACCATATAGATAGACAACCACCTTCTGCACAGTGAGAAATATGTGATACAATTTCCACATGGTGGTCTCAATGGCTAATAATTCAACAAGTATCGCTTTTCTCATTTCTGCCATAGTGGATCCCGCGGACTATTCTATCCTTTGCCTGGTCTCCTGCAACTGTTTTGACATCCTATCATTCTCTGCTAAAGGAGCTTGATAGTTGAACCCGTGGCTTCTGCATAAGCCTTCGAAGCATCAACCATGGCAGCTGGATGTCTTATAACATCTGACACAATCGCCCTTTCCTCTATGTGTGCAGGTGACATGTGATTATTCCGGAGCTTCTTTCTTTGTGCTTGTACAATCCTTTGTTGTGACTCATCAAATGACAGATTGTACACATCTAGCAATGGATCATCATCAAGAAAGACAACCTCTCCTTGCTTGTTCGAGAATGGTTTTGATTCTGGAGGTGGCAGAGACTGAGGTGTGACCTCAAATGTTCTCGTCATGAGGTCAGTATCTTGTGTTGGGTTGTGTTATATTCTTTCCATGACTAGCCTACGTAGTTAACTGGGGGTTGGAGGGGGGGCGGAGTGCCCCCTTCATTGCATAGTGTGGGGGTCACAAGGGGGAGGGTAGCCCCCTTCTATAGTGTCCAGGGTAGTGCCCCGGGAAAATTTTTTTGGACCCTATATTAGGTTGGGTGGACCTACCTATGGTTTTGTGCATAGTTTTTGCACATGGTTTTGGACGCGATGGTTTTTGGTCCATGGTTTTGGAGGCTTCGACATGTATGAATATGTATTGTAACATTGAAAGAAACATTATGAAAAATCAAGCTGGTAGTCTTGGTTTTAGGATCAAAGGGAAAATCTCTGTGTATATGTGTTTTATGTGTTATGCTCCCGCATTGTTTATTTTCTATGTTTTAGAATTCATATGCAGGTAAATTATATACGGGGTTAAAACCTACATTTGGTATCAGAGTTATTTTGGCTTCAAGGGGATGCCTTTGTTGCTAAGGGGTTTCGCTCGGGCCTGTGGTAGACCCTGTTTAGTGGGAGATCTGCGGGATCGATTCTGGTGGTGAAAGAAGATGGTGAGCAGTAGAAAAATAGAGATCAAGAAATTTAATGGTCAGAGTTTTGAGTTATGGAAACTCAAGATGAAGGATATGTTGGTGGATAAAGATCAATGGATTTCGGTAGATCCAGGTACTGAAACAATGGGAGTGTCCGATGAAGAATGGAAGAAGTTGGATCGGAAGGCAAAGAGCACAATATGATTGCGTGTCTCAGATTTAGTATTTTTAAATGTATCAGGGGAAGCTACAACGAAGGCTTTGTGGGACAAGTTAGGGACTTTGTAACAATCTAAGTCTCTGGTGAATAAATTGTTCCTACGGAAAAAAGTTGTAAAACCTGAGGATGAAAGATGGAGACTCGGTGAAAGAACATCTGAACGCATTTAATACTATGGTAAGTTAGTTATTATCTGTTGATATTAAAAGTTCATATGAAGATAAGTGCATCAATTTGTTGTGTTCTATACTAGATTCGTGGGATAGTCTGGTTATTGCAATAGGTAGCAATGCAACTGCCTTTCAGTTTGATGAAATAGCCTCATCCTTGCTGATGGAGGAGATGAGATGGAAAAATATGGAGAGCTAGAATGGTGATGCCTTGTTTGTACAAGGACAGTCCCAGAGTAGAAACAAAAATAAGTCATCGAGTGGGAGATCTAAATCTAGATGGAGATCTAAATCTCCAGGAAAACTTGTAAAGGTGGTGTGCTGGAAATGCGGAAAGGAAGGTCACTACAAAAGGGACTGTAAATCTAAAGCTCCTAAAAAAGGAAAGGGATATGATGATGCTCCTTCTATAGAGGTGAAAACCACCTTAGATGAAGGTGGGGATGTGTACTTAGCTTCTTCAAGTACACATGCAGATCATGAGGCATGGTTGATTGACTCAGGTGCATCCTTTCACTTTACTCCCCATAGAGAGTGGTTCTGTGAGCATGAGAAATATGATGGTGGTGATGTCTTCTTAGGGGATGATAGGAAGGCTAGAATCCTTGGTTGTGGAAAAGTAAAGTTGAAGTTGCAAGGTGGAAGGGTTAGAACACTTTCGGGTGTTCTGCATATTCCTGCATTGGCCAGAAATATAATTTCCATAAGCAAGCTGGATGATGCAGGTGTAAAAACACTATTTGAGAAGGATACCTACAAGATAGTTCGGGGAGCACTGGTATTGATGTGGGGAGTTTGGATTGGAACCCTGTACAAGATACAAGGTAGCACTATTGTTGATGGGTGCAATAATTCTGTGGTTCCTAAAAGTGGAGCAGAAAATCTAGTGGTATTTTGCAGAGAAGACCATGTTGTGGCATCAAAGGCTTGGACATATTGGAGAGGAGGGCCTTCAAATTCTTCATGGTAAAGGTATGGTAGAAGGTATGAGTAATAGCTCTTTGGATTTTGATTTCTGTGAAAATTGTCTTTATGGGATGCAGAATCAGGTGAGTTTCCCCTCTGGTGGTAAGAGGGCGAAACAGATATTAGAACTTGTGCACAATGATGTGTTTAGACCTGTGAAGGTTCCATCACTGGGTAAGTCTATGTACTATGTATCATTTATAGATGACTTCTCAAGGAATACATGGATATATTTCCTTAAGAAGAAATCTGAAGTCTTTGACAGGTTTAAAGAATTTAAGGCTCCGATGGAAAACCAAACAAAGAAAAAGATAAAGGTGCCGAGGACAGATAACGGTGGAGAGTTTTGCAGTAAGGAATTTGAAGAATTCTGTAACAAGTGTGGTAAAGCATGACAGAAGACTACTCCATACACACCTGAGAAAAATGGAGTTGCAGAAGGAATGAACAATATGTTGATGGAAAGGGCAAGAAGCACGCTTAGTGGTGTTGGGTTAGGATAGGGATTTTGGGCAAAGGTGGTGGAGACAACATGTTACCTGGTCAAAAGATCAGCTTCATTAGCATTGGAGGATAAGACTCCATAAGAGGTATGGACTGGTAAGAAACCCTCTCATTCAAATTTTAAGGTATTTGGATGTGATGCATATGTACATGTTCCAATGGAGAAAAGAACCAAGTTGGATAGTAAATCTAAAAAATGCATCTTTATTAGATATAAGGATGGTTTAAAGGGTTATAGGCTTTGGAACCAAGTAACAAGGAAGGTTGTGTACAGTTGAGATGTGGTGTTTAGAGAGGTGAAAGATGTTATTAAACATGAAGTCCAAGCAAAGGAACCTGAGAAGATAGAGTTTGAGCCTAAGGAGGAAGAATCAATCTCTACAGCAAAGGAGGAATCAGAAGATGAAGAGCCACAAGCTCTGTGTGTGAGAAGACCAGTTCAAGAAAGAAGGCAACCAGAAAGGTATAGTCCATTTGCTTTCTATTCAAATTTTTCTTTATATGTTACTGATGATGATCCTAGAACTGTGAAGGAAGTAGTAGTTTCAGAGGATGGAAAACTCTGGAAAGAGGCCATGGTTGATGAAATGGCATCTTTGCACAAAAATGAGGCTTGGGATCTGGTGGAGTTTCTGGCTCGAAGGAAGCCCTTTGGCAGCAAATGGGTGTTCAAGAAGAAGACAAATGCAGAAGGAAAGGTGGAGAAATAAAAAGCTTGGTTGGTGGCAAAAAGTTATTGCCAGGTGCCGGGAATTGATTTTGGTGATATTTTTTCTCTTGTTGCCAAGGTAGCTTCTATTAGATTACTTTTATCTATTGTTGTTGCTTTTGATTTTGAGGTAGAACAGATGGATGTGAGGACAACATTTCTTCACAGGGATCTAGAAGAGGAGATCTACATGAACTAACTTAAAGGTTTTTCGGTGAAGGTTAAGAAAGAACTAGTATACAAGTTAAAGAAGCCTCTGTATGGGTTAAAATAGTCACCAAGGATGTGGTATCAGAAATTTGATACATTTATATGGGGACTTGGCTTCACCAGAAGCAAAGCAGATCATTGTGTGTCTTTTAAATTAATTGGTGACCATGTTATTTATATGGTCTTGTATGTGGATGATATGTTGCTGGTTGGAAATGACAAAGAAATTATCAAGGATTTGAAGACCCAATTGTCCTCCAAATTCGACATGAAAGATCTTGGTGCTGCAAACTATATTTTGGGGATGGAAATTAAAAGAGATTGGGCAAAGAGGAAGCTCTGGTTAAACTAGAGGAAGTATGTCGAGACAATACTGCAGCGGTTTAAAATGCAGGATAGTAAACCGGTGAAGGTTCCTATTCCTGTAGGTGTAAAGTTATCTGCTAGACAATGTCCCAAGACATAAGAAGAGGAAGAGGACATGTCCCATGTTCCATATGCAAGTGTAGTCGGTAGCCTGATGTATGCAATGATCTGTACTAGACCAGACATTGCACATGAAGTGAGAGTATTGAGCAGGTTTATGTCAAAGCCAGAGAAGGAGCACTGGAGAATAGTGAAGCGGGTTTTCAGGTATTTGTGTGGTACTAGTGATTATGGTTTGTGCTACCAAGGAAGACCATGATTGGAGAGAGTGTTGGATATTCATGGGTTTGTTGATGCAGACTGGGCTACAGATTTGGATCAGAGAAGATCTACAAGTGGGTATGTGTTTAACCTATTTGGAGGTGCAATCAGTTGGATGAGTAAGAAACAATCTGTAGTGGCATTATCAATTACAGAGGCAAAATATATGGAGGCCACTCATGCAAGCAAGGAATCGGTTTGGTTGTAGATATTGTGTTAAAGTATGGGGTTAATATAGGGAGATATAAAGATAGACTGTGATAGCCAAAGTGCAATTATCTTGGCAATGAACCCTGCTCATCATTCAAAGACAAAGCACATTGATGTTCAGTATCACCTTGTGAGGGATATGATAGAAGACAAAAAGGTGTTGCTGGTAAATGTGGACAGTTTGAAGAATACTACAGATGCATTGACAAAATCTGTGAGCTCTAAGAATTTATCTTGGTGTAGAGAAACAATGGGCATTGTAGGGATGGATAAATGACTAAGCTCTCATGTGGCCCCCTATGGAAAGAAAACAACAAGTGGGAGAATGTTGGGTTGTGTTATATTCCTTCCACGACTAGACTACATAGTTAACCGGGGGTTAGAGGGGGGGACGAGCCCCCCCTTCGTTGTGCTCATTGCGTAGCGGGTGGGTCACAGGGAGGCAGGTAGCCCCCCTCTACGAGTTCAAGGGCAGCACCCCGATAATTTTTTTTTGGACCCTATATTAGTTTGGCAGACCTACCTATGGTTTTGTGTATGGTTTGCGCACATTGTTTTGGACGCAATGGTTTTCTGTCCATGGTATTAGATGCTTTAGCATGTATAAATGTGTATTGTAACATTGAAAGGAACAATATGAAAAATCAAGCTGGTAGTCCCAGTTTTGGGATCCAGGGGAAATCTCTGTGTATATGTGTTTTATGTGTTATCCTCTTGCATTGTTTATTTTCTGTGTTATAGAATTCGTATGCATGTAATTTTTGTACGGGGTTAAAGCCTACATCTTGGTCCTGTGGCTCCTGTTCCAACTCCATATATATTGCTTCAACCATCTGCTCAATCTACTGAGCAATTTCCCAAACCTGCACCTACTCACCCTCTTCTTCATTTGCTAACTGCTCTGACTCCTCAACCTGTATAGGTGTAGTTTTCTCCATCATTGTGCCTTACCTTTCTTCCTATTCCTTAGCTCCTGCTCTTCTTTCAAATTCTTATCTGTTTACTACAACTTCCTTTCTACATCCTCCAACCTTTGCTTCTCTCTCTTCCTCCATTCTACTCTCCTTTTTCTTTTTGCCTCATCGCCTCTATCTCCAAATCTACTTTCTCAATGAGAGGATTTTCTATAAACTTGTATCTTTTCTCAGACTCTGGGTTATATGCAATCTTCCTCTTGCCTTTGTTCTACACTAGTTTTCTACTCACTACTGCTATTGTTTCTACTTCCTATGGTGCTATTTTCTGCAGAGCTTCTTTCCATTCTATAGCCATGCTGACCAGTTCATTAAGCCCAGAGGGGTTGTAGCAATACCTCCAAGGGTCTTCATGTTGCCAATGACATGCTCAGTCCATTCATGGATAATACACCTTTTCATAGTGGTTATTGCATATGCAGCTGAGATCATATAGATTGAAAATCTTGGTGCCGAAATCAAACTTCTTGAAGTCCTCGGCCTCGGCATCCACATCCCTCAAGATTTGGGTCTCATACAATCCAATCTATAAAGGAATAGTAGGCCATGGTGCTTTCATCCTCCTGTGCAGTCCTGATGATAACCCTATGGAGATGTGATATGAAACATCTTGTATGACCAACTTATCCATGGAAAACCTTGGTAGCACATGCAGAGGTTTCGCTCCACCAAACATCATGATGAATGTGCCACTACGTGAGGCATACCAATCTTCAATGTTAAGAAATTCCTGCATCGCTTCTTAGGACATGCAAGGTGGATCCTCCTGAAAGATCATCTTATAAACTTGGGTGATAAAGTGGTCAGATAGGCTCACCATGACTCCTTAGTAGCTACACTCAGAAAATAACTTACAATAATATTCACAACATCCTCTGATGGTGTCCATGTCCAACCCATGCCAGGAAATTGGTGTTGGGCACAAATTGCATCAAGCAGGTACGTGGACATATAGAATCTCGCTTGCTCATCCTTGTGAGGATTTCAGGAATTAGTCACATGTACTTTCAACTAAAGAGCCAACATATCCGACAAGTTGAATGGATTTCCTTCATTTGCATTTTGATCTAATAAAAACACCCAGTTTTGTGGAAAGGTTTCCATGCTCTCTTGATTATACAAGCGGCATGTAAAAATGATCAAGAGTTGGTAGGAATTCCTGAGTGACTTAGTCTTGTAGACCTGATTGAGCATCAAATTAAACTTCAATGGCCCTTCTACCCAATGCTTCATGATGTCTCTAGTGCACATTGTTGTTGGGAGTATAGAAGAGTGCATCCGTGCGGTTCACCAACTCTAGTAAGTGATACATCTGAGGATGATTTTCCGACCTGAAGGTAGCAAGTTTTATTCCACTAGTACTACTCAATGTCATCATCTCCGGATTGATGTGTGAGACAATCCAGTGAATTATGTCTTTACATGGGAAGGTGGGGTACTTGCATGCAACCTTTTACAAGAATAACTTGTGGATGTTGATATAGACCTATCAATATTCGAGATATTCCTTCAAATTTCCTGTATATATGTCCTTAATTTCTTGCCAATTAATCTTCATGTCCTTGTCTATGAACAATTGTTTGTCTGCATAGACTGACAGGTTCATTGACACATGTTCAACTACATCTCTAATGCTGCTCTCTACAGTATCCTTCGATCCAACTCTCTTGGAAACCATGCTTATTGTACTCTCGGGAAGCCGCTCAACAACTGATATACTTGGATATAGAGAGGACACTCATGGCATGCAAATGTCAAATTGAAATCAAAAAGCACTTCAAGGACCAATCAAGCAAAAAACTAGGAAACTACTAGGAAATATTGGACAATTCAAAATTTTAGAGGCGAGGGACTAGCAGCTCGATTTGCGTATTATGTAGTTGCAGCTACCAGAGAGAGGTGATGATGACTAGAACTGTGCAATGCATAGTCCACTGTGCCTTACTAGTGATTGGAACTACACAGTGCATAGTTCAGTCTGGCTTTGATGCTAGCTGGGACTACTCGTTACACAATCCCAGTGGGCAAGTCTCTAGGACTAGATCTTAGAACAACACAATGCATAGTTGGAGCCAGTCATTTGCGGTCTCTGTTCAATTTCTAGAGCAAAGACATAGCCTTGAGATCCATAAATGTGCTATGCATGCCAGGAAGAGTTAGATCCAAGCCAAGGAATCCTAGATCTTCCTAAGAGCGACTTGTAAATGAGAAGATCTGATATTGTGTGCAATGGTTGGTGCAGATTTGAGTGAATAGTGGTGAATGCAATAAAAAAATTCAAGAATAGTCAAACATAATAACAATGAAGCTTGTGGGGAGAGTTGTCACAACGACAACTGTTAGTGCAAAAAATACATTATGCATGTGACACTTACAAAATTCAATGAAAAACTTAAAACACTACTTCTACAAGCTAAAACAAATCAAAATTCCAGTAAATTAGGAAAAACAACACTCACACAAGCCAAGGAAACAAAAGTGATAGAAAAAGCAGCAAAAGATAAGAAAAGTAAGACTTACCTAGAAAAGTTGTGATGATTATTCCGAAGGTTCTTAGATGCCTTAGGAATGCCATATATCTAAGATCAAATGTAAAAATTAGCTCTAGAAGTGTCCATTAAATAGATTTGGTCGATTTAGGGTTTATGATGTGAAGGCCAAAATTCTAGGAAAAAGTGACAAGTGCTGACAATTTCTAAAATTAACTCAAGTGTAACTCCAACTGCTAAAAATACATCCCTTTTTTTCGGGATTTTTTTCTGTTTTTTTTTTTCTTTTTTATGAAAGGATGCCATGCATGCATGGAGAAATGGTTTAGTTCTGGGGAGAAACTAGGCAACTTACTCGCACATGCATCAGACAATAGCTGGAGGAATGGTTCTACACAATTCCTGGGTTGAGTGGCTCTAGATGCCTCTCATGCTCTATGTAGTTTCCCAATTAAAGATAAGCTACCAATTAGGTCTGTGCAATTCTGGAGTCGAAGCTCGCTGTTGTGTTGAACTACGCATTTCCTAAGAGCAAGGCTAGTTGCCTCTAGGATTGCGTAGATCAGCAAGGCAATGCTAGAACTAGATGCAACCAAGTCAAAGGAGGTCAACTTGTGGTTAGAAAAAAAAGAAAGTACGCAAACACAAGCTGTAAAGCAAAAGATAAAACTTGATGAAAGCACAAATACCTGGGTAGTGTAAGATAAGCTACCGAGATGTTAGTAGGGATGCTCCAAAACAAATTGTAGGGAAAATTTTAGAGGGTGGTTGTATCCACTACAAAACAATGAAAGTTGGAACATACACTATTATATTGGACTGTAGGACATAAATTTGGAAGGCCTTCAGGGATTTGACCAACGAATAACCTTGCTTCCTTAAGATATTATACTTCAGCTTTACATCTCATAACACCTGTCTAAAGAAGGCAATTGGTTGTTCACATCCTTCATTATTTTTCTCCAATAGAAGAGTTGTGACCATGTTGGGAGAGGCAAAAGAGAAAATGAGGAATGGACTCTCATAATTTGGGCTAGATAAGAGTCGGGCTTTTGAAAAAGTTTTTTTAATTCTGGAGAATGATTCCTTAGTTCTTACAATCAACTTTACTTCCCAGACCTTCTTCAACATCTTTGTGATCTCTTTGATAATTTTCACACAGTTTGGTATGAAAGCTTAAAAAGTTCATTCTAGCCAATAAAACTTGAATATCCTTCCTATTTCTTGGTAAGGTAATATTGTTGATATCGTCCACCCTTTTAGGATCAATCTTCACTCCTTCCTTTGCTACAATATGGCCCAAAACAGGGAAAATTTTAAGAACCCCCCCAAATTTATAAATATAATAAATGGGCGAATCTCCATGGTATATAGGAAAAATGGAAGGCGATTTTATCAATAATATAATATGTATATATAATTTTTTGGCGAATCTCTCACCAGGCATGGCGAATATTTTACTCAATTATAAAATCTTGTAATATCTTGCCGAGTCTTTCACTAAATAATAAAACTTTGTAAAGTTGAATCTTAGCATAGGCTACATGCTGGTTTAATTCCCCCATTTAAATAGGCTACATTCCAGGTGAATACCATGGGTCAATACCATGTGCCATTTTGGTGAATACCATGGGTCAATACCATGTGCCATTTTTATTTTTATTAATTCTAATATTAGGGTTAATAATGGTTTTTTGCATGGTATTAATAACAATCTAGTCCATGGTATTTGTCCCATAGTATTTTGGCCATAGGTTTCACCTAAATATAACCCATTTTTTGAGTGTTCGTAAATATAAGATGACTTATGGAGTAAATATAAAAAAATGTTTTATTTGTTTACCATACCTCTCGTTTATTTATATTTTTATTAATTTACCATACCTCTTTTACAAATATGGTATTTGCCCATAGGATTCACTTAAATAAAACCTCTTTCTTGAGCCTTCATAAATAGAACGAGGGTTATGGACTAAATATAAAAAGAGGTTTTATTTATTTACGATACGTCTAGTTTATTTATATTTTTATTTATTTACCATAACTTTTGAGTAAGTATAAAAAGACGTTTTATTTATTTACCATACCTCCACTTTACTTATATTTTTATTTGTTTACACCCTTACATGTATATAAGGTGACTTATGGAGTAAATATAAAAAATGTTTTATTTATTTACCATACCTCTCATTTATTTATATTTTTATTAATTTACCATACCTCTTTTATAAATATGGTATTTGGCCCATAGGATTCACTTAAATAAAACCTATTCTTGAAAATGGTCGAATGGATTCACTTAAATAAAACCTATTCTTGAAAATGGGCGAATGGAAGGTTGTAAGTCCTAATTTCAAGGGCTAAATTTACCTTTTTTACCCTCTCCCTTAAAATAAGGTGGGCTATTTGAGGTGATTTGTAAAAATGTACTATGATACAAAATATTCGCCCACTAAAAATTTAAAACCCCTTAATTTCGCCAAAGGGCGAACATTCGCCCCTAAAATTATCCTTGGCCCAAAAGTTCCCTTCACTTAAAGAAAATTGTGATTTCTTAGGATTTAAGGACATACCATACCTTCTACATTTTGCAAATGAGAGCTAGAAAATTCTTGAGGTGCTCTTCATTTGACTTGGAGAAAATATTTACGTCATCGAGGTATATTACTACGAATTTATCCTGCTCTCCAACAAAATCTATATCCATCACTCTCTGGAAAGTATCTCCTACATTTATGAGGTTGAAAGGCATTATGGCATACATAAACCTTCCCCATGGTGTAGTAAAAGTTTTTTTCTTCTGATCCTCAAGGTGTACTGTGACTTGTTATATCCAAAGAAACCATCCATCATGGACATTCGGGCATACCCTACTACTTTTTTCATAATATAATCCATTTTAGGTAGAGGATAGTTATCTTTTAGTAAGGCTTTATTCATATTTCTAAAATCTGCACAACCTTATTTATTCATTCTTCTTAATTCCAGGAACCAAATTTTCTACCCAATCGAAGTGCCTTAATGGCACAATTATCTTAGCCTGTAATAGTTTCACTAGCTTTTCAATTGATGTGAGCAACTTAAGATTAATCTGCCTGAGCATTTTATTATATGGATTCACCCCAATTTTTAAAGGAATTTTGTGTTGTATGATGCTAGGATCAAAAGTCTTCAAATCATCATATTACGAGGAAAACACACCCATGTATTCCTTAAAAATTTCCGATTATCTTTGTTTTTATTCCTTAGGAACTCCTTTGGCTAATTTGATGACTCTCAAATCTCCTTTGGTGCCAATGTTACAATCTTCCACATATTCCTCAAGTTGTTGCTTAGTTGGATTAATAGCAACATCATTTGAGTTAAAAATCATTCTAATGGAACCAATCCTTTGGGGATGATATTCCCCTTTAGCTGCGATATCATGTGACCAGTGATGGTTTCTTACCAACTGCCTTGTTGTTCACATTTCATCTTCTCATCCTCCTAACTAATCACCAAGTTCAAGAATTATCCAATGACCTCCATGAAGCGATTGCTCTGTTCTTCATCTTCAAACACCTCCAATACTTCATATTGTCTAGCACTTATGGCTTGTACTTGATCTCGACTTCATATCTGAGCAAGGGATTTTGGGGAGGTTTAAAAGTGCTAGCATCAATGGCCAAGGAGTGTGCCATCCTATTATGCTCCCTCAACAAAAGCTGAATATTAAAAGGTAAGAAGAATTTTTCAATCAAATACCATAGCTCATTCTAATAAGACTTCAATCTTGGATACTTGGTTTGGCACTCATTTTTTATTTTCTTCACCACCAACTCTAAATCCCCAAACACATTTAAGCACCTAATGTTATTATTTCTGGTATCTTTCAGCCCCAACAACAAGGCTTCATATTGAACAACATTTTTTGTGGCCTCGAACTCTAGCTTGAAATAGAGAGGGATCAGTTTGCCTTCTAGAGACACCAACAACACACCTACCCCATTTCCTTATCTAGAATAAGCACCATCAAAATATAATTTCCATACCTTTCCATGATCCAATGATTTTTTACTCAGTTGAGTTGTACATTCGACATGGGTTTCTCCCATGATTTGATCGTCTTATTCTAACAATAAAAAAGAAAAATCCTTCTCCTTACCATACATAAGAGCATTGTTTGAACAATCTAACCTTGTAACTATCTTCACAAATATATATTCCCTTTACAATTGATGCTCTTCTCCACTAAAAAAAAGAATGGTAGCATAGGTTAAATCCATTTTGATGGAAAATCCAAGTTTCAATCCCCATGACCTAGAGAAAAGCATACCAAATATTGCAGGGATATCAACCACTACAATATCCATTATCACACTTATGGTTGGGTTTTAGTCAAATTTACCACCAGATGCTTTATCATACCCAAGCACTTAACTCTTTTGGAATCAAAGGAGTAGAGGTATTTGTATGGTTTCATTATCTAAAGTCCCAACTATTCCATCACAGATAGTGACATTAAGTTATGAGATGCTCGTGATTCAAGCATACAATTTTGTAGTAGAAAGTCATGAATTATCA
Source organism: Pinus tabuliformis (assembly GCA_031772625.1). Classification (NCBI taxonomy): domain Eukaryota; kingdom Viridiplantae; phylum Streptophyta; class Pinopsida; order Pinales; family Pinaceae; genus Pinus; species Pinus tabuliformis. The sequence continues at coordinate 815,878,434 of CM062819.1, read as the reverse complement.
AGGTGACATAGAATGGAGGAGTGGAAGGGTCCTTCTCCTCCACGTGGGGTCCAAACACAACCATAGGCCTCTCTTCTTGAAGGTTAAGGCTATCTTGTAGGGGGTAGTGGTGGGTGAACTCATAATGAGACCCTTGAGCTTTATACTAGGGTTGCTTCAATAATTCAATCAAAGGAAAATCTATCTTGACTTTCTCTAACTCTTTTTAGAGACTGAATGTATAGGGGTTCTTATCAATTTTACCATACTTGATAGGTTCTTTATCCTCATTGGATATTGGCTTCATCGGGGGGTGGGGGGGGGGGGGGGGATTTCTCTGTTTTGGAGGCTCGAGAGTCATTTGGAGTGGGATGGGAGGATTCTTTCTTGGTTGGTGAGACATGGTTGAGTGGTTTCTTCCCTTTATCTTCTGGCTTAAGGGAATTTGGATGAATAGTTTCTTCATTCTATTCTTGCCCCCTAGAACTTTTCTTGGATGATATGAGATCATATTTCCTCTGTAATTGAGCTTGCATGAAGTCAACAATCTTGTTACAATAATTGTCTATCTCATCATGATCTTGTTGGGCCTATAAATCATACCCTTCTCCTTCATCGACTTCTATTTAATTTTCTCCCTATGAGAGATAACAGAAATGATTTTCTTGAACTTCTATGGTTTCTTCAATATTCTCTTCAGGATCATATTCTAGGTACAAAGGAGGTTGAATATGATCTTGTCTATCCTTGCTCTCCCTTTGCAAGAGATGCAAAGGTGGCCTTTTGTATTAAGGAATAAAACTTTTGTTAGGAGTCTGCTGACTTTGTAGAGGGGGATTTTTGTTCTCCAACTCTAGCTTTAATAATTTGTTAGAGAAATTCCTTATCAACTTATTCATCTCTTCTAACTTTTGTCATTGATCTGAGTTGACTCAACTCGCAGATTTAACCAAGATCTTTTGCTTTCATGATGTGACTAGAATTGTATTTAAAAGTGCATAAAGGAACATATATGCATGTTGTAAAGAAGAAGGAACATGACAAGAATCAGCAACATAAAACACAAGACGTTGATAACGGAGTTCATCCAAGAGGGACTACATCTCTAGGCCCGGTGTCAAGATGGTGTAGGCCACTGCATTAAGTGCTGGAAAGAGTGATGATGTACATGCATGTGTTTTCTCTATCATATAAGGAATATGCCCTCACACAGGAGTGGCTCCAAGAGATGTTTCACTGCATGAACTCTCATTCAAAAAAGGACTCCTATCAGCATGACATAATTTCATGTATGTTAATAATGAGCATCCCACCAACATGGCATCAAAGGGATCTCAATTCAAACATACATGGTGAAAACATGAGTATCCCGTCAACATGACGACAAAGGGATCTCAATCAAAACATGACAATAAGTACATCTCACATCAAGAACAAAACAAGATCCCACATCAAACATCAAATAAGGATCTATACAGCATAATGCATCTCAAGCAAAGAGACAAAGAAGTACATGATCACACTGCATATACCTCACATCAAGGAGTTATCTAAAGAAGAGGATGATAAACTGCTGGATCTGGCTATACCATCAATCTCGCGGTGTTGAATCTCATGGAAATGACTACTTGCACATTGAATGCTGAAACCTGCACCGCACTTTGAAAAGTGGCCGAAAAATGGAATGATCAAATGGAAAATCTGATTGCACCATCATATTTGTGGCATCGAATAGTGTATAATCAACTGTCAAATTTATGAATTTTGACAAAGGGAAAATCTGGGGCTACAAGAATCTTTTAGATTCCCCCTAGATTCCTCAGAGATTCCCTCCTCCAATTCATCTGAATATCTGCTTCTCAAATCAAAATTTTGTATGTGCCATCAGGTTCCTTGTGAAATTCTGAGAAGAATGAGTATGAAGTTCGCTGCATTCTGACTCTGGTGAATTTTAGCCTCCAAGGAAACTGAAAGATTCCCTCAAGATTCTTGAAGATTCTCCTCCATTGGGAATATGAAAATCTGCTACTCAAAAGGAGAATCCCACCTCGCCATTATGTTCCTTGCGAAAATTTGAGAAAAACAACTATAAACTTGGTTACATTCTGATAAAAAGATTTTTTACCTCCCAAGGAATCTTTTTAGCATCTTAAGATTCTCTGCAAAATTTTGTCTCGAAAAGCGTGCCATCATTTTGCCTCCTGGAACTATGTCATGGTTCTGTCTCTGGCTTGGCTTGTGGTTCCTCCATTCTGTTCTATAATTCCCGTTCCGTCTAAATCCGTCTCCATCCTCCACGCACAAATGAATTTGAAGGTTTAAATATAAATGGGTGGCAGAGTTTACCAAGGTAAAGGCTGTTGGCTTGTTGGTTAAGGCAGAGACATCAAGGTAGGGAGGTCGGGGGATCAAATCTTGCCTCTGCAAAAAATGCATGCAGCAATCCTTTTTTTATTATAAAAATAGGTGCAAATTTTTATGTGGAGAGTTTGTTATTATAACCTTGCATGGTGTATTGGTTAAAAACGTTGTGCGGTTTGGGTTGTGGTAACCACCATGCTATATGGAAATGTTGGTTATATTAATTTTTGGGTTGGCGTACGCCACATGGGGCCACCCGGTGGGGGCCAACCCACGTCGGACGAGCAGGTTCAGTTCCCGTCAGCTCCGTTAAATTATATATAACGTATATGATGTTTGGTGCAGGGGTGTGGGCCGGGCCCACCAGAGGTGGCCTGCCCACCCCATAGATAATAAAATGTGGGTTATAATATGGTTGGGGGTCGGCAGGGGTCATGGCCTACTGGCCCTGTTAAAATTTTAATATATATTTGGTTTTTGAATTCCGGTGGAGGTGGCGGGGGTCATGGCCCACCACCTATATAATATTTTTTTGATTTTTATATAACAGTAGGTTAATTTTGATTTTTTCTAATATAAGGGATATTAGAAAAATTAAGTATCCAACAAATTTTCCCGCTCCTTGGGAGCCAGATTCCATCCTCGGGACTCGGTCAATTTGTAGGACACTTAAACTTGGCCCACAACCCAACTTTGACCAAAAATTTGATTGACTCTTTCTCCCTCATACGAGCTTGAATTTGAGTGTCATTCACACCGTTGGAATCAACACGATAAGAAATTCGACGTGGTCCTAGTTTGGGAGCAATATGATCACTTTGAATTTTGACCCTTTTTGAGTCCTCTGGGACTTCTGCTTGTGTCTAGAGCCACCTGGATCAGTTATTGAGTTTCCTATATAGGGCCTGAAGATCTGTTTTCTTCATTTCCTCTCCTCTTGTCACCATATTCCACTTTCTCTTTCCATTTTCAAGTAGAGGTGAAATTTTCTTCAACTTCTAGGGCATCTATTTAGATTTGGTCCAGAGTACGAGACATTCTTTATTTGAGGGTAAACCCAAAATATGGTTCAAAGAATCTAGTAAAAACCACTTTGGAAGCAGCTTGTGGAGGTTTAATTTCTGCAAGAATATTTTTATATAGTTTATTGAACCTCCTTATAAATTATGAAAAATATCCATTATGATTTTTCTTCATTGCATTAAGTTTTGTAAGAATACAACCATAGTCCCTTTTCTCCCCCCATTTTTGCATGAAAGATTTCCCCATCTCCTCCCAAATATTAATTGAAGCATTTGGTAGAGTCTTGAATAGTTTCCTGACCTCTCCATCCAAAGATTGAACAAAGAGTCTCAACACTACATCAAGATGTTCTACATTCAGATTCTCAGCAAATGGGTAGAAAGTATCTATATGTTTTTGGGCTTAAATATCATCCTCTCTAGTGAACCTTGGAATACTTTAAAGATAATCTTGTGGTATACCATTCAGAGGTGGAGGAAATTTAAGTGGAGCATATATATTAAATAGGAAACCAAGGACATCCATGTTTTGCAATGGAGGTGGTAGAATATTTACCACAGGGCCTAGTTGAGGTGCTGTATGGATTATGGTTGTATGGAGATAAGAATAAGTACTAGAAAAGCTTTGAGCGAGACTCTTTATGAATGTATATTTGACTTATTTAGGTTCTGGGAAGGTAAGGAATATGAGAGGATGAAAACTAATAGAAGGTTCTTCAGATTTGACTTTGTTGGAAACATTCTTCTTAATATTCCAAAGCTTTGAAGGAGGAATTGAAGCATTTTATCTAACATTTCTTAGAGCTAGAAGTTGACACTTGAAGAAAAGATATTGCAGGATCTAGAGTGACAGGGGTCCTCTCTTTCCAAATCCTCTTGGATATGAACTTTTGGGAAGTATCAGAGTGAGTATGAGGCCTCTTGAAATCCAGGATGGTCAAATAAATATATAAACAGTGGAGTCACCAAGGTGAGAGATATTCAAACCACACTTCCCTTGCTCACTTGACATAGGGAATGTAAAAATGTTGTACCCAGGGAAAAATATTATGATTCTGTCCTTGGCAACGATGCGAGAAGATGTTGTATCTCCTAGATACAACCCATGGGTTGAGGAGAGGTTAGTGCCTAGCACATATTAGTCTCTCTTGAAGATGATTCATTTTTGCTCAAGCGATAAATAAAAAATGATTTTAAATCTGGTTCAATTATCTTTCATAGTGGTAGATGCAAACATACACATAAACAATATAGATCATCCTGAGAATAAATGTCCAAGTCTGGTGGCCTACACACAGTAAATGTAACTCAATTTATCATTGCAGTAAATATGGGAAGGGGGAAGTAAGGAAGGAATTCACCACAGAGGGCTAGATAGGCCAAAAATCCTAAGTGATAAATCCCAACATAACCCATAATCCTAAGTAATAAATCCCAGCAGAATCATGAAAGAATAAGGAAATGAAGTGCATAAATTATGGAGCACATTTTAAGGTTTCCAGCTCAATATTCCATGGGTACTTTCTACTACATTATAACATAGTAAATTTGTAATCTCACAGGTATTGTTTGCTATAATATAACATAAGTAAAATCATGATTTATAAGAGAATCCAACAACTACTACTTACACAATTTGTGAGGAAGAGAAACATATATGAAGTAACACGCAGAGGAAGAACACATACTACACATTACTATGCTTGGAATCACTATATATTCTTCATTAATATTAAAAAATGGAGTCCATATCACAAGCTTAAATTTTTGAAATTTGTATAATAATTATCACCTCGTGAACAAGTAATTGAACCAAAACTTGGAACCTCTTTCCCTACAAATAGAACTCAGAATCTCTGAAAAGACAGAATTGAGACCCCTGAAAATAGAATTTCGTAACTCGTCTAATGAGTTTACTCTACCCTTATATAGGGAGGGAGAGCTCTAAAAATAGTTACAAAAAATCTCCTAATACTCCAGCTATCTGAACTACTAGTTGTTTGACTGTGCAAATGTCCTAATGATTACAAAACAGATCTAATTCTTTTATTGAAAATGAATTTTTTTTTAAATAACAAAACATGAGAAACATGAGGTGTGATGATGGACATTACAAAATATCTCCAATTCCAACTCCTCTGATCTCCTCTTATCAGGCCACGATATCCCTCCATGGTTACCAACCTATTTTCCTGTCACTTTCTCCCTTTAAAAACTTAAAACTTCCCCTTTTTGGAGTTGAATGTGGTCGAGTGTAGTGGCGTTATAGTGGATCTATAGCTTAGCTTCCTGTAAGACCCTCCTCCCACATCTACCCAAGTAACTGGCCAACGAGGGTAAACATGTGGCCAGAAGTTACTATGATATGATACGACTCCCTATGTGTTAGTTAAGGAAGTGGAACTGGTGGAAGACATCACACAAACCTTCTACATCAGCAGCATAACTCCCAGGATCCATCCAAACCACTCAGGTAACCAACCCTTGAGACCAACTTAATTTTTAGTGCATAAAACCCTAGATGCTCCCTTGATATGGAATACAATGCATCTTGGAGGCTCAAGAAGCTCCCACAACAAGGGAAACAAAGCTTCCAGGGACTTTTTTCCCTAGTGTTGTGCTTGCAACTTCGGGATTTGTGCCAATTTTTCAGGCCCATAGCTAGGTCACTACCTAGAACTCAATGACACCCTCATAAATGACTTTACAAAACAGAACAATGATACATTTTCCAAACATCAACAAGGACTAGAATTGACCCCTACTAGCTATGACAGGCATTTCGTCAAACATGTTACAAACATGAAAGCTACAAGTCTTAAAAACATAACTAAGCATAGGGGTCTCATACTTATTTGAGAATGACCAAGAAGAATAGATCCCTCCACACATTAGCTGTAATTTCATCTATTAGGCCATAGATACATTTCTCATTCATTTACAAGTAAAAACATGATATAAGCCAAACATCATGACAATCATAAAACTCATTCATAACCAGCATATAAACATCAGAGATGCTAAGCATAGAACATCCATATAAGCCACATAACTATAAGAATATTTACCCATAAATACCACAGGAAAGATATTTTATCGTCACCAGCAAAATGCAAACAAGTCTAGGACTTCCACGTACCACCTAACCATAGACATGGTTGAGCCAAATTTCTCTTTAGCTAGTCACCCCTGTGCCATATTCCAAGCATGAATATGGGATCTCATGGAACAATCCATCAAAACCGAACTAGGGTTTCTAGAGGCTAAACCACCTCAACCCATCAAACAATGATTCCACCTCATAGTTGGAAATCACAAACCATCACCAAATCAATCTCTACCCAAGCCTTCAAGGGCTCAAGAGTGTTTGCTCCAACCAAGGCTTCAAGGACTAGTAACTCAACCCACAGCTGCTGTTGTGCTTCCAGATCCTTTTTCCAATGAGGGCTTATAGGACTAGTAACTCAACCCACCAAGGGCTTCCAGAGTGTTTTTCCAACCAAGGGTTCCAGGACTAGTAACTCTACCCAAGCTGTTACAGGGCTTCTAAAGCGTTTTTCCAACCAAGGCTTCTAGGAACTAGTAACTCAACCTAAGCTAAAGGAAACATGAGAACAACCCATAGAAAAAAATAAATGAGCCCACAACACCATGGCTATCCTAGAAATGGTAAGAATAATAAAATCTACTATCAATCCAGGAAATCCTCCATGCCAATGACAAATCATGACTAGTAAACCACATGCATATGCCATGCATGCCAAAAATAGTGAGGAAAACATGCACACAACTCCGAACATGCAAGAAAAAAGTGTTGTAGTTGGTGATCCCGATGTCCTCTTGTGCTTTCCTACTCTTCCTTTGCCTTCTTTCTCCAAGCATCGAAGTATACCACACTCTTTAAAAGTGCACCAAGAAAGCTCTGTGTCCAAGAGTATGAGAGAGAGAGAATATAATGAGAGCTCCAAAATTGAACTCACCAAAAGCTTACATGACCAAGCCCGAGAAAAAAAAAGCCTGAGAAAAAGTTTTCCAATTGATCCTTAGAAGCCTTTTTATAAATAATGCCTCTATTTTCTTCAATTTCCATTATTTTCCTTCATTTTCCTCCTCACATGAAACCTGTGATCTTTAACCTTCCTTTTCCCTTACTTTATGATATTTTCATAAATAAATGTGCCAAAAATGCCATTTTCTTTTCCAAAGCGTTTTCCATTTCCTTTTAAAATTTCCTTTAGCCATAATAACATAAATGAATACCCACTAGGATGTTTTTCCCACCATTCATCTTGGAATACGTGTCCTATGACCATGGTCTTGTGTATTTTTACATGGGATTTTAACCAAGGATATTACAGAACCCTCTCTCTTGGGTGAATACCATCCTTGATGTTCAATGACACCTATAGCTAGAAAGACCACTGAAAACAAAACATAATTCCCATGGCACTTTAAAACATAGCTCGTTGTAGTGTTTACAACAACTATCTACTAAAACATGACAAACATATTGTTTATTTGATCTTTATAACACAACTCATTATGATATTTACAATAATAACCACATATACACACATAAAAATTTGCGTCACCCAAAAAATAATCATATTGTCTATGAAGTCTTATAAATCCAGCTCGATATAGTATTTACAATAATACACACATATACACATATGCACATTTCCTCAACCAATAAATAAAAGGATATGATGCCTTCATCCATAAAAAGTTAATATAGAAGCTCACAACTCCACCCTCAAAGTAATACCAGGATTCACCTCCTTTCCAGGAAGTCCAGAATCTATTGCAAGGTAAAATATGCATCTAATGTCCAATGCTATAACCCTGTGCCACTTATCCTCTCAGTGAACAGTTATAGACTCATTGTTCAAGGGCACACTCCCAATGTGAATTTGATTCCATCTAGCAATGCTAATGAGCAAAAAAGATATATCCCTTGGCCTTCCCTTCTCTGCTAAATAGTCCCTCGGGAAATCTGGTCACCCCCTTTCGTGCAGTCACACACCTTCCAAGTTCTGCTGGCACCCCGATCTCGGAAATCCATCCCTCAGCAAGGTTTCCTCACATCGAAGGTCCAAAAACGAAGGCATATCCCTGCCATAAAACCATCATACTAGTGAGAGCATTCTCATTGAAATCAATGGACACTATTGGGTACTAGTGTCCCATAATGACCCCGCTCCTAAATGCTTTACCAGCATAATGTTGCATGTTCCAATTCCTTTTGTTGTTGTTGCTAATGCTTGTTGTCAGTTTCGACCACCCAACCAAGAATTTCATGATTTCCTGTACCAAGCACATAATTTCCATTAGATTCAAAATAAATTGAAATAACTTCAAATCATACCTCATTGGTGGCTAGTCAACAAGGTACATTTGCAATTTTGTTTTCTTCCTATCACAACAATTCAAACTAACATATTTGACCAAATCATCATGTATAAACATATCACATCATGTTAGCTCAAAACACAACCATCATAGTTCAAAATCATAAATCACATGTAACCATCATAAACCATAATCATAAATCACATGTAATCATGATATACCAGAATCATAAATCACATGCATAATAAAACTAAAACAAAATATTAATACTTATCATTTAATAAATCCTTAGCTTCTACCTTTATCCTTATTCCGTATGCACACAAGATTCATTTCAACGCCCGACAAATACCCAGTGCTTTCTCCTTAACCATGTGCACATACAACCACACACGATGTACAATACCATGAAATACATGCACCTACACCTAACATACCACACATGAACCTACACCCAGTGCACAACACAACACAATACATACTCCTACATCTGGTGTACAACACAACATAATACATACAGCTACGCCTAGTGTACAACACAACACAAATACGCACATACAATACAACACAATGAATACATATGTCACGATACCATGACTACACAATGCACATACATAGTACCACGTGCCTGCAACACAACATGTACGACACCTGCACAATACCATATGTACACTAGTACCATATGTACAACATGTACACAGTACCACCTGTACACAACACCACTTGCACAACATGTGCACAACATCACATGTACACAAAACCACCTTCACAATGCATACAAAGCGCCACATGTACACCACACCACCTATACAACATGTACACAATACCACATGCACGACATGCACACGACACCACATTACACAAGATCACATGCACGCCATGTACACAACAATCACTGCACATAGCTCCACATGTAAAACATGTACACAACACCACATGTAAAATCATGCACACAACACCATATGTACATAGTACCACTTGTACAACATGCACACAACACCATATGTACATAGAAATTCATATACAACATATACATAGCATTCCTTATGCAACATGTGCACAACACCATATGCACACAACACCACATATCCATCATGCACACAATACGATATGTACAAAACACCACATATCCAACATGTACATAACATCATCTATACCCAACACTGCATATGCAATATTCACACAACACCATAGGTACAATCACTAAATATAAAATATGCACAACATATACACAAAAATAGCACTTACATCTAAGAACACACTACCTCTACGAAGAAAATTTGCTTCCAATGTCTCTCTGCCATCCATGCTTATCCTAGCATGTCATGGATCATCGTTGATGTATCTCTTAGAATTAACTTGTCCATAACATAAACATAGACATAGTATAATCACATAATATCAGTTCATATTCACATGATACCGACACCAGAGATCTGTCAAGCTACTCTTCCCACTTAATTCCCCATGAACCATGAATCTCTTCTTACCATTCACCTGCATAATCATTCCTCCATAAGAATAACTCTTGATGACCCTGTCAGAAAACAGTATGCACACACACACACACACACACACACACACATATATATATATATATATATATCAACTTAAAACAATCATGATCCTGTTAGACAACAACATATATACATACATATATACATGTAGATATGTAAACATTAGCATAAGCATGATCACAACATAATTACCAAATACCATAAGGTCAAGATTAAGATAACTCCCTTTATCCATGCACACCATGCACAACATTGAGAAAAACCGTTCCCAACATAGCCAAGGAATCAGATGCCTCACATCCATTCACTTTACCTTTTTGATTAGCTTTATCATGATTGTCCTTCCACCATCCATTTACACTAATGGACCCAACCAACTTAGTCGATTGTCATACTCTTACCTTTAGCTACCCTTACACATGCACCAGCTTCATCTGAGTCTTTCATTACCTATTGGGTTCCACACAGCTCTCCCAGAGTTCCATCAACTTTATTCTTTCCCAACCAATTCCCAAGACCCTCAAAACATAAAAGGCAAGAAGAAGAAACAAACAAGAAGAAAATCATGAAAACCAATATGAATACGACACCACAAACAAAGTGTCATGATCATGCACTAGGCATAAAAAAACTACAAATCAAGCACAAGAGAATGACAAGGTAACAAAAGAACAAGAATCTCAACATACACCGTGACTCAATCCCCATGGGTTCCCATTGCTTCCAAGTGAAAGCTCAACCTGAGCCTTCTTCAAGATTCTATGGCAATATCTTTGGCACACAATTCTTTGTATCATACTGCCATAACACATAACTGCCAGTGCATAATAAATGTAACAATATACAAATTATATTACCTTGTTGTGCCAATCACGCTGCCTTATAACTAAACAAACATGTCAACCACATGTTCCAACTATCAAGACAACATATCTACTAATTTAAAATGAACCTTTACCAAGACTAACAATCATGTCATAATCCATAGTCAACTCGTAGTCATTAGACATAATGCTACAACTATCACCTACATACACTCAAGTACATATCATCTATCTCAACACATATGTCTGAGTAAAACCATCTTAAGACAATATCATTCATTCGAGAAATCTTACATACACATAGTCATATTATTCAATTCATCAAACATTCAACCAACTTGCAAATATACCATGTTAAATAAATCAACTAGATCATATAATCAAACACTCAGACATCAAATAGATGACATAGTCAAACTCATACCTTAATATCATAACCCTAGACATTTGCATAGGCCAATCCAATTCAACATGATACATATAACATCAAAATCTTAATGAAATAACCCTAATTATTAGCTAACATATAACAAAAACAAGTTAACATATAACTTGCTCATCAACAACATATAACATAATCATTAGGTTAACTATCACAAAACAACAATAATAATGCATACAACCACAGGTTATTATCATACATGACTATCTGACACACGTGCATATGACTACACTAATCAACTAGCATTTATCATATATGTAACCATAATAATAGAATGAAAAGCATATTAGTAATTCTAATGCTTATAACAAACATTAACCAACATACCTTCATGTGCACCATAAAACCTATATGATGATATGCTCTTACCCCAAATTCCATTGTTGCAACTTCACTTTAATGATTTGCATCTCCTACTCTATTTCAGCCAATACATTAGCATCATACAATACCAATATCATCGTCATGAACAAATTCCATACAATGACCTTATGCACAACAACTTTCACCATGAAATTGAATGCATAACAACATATAAACACCGACATGCAAAACAAATGCATATACAACCATACACTCATGACGAAATGTCCCACAATAACACCATCAACCTTCACATGGCGACATCACTACAGCCATGATTAACACCATGCAAATGCAACAAGAACACCGACTACAAGCATAATGAACACATATGCAACCGATATGAATGCATTAGCAACACATTGACCATCCATTCTGAGTGGTGAACCATGCTCTGATACGACTCTTTGGTATCAGATATCAAACAAAGAGACCAGAAACCAAACACCACCCAAAGAGAATGAAACCCGCTCTGATACCACTCTGTGGTATCATATGTGACCCAAAGAGAATGAAACACGCTCTAATACCACCTTGTGGTATCAGATATGACACAAAGAGAGTACAACCTACTTTGATACCACCATGTGGTATTAGAAATGACCCAAATCAAGTGCAACCCACTCTAATACCACTTTGTAACAATCTCTTCCCAAATCTACCCAAGTAACTGACCAACCGAGATAAACATGTGACGAGGAGTTACTATGATATGATTCGACTCCCTATGTGTCAGTTAAGGAAGTGGAACCAGTGGAACACATTGTTGGGTCGCCCAAATACCATTTTTTTACCAACCTTTCACTTCACTTTCACTTCACTTTTAAACCATATTTCTCTTTCCCATACCCTTACTTTAAACTATTTTCATGATTACATCGGGTTTAGACCTATTATTTTCCAATGCATATGTTTTAGTGTTTTTGAGTGAATTTATGATTATTTTTTGGAAAAATAACATGTTTTCACTTATATATGGAGGTGGGATGACATTCATGATGCTTGTAGGTGTATTTGAAGACTTCAACAAGGTCATATTTGACCACCAAGCTTCAAATTCGATTTTCTTCTTCAACCCCTTGAAGATTTGATGAAAATTTGGAAGATTCCTTCAAGCATACTTCATGGAGAAGAATCATGAAAGTTTTGATAAGATTTCTTATCAAATATATTATATATTTGTGAGAGGATTTGTAGATATGTTACTTACTAAGTTTTAGAACACAGCTGTAACCAAATGAGACATTTGTGGATTTAGGAGATATTTTTGGATCTCAAATATTTGTCAGTTGTCTCAATTTTATGTATAAATAGGAGTGCCTCCTCCATTCCAAGGGGAGGACTCTTGGAGCATGTATCTAACTTATGATGTAATAGAATAAAGCTTCATTTTACATAAATTTCCATTCTATAGTTTTAGATGTAAATTTATCGAATCATTTAGATTTTGGACATGATCTCATTTCAGTGATTAAGTTTGGATAAAGAAGGACAACCTAGGCCTCCAAGTTGGAGCCTCTTCTTAGTGGACTTGGACTAAAATCTCTTTACATCTCCTCTTGCTTTCTTAAATAAATTTGTTTCTTAAATAAGATGTTATGCTTTATGGCATGTTCGGTTTTAGTTGAAAAAGAAATCAAAGGAAGGACAACCATGATCTCTAGATATAGAGCCTTTTCTGTGTTGATTCTGATTTAGTCAAAATCATTATTTTCTTTCTTAAATCAATTGTTTTTTATGGTGTGTTTGGTTTTAGTTGAAAAGGAAATGAAAGGAAGGAAAACTAGGATCTCTGGATATAGAGTCTCTTCTGGGTTGATTATGATTAAGTTAAAATCATTATTTTCTTACTTATGCATGTAGATCAAGTTTTCATGGATTTATGGAATAGATTTTCACTTTGATCTTAGGAGAATTGATCTCACTCCAAATGGATCAATGAAGCATTTTATTTTGTTATGACCAAGTTTTCTAATCTTAGAGACATTTGCCTACTCCTTCATATATTCTTTTTGGCATCATCACAATCTTACAAGTATCCCTGGTTGATAATTTAATGAAAGAAATTTAAGCAATTGAATTGCCCAACATTTTGGCATCGTTTTCAGGGATGGTTATAAGGGATAAGGCATTAGGAGTTTAATTTAGTACCAATATTTTTATTTGGTTTGATTCATGGAAAATCTAACTCATGTCGAAAGGATGACTTGGTGACAACAAGATCTTAGTAACATGGGGAAGTGTACATAGGAGTTAGCTTTGAATCCCATTTTTAGCTGCATATATAAAGCATGATAAATAGGATGCATAAATTTGAATCAATCTTTTCACTATAAGAGTTTCGAACTAATCCATTTATGGACATGAGATCTAGAATGATATTCAAGCATTTGGAGGAGACCTAAGACAAAGAAGACTACATTGAAGATTGGTTTCAAAAGGTGACTATACCACAACATTCTTCAATTCTTCAACAAATCCTAGCATTTAATCCAAATGCGCAATTGATATCTCATATCCTTGTAAACATTCAGTTATATTTTTCACATTTGGATGTGAGCATACTAGATATTTTGATCTGTAAAAGGCTTCATTGGAAATACTCCTACACTTGAAAAAAAACAAGAATCTCTTTCTTAAGATAGATTAGGATAGAATAGGAAAATAAAACCAAGCTTGGAAAGTTTTTTTTTTTAAGTTTTTGATTTTCAAATTTGATTTCATTTATTTTCTTGGAAACTTTGGTGGTGCAGTAAGAGCCACATCATTCACTAACAATTGGTAGGAAGATCTACAATCAAAGGGATATTTGTGAAGAAGGAAAACAAGTGGAGTTTAGAGAACTAAAATTTGAGGTTTGAGATCAATTCTTCTTACTTTGTTTTTCAAATTTCAAATGAATAAAAAAACATGATAGTCCTGAGTATGCTCTCTTCTTGCACTTTGTTACGACCTGGAAAATTAGAAAATAAAATTGGATAAGTCAGCTTTGAAATTTCACAATGAAATACATAGATCTAAAGAAATGGCTAGAAGATCTAAATCCAATATTCATTCTAAAAAAATATTTAAAATTTTGATCTCTATTTCCAAATAAATTTGTCTCACAATTTGCTAAAATAAAGTCTTTATATATATATATATATATATATATATATATATATATAAAGACTTTATTTTAGCAAATTGTGAGACAAATTTATTTGGAAATACAGATCAAAATTTTAAATTATATATATTATTTTTCTCGAAAAAATTCTAAAATAAGGTCTTTATTTTGAATGAAAATTAAAAACAAAACACAAGCATATAAAAAATATATAATAAAACCCATATATAAAACCCAATCCATTATATATAACACAAAATATATAAATAAAAAACACAAACAAATAAATATTAAACATAAAATATGAAATAATAAAAGAAAAAACAATTAAAAAAAATCAAATAAAAAAAAACAAAACTAAAAACACAAGTAAAGAAAAGAAAAAAAAACATATAAAAAAAACAAACCAGAAAGTAATTAAAAACCAAAACACAACAAAAGGAAAAACAATTAACATAAAATAATGAATAAAAAACAACAAATAAACAAAAAAACTAAAATGTACAAATAAAAAAACAACAAACCATATAAAAATAAAAACCAACCAATGCAAAACATATGATAAAATGAGAGTCGAGGGTTGTAAACAACGAAAGAAATCAGTGATGCGATGGCGATTAGTGGCATTGAATCTAAGTTTTTCCGGCTCGACCATTTGCAATCCAATAGAAATAATCAACCTGCAAATAAAACCCAAATGTTGGTGAAGTTCTCGAGTGATGGTAAAAGTATTCGTTTATGTAATGGTTAGTCAGCACTCAATCCCATGGGTAGGTCCAATTTTTCGGGGAGGCGGACAAGTTTGAATCGAACTCGAACATCTAGCTAGAAAATTGATGTTCTGACATGTGGGTATAGTTGTTGAGTCCAATGATAGTGGGGGTTGAGATCACAAATCCATCTCGTAGTTGTTTCACCATTTTGCAGCGTTGTTACTTTTTTTTGCATGGTTAAAATTTTAACATTTAAATACGGTTTATTTCATATTCACATTACATATATGGTTTTTGGTGTTTTTGGTGCAGTGAGAAAATGTTGGAGTTGTGAGTGGGAGGTGACGAGTTAAAATTTTGGTGGAGGTGCTCAATTAATTATTTAGAAATTTGATATTAATTGTGTGACAATTTGCTACCACGTGACAACACATGGAAGCGTAGCATTGGTCCACTCAACCCTGACATTGTCCAGTCAACAGTTGAGTAGAATTGACCAATCAACGACCACATCAGTTGCCACCTAGCACTAACACAAGACACTCTCTAGGGCTGCCACGTGGCACTCTCTGGAACTACCACGTGGCACCGATGCACCCTATTTTCACTGTTTTGCTAAAACTTCAAACATCAATAATTTTCTCATATGGTGTCTGTGTGAGGTGATTCAAATGTCGTTGGAAATATCTTGGCAAGATCTACACTATGAGATAAGTTTCAATAACATTTGAGACAATAAAAATGGTCAATTTTTATGGATTTTATAGCAATTGGACTTGGAAAAAGCATTAAATCATTAAAAACATGTTTCTGATATGAATTTGCTTTAACCTAGTTTTTGAATCACTGAAATTCAATATCAAGCGAAGAAATTATCAATGAAACATTGATGGGTAGTCCAAGGTGTACCATTCCCTGACATGTAAAAAGTGCATTTTATTTTTATTTATTTTCCTTGAATTTGTTGTGTATATAATCATTAAAAACATGTTTCTGATATGAATTTGCTTTAACCTAGTTTTTGAATCACTGAAATTCAATATCAAGCGAAGAAATTATCAATGAAACATTGATGGGTAGTCCAAGGTGCACCACTCCCTGACATGTAAAAAGTGCATTTTATTTTTATTTATCTTCATTGAATTTTTTGTGTATATAGCATATGAAGAGGGACTAATCACCTCTCTCCTTCAAGAATCTTATGTTTTATTGTAGAATAGTTCTAAGTTTTTGCAGGTTCAACATAGTTACCGATCAAACGAGAAATATTACCTCAAAACAGGTACTCGAGCCCAAAAATACGAAAAAAAAAACACGAAACAACACATTGAAATCGAAAAGTGTTGATGTCGGAATAATGTATTTTTTTCAAAGTAAAGTTTCAATATTTTTTAAAAATAACAGTAAAAAACAATAAAAGCCATTTTGTTAGGTGAAAAAAACACTTTGAAATTGAAAAGTGCTGATGTCGGAGTAACATTTTTTTTAGGGTACATTTTCAACATTTTTTAGTAATAACGTTAAAAACAAAATATCGTGACTCTAAAAAACTTTAAATTTCCAATGATTTTCAAGCATGACATTAACGATAAAATATCACGTCTTTGAAAACCCTTAAAATTCTAATAATTTTTAAGCATGACATTAAATTTAAAATATCACTTCTTTGAAAAACTTTAAAATTCCAACAATTTTCAAGCATGGTGCTAAGAAAAAATATTTATAATTGTTTTCAACCATAACATTAAAGATAAAATATCACGACTTAGAAAAACATTAAAATCTTGACAATTTTTCAACCATGGAATTAAAACCAAATATTATGACTACAAAACAATCTTATATTTTCAAAATATTTCAAGCATGACATTATGGAAAAAATTTATGCCTAGAAAAACTTTAAAAATGGACATCTGAATGAAAGAGTTATTATACCAAGGATAATTTTTTTTAAAATTCTAAATGTATAGCAATTTTGAAATCTTAGCCTAAGACAACTTGATACATTGCAAAAAAAAATTAAAAATCAACTATCAAATTGCACATAATGGGATCGGGTTGCTAGACAAGCATCAACACATACGCTACAATATATATATAGACCAAAATTTGGCTTATCAGACCTAAAGAAATGAATTATTTAGTTTGATTTAAGATTTTATTCCTATGCTCAAAAAGCTTGGAGAGAAAGCTCCCGAGCTCACTATAATTTTGACATCGTAAAAGGCTAGGGAGGTTAGGATTGCAACAAAGATTATGAAACTGAGATCTAATGTGGATGTACGCGAGGCACTCTAAGAGGAAGTGATTTTCATCCTTGATGTTCATATTCTCATAGAGATGGCATATCCTTTCCATCCATAGACTTTTAGGAACTACCCAACGACCCATTTCACTATGGAGCTCATGAAAGTTCGTTCTAATCTTGGCTATATTAATTTTCTTCTTTGAGCTAGTTAAAACAGGGCGATGCTTTTAATCTTTTAGGGTGGGGTTGACGACCCCCTTATAATATCTTAATTTTCTTTTAGTTACTAAATCTTTCTCACACCACATTTTTTCTTTGAACTTAGAAGTATATACATATATATGAAAGATACATAAGAAAACAAAAATTTAAATATTGAAAAACAAAATACTTAAACGTAAAAAACATGACAAAAAATATCAAATATAAAAAATATATAGAAGTGCAAAAATTCAAATATTGAAAAAAGAAACAATAAAAAAAACACAAAAATTCAAAAGCAAACAAATATTCAAATATTGTAAAAAAATAAAATAATAACAAGTAATAAAACATGACAAAAAAATCAAATATAAAAAATATATGGTAATGACATGAAAAAAACTATAAAATGTAAAAAAATTTAACCATACCATGTAAAATTTGAAGAAAATGAAGGAAAAAAGAACAAAAAAGTAAAATAAAATAAAAACCAAATAAAAAAATAAAATACAACTTTAAAAAAAATAAAAAACTTAAAAAAAAATAAAATAAATAACAATTCCCAGGTGATCAACTGGTCAGGGGTGGCAAGGGGACGATTCATGACAAAAAATAAATTAAATTTCATAAAATATATAAAGAAAAAAAATTAACTTGTAAAAATGAAAAATTTAAATAAAAATAAACAAAAAAATAATAAAAAATTAAAAAAATTACCATTTTTTAAGCTAAAATCAAAAATCAAAAATCAAAACAACATTTTAAAAAATGTTAAATAATTATCCAAAAATAAAAAAAAAATAAAAACAAAAAAAAATTAAAACAACTAAAAAAATAAATTTAAAATTTAAATTAAAAAAATAAAAATATTTATTTTCTTTTTAATTAAAAAAAAATAAAATTAAATTTAAAAATTCAAAAAACACTTAAATTACAATTAAAAATATCTAAATTTAATAATTAAAAAAAATAAAAAAATTAAAAATTAATTTAAAAAAATAAAATAAAAACAATTAAAAAAAAAATAAAATGAAAAACAATTAAAAAATACCCCAATCTTCGCCCTCTCTCACCCCGCTCCCTTCCTCCATCTGACATCCACCCCTCTGCACCCTCGACCCTTCCCCTCCATCCCCCTATCTCCCACCCTTACCCCCACGCACCCCCCTCCCCTCCCCAACCAAGCACCCAGCCTGCAGTTTCTTGGCTACTGGTTGGGGGCCCAGGTGGGGAGGAGAGGGGGGTGTGTGGAGGGGAGGGGGGGAGGGAGAGGGCCAAGGATGGGGAAGGGAGGATGGTGGGTTGGGGGTGGAGCGAGTGGAGGGGAGGGAGAAGGCAGGTCGAGGGTGGAGAGGGGAGGTGGGTGAGGGATGGGAAAGGGGATGGGCGGGGAGGCGGAGGAGAGAGGGGAGAGGGGAGTGTCGAGGGTGGAGAGGGGTGAGGGAATGGGGGTAGGGGATGAGGGTGAGGGAGCGGAGAGGGGAGGGGTCGTGTCATGCCCCTACACCTGTGGTAGTCTTTCAACCGCTTATAGCGAGGTGCGATACTACCAATCGTTTTCTTTTTACCAATACATACGATTGTAGACTATGCCTAATATTCCACTTTTCCTACTTAGTTTGTGTTTCGCAACCAAGTATTATTAATGTGTTCCTTTATACAAGTGAAAGACCATAACATTTACATAAACAACATTATACAATAGAAATGCACAACAGTATAAAGGGAGGGGCAACTCCCTGCAATATGAGTTTGCCCGAATCAATATATTATATAATCTTCACTTTTACAAAGTACAAGTTAAATCTTGGGAAACCCCAAATTTACACTTAGCCAATTTTCAACTTCGGAAAACTCAGTTGCCGAGCTCGTCGACACCTCTACATAGTCGCCACACGACTCACCAACCCTTCGTTCACCTCGTTTCACGATCGTGTTGTTTTCCCAACTTGGGTGCACCTCCAAGTCGCCACACACGGGCGCCTCTGCCCGAGACACACCTCCGTTAACAATCTCAACACTTCACCAAAAGTCACACCGTGCACACTTGCACGACGGGCAGGTGCTCACCTGAGTCGCCCAAGAACCCGTGCCAAGTCGTCGCACAAATCGGGCGCCCACCAAAGTTTCACTGTGAGGTGCTCCTTCGCACAATCCGGGCGCCACACACTCGTGCACGCCCTTCTCCAACCGACGGGCGGCCCTGCCCACGCCCTTCACCCAAGACCAAGACGTGCATTCACTTCCGTGTGGCTTCGCCCAAGAACGGGCACATCACCAAATCTGCGCCCTCCTATCTTCCTACGCCACCTTCTAGTTTTGCGCACTCTTCTTTGTTGAGCGAAGTTCGAATGTGTTCAAATGAGCTCTCATGCGTGCTAACTTATATGAGTGGCAGGGCAAAGTCTTGGCTGCCCAGCCGACTTGCCCATGCCCTCAATTCCATCACAAAAGCCTTTGAACATGTGTCGAGCTTGCTACCATTGTAGGTCGGCCTCCATACGTTTAAACCCATGTTTCCACGCATATAACTCAGCTTGCCCTCCTTCCACACGCATTATAACTTGATTCCTTCGTGTGCTAAGTCAAGGCTCGCTCTTCCTTCATCGCTCTTCAAGCCGGAGCGTGCGCATAGGGACCGCAGGTCCTTACATCCTCCTCTGCCTGAAGTCGTTGTCGTCCTCGACAACATACCATCCTGGTAGCCATCCACCAAGATCAACAACAACTGTCTCATCCATGATGTCAACTCCTCTACATACTGCAACTATCGACAATGTAAACTTTGAAACGGGAACTGATACTGTTACCCGTTTTGTAGAGATATCAAAAAAGTGACCCGATTTTGAAAAGGGGTGATGCAGAACACACATGTTTTTTTTAGAGCATAGTTTTTGGCACTTTATTTTTTTTAAATTCTTGTTATGTACATTGCGTTTTAGAATGGTAGTGATTTTCATGCTAATTTAAAAAAGTGGTTATTCTGCATCACACCCTTTTTTTAAAAAACCCGTTTTTTTGACTTTAACTTTTCTAATGTATGAAAAGTAAATAATTATTTTGTAAATTTAATAATTTTCGAAGTGGTCTTCCTCTTCATATTTTCTTGTTTTTATTTTTATTTTTATTTTTTTGTAGTGAGGTTTTTATTGATTTGCATATTTAAAGAAGAAGGTCGATATTTTTCATTTTCGATATTTTACATATTTATACATCGTTAATTAAATTTTCAATCCAAATGAAATAATTGTCTCTAAAAAACAAATAAAAAATTATATATAAAAAAAAACAAAAATAAAAAATAAAAAATGTTAAAAAAAATATCTTATAAACCATAAAACAATTTGGAAAAAAAAAACAAAATTAATATAGATATATATAAGTCAGTAAAAATTGAGGAAAAGAAAAAAACATGAGCAAAAACTAGGGAAAAAAAATTTAAAAACAAACTAATTAAAAAAATTTAATTAATGAAAAAAATTTAAAAAATAGTAAAATTAATATTTAAAAAAAAATGTTAAAAAAATTATCTCACAAACCATAAAAGAATTTGGAAAAAAAATAAAAATAAAATATATATATATATATATATATATATATATATATATATATATATATATTAAGTAAGTAAAAATAGAGAAATAAAAAAAAAAAACATTAGAAAAAGCTGGGGAAAAAAAAAAAATTAAAAACAAAATAGTTTAAAAAAAATAGAAAAAAAAAGGAAAAAAAAAATTGATAAAATTAATATTAAAGAAAACAAAAAAAAAATTAAAATTAAAAAAAAAACCAAAAAAAAAGTGTATTTTTTATTAAAAAAAAAAACGTAATTATTTTTTTATTAAACATAGATATTTTGTTTAAACAAAAAATCAAAATTTAATTTTTTTTAAACAATCTTTTTTATTATTAAAAACAAATTTTATTTTTATTTTTATTTTTTATTTAAAAATAAAATTATTCAACATATCTTTTATACTTAAAAAAGAAAAAAACCTATATTTTATATTTAAACAAAAAATTACATTTTTTTTTTCTTTAAACAATGTTTTTATATTTAAAAAAAAATGAAAAATAATTTTTTTTTTTTAACAATTTTTTTTTAAAACCATTTTTTTTTGTTATAATTAAAAATAGGTTTTTCCTTTTTTTTTTTTTAACCAGTTTAATTTTTTTTTTTTTTTTTTTTTTTTTTTTTTTTTAATTTAAAATTTTAAAAATTATTAAAAATTAAAAATTTTAAAAATTAAAATCGTTCTTTTTTTAAATCAAAAATTTAAAAAATTTAAAAATTTAAAATCGTTTTTTTAATTAATAATAATAAAAAAAATGTTCGTGCCCCTCCGGCCGCCCGTGGTGGCGCTGCAGTGGGCGGAGGGCCTGCACAGCGCCACCACGGGCGGCCAGGGGGCGGGAGGGGGCACTAACATATTTTTTTTTATTAATTAAAAAATGATTTTAAATTTTTAAATTTTTTATTTTTAAAATTTGTAATTTTTTTTTAATAATTTTGAAAATTTTAAATTAAAAAAAAAAATTAAATTGGTTTAAAAAAAAGAAAACTATTTTTAACTATAACTAAGAAAAATTGGTTTTAAAAAAAAAATTGTTAAAAAAAAAATTAATTTTCGAGTTTTTTTTTTAATAAAAAAACATTGTTTAAAAAAAATTTAAATGTAATTTTTTTTTTTAAATATAAAATATAGGTTTTTTTTTTTTAATTTTTATTTTTAAATATAAAAGATATGTTGAATAATTTTTTTTTGAAATAAAAAATAGAAATTAAAATAAAATTTGTTTTTAATAATAAAAAAGATTGTTTAAAAAAAATTTAAATTTTGATTTTTTTTAAACAAAATATCTATGTTTAACAAAAAATAATTACATTTTTTTTTTTAATAAAAAATACACTTTTTTTTGGTTTTTTTTTTTTTTTTTAATATTAATTTTATTAGTTTTTATTTTTTTCATTAATTTCTACTTTTTTTTTAACTAGTTTTTTTTTAATATATATATATATTTTTCTTTTCCGAGTTTTTTCTAATGTTTTTTTTTTTTATTTATCTATTTTTACTTACTTAATATATATATATATATATATATATATATATATATATATATATATATATATATATATATATATATATATATATATATATATATATATATATGTTAATTTTTTTTTTTGTTTTCCAGATTCTTTTATGGCTTGTGAGATTATTTTTTTAACATTTTTTGTTTTTTTATTTTTGTCTTTTATATATATTTTTATATTTGTTTTTTAAGTAATCAACATTTTAATCTTAGTTTTAGTAGCTTTTATTTTTTTTTATTTTTTTTTTTTTTTTTTTAAATCTAGTTTGTTTTTAATTTTAATTTTAATTTTTTTGTTTTCTCGTTTATTTTTTTTTTCACCCACTTAATTTTTTGTTTCTTTTAATATATATATATATATTTTTTTTTCCATATATATTTTATTTTGCCAATTTTTTTTTGGTTTACAAGATTACTCCTTTTTTCCCCATTTTTTTAAAATATTTTTTTTACTATTTAATTGTTTGTAATTTTTTTATTTTTTATAGTTCTTTAATTCTTATCATTAATTTCGTTCTTTTTACGTTTTATGATTGATTTTTTTTTTTTTTTTTCACTTTTTATTTTTGTTTTATATTTTTCTTTTAATATATATTTTAATCTATGTTTTGTTTTTTTGTTTTTTTACTTTTTGTGTCTTTTCATTGTTTTAATTTTTTTTTAATTTTATGTTTTCATTATTTTTTTAAATTTAATGTTTTTTCGAGGTCATGATAAAATATTTCATGCTATTATTTCGAAATGTTGAAATTTTACTTTTTAAAAAAAAAGTCTTCTTCCAGAATTAGCCCTTTTCGTTTTGAGGGTGTTTTTTGGATAATTTTTGCACAAAAAATTGGTTTTCACCGCCATTTTTAAAACATGTTGAAAATTTACCCAAGAAAAGAAAAGGTGTTATTCCAGCATCAACACTTTTCACTTTTAGCACTGTTTTTGATGTTTTTTCGGGGTTTTTTGGCCAGAGTTCCCGTTTTGAGTTTATAGTTCCTGTTTCAAAGTTTACATTGTTCATCTCTACAACATATGTAGAACCATTGTCTTCATCATGTCTCGTCCCGGCAACCATCTGTCACCAAGATCACCATACCATGGTATACACCCCATCGGTATGTCACACATCAGAAATCATCTCAATCCATGATCATCAACCATCTCGTCACAATCTCCACATGCTGCTCCCAATCGTGGAAGGCTAATCCCTCCATCTCAAGCTACATGCTTCCTGCAACCTCCGTGTCGACCTCATCATGTGTCGTTCCTATGTGAACTGCTACCATGATACTCCAACATAATGCTAACACATCTTTGCACACTTCGCGACCCCATGTCTAAACTAGTTGGGTAGCTAATCCAACTGTCACGCCAAAACCATGAGAGTGAACATCCTCATGCCATCATCAGTTGTTTCTCAGAACGCCCTGTCACATCCTCAACTCAATCAAGAATCCATCTCCATATAAGTGTAAGCCATGCTTAGGTCCATGAAGTAGTCCTCATCTCATCTACAACATGTTGTCCATGATGTTTGGTACCAATGTGCTGCCTGAAATCAGCCACATCTATCCCAACATCATCATCCATATGTGTACCTCCTCAATATGAAGAGACCATCTCATCAAACTTCGACCCTCGATGTGCCACATCCAGGCCCATGAAGCAACCTCCATCATATCTGCAATGTGCCATCCCTCAAGTCTGTCATAGAAACAAGTATACACCTGTCTCATCTATCCATGTGCTGCCCATGATCATAGATCAATCAGCTCCCATGTGCCAAAAGTGGTTAATCCTCGGCTCAACCCATGCCCAAGTGTTGCCACCAAGGCATCATCATCGTTGTAACTCCATCACTTCAAAGTGTCTCATATCGATCCTCCACATCAAGTCACTCTTTCAAGCCATTCCCATACATGTACTTGAAAGTATGCACCCCATCCTGCATGAAAGTCTCTGACCTCAGCTCCTCAATGCATCAGATCCTCTAATTCCACCATATATGAAGTCCCTAAAAATCACAACCTTATGTCATCATGAGCTCCATGAGTCATCTCCAACCAACATCTCAACAAGCATACAAGTCTTGGCCCGAAGGTCTCTGCAAGATGCCTCAGCTTTCCATGTAGTAGGAATGCTCCATAGTCTGCTCACAATTCCATCCAAGTCCATGGCCTTGTTGTACATAAGTGCACAACCTCTCCATCGGCTCATAATCAAAACATCTCCATGTCACATCAGCAAATCTACCTGCACAACATCCATGCCTCGGCACTCCTCATTGGATGCCCATAAGTGACACCTCTACAGGTGCTCTTGCACAATGTCCCTGCATAAGACTGCCATGCTCCATGTCTCCAACTTGATGTCCATGACTAAGTTGCCCATGTAGTCCAACCAAGTAGACCCATCACAACAATCGGTCATCCTCATCCAAGTCTGCAATCTTTGGTCT
This sequence comes from Pinus tabuliformis, assembly GCA_031772625.1. Classification (NCBI taxonomy): domain Eukaryota; kingdom Viridiplantae; phylum Streptophyta; class Pinopsida; order Pinales; family Pinaceae; genus Pinus; species Pinus tabuliformis. The sequence goes on along the minus strand of CM062819.1, from coordinate 815,852,760 downwards.
AGTGAACTCAGTCACCCAACCATATCATCATCATCACGAGTCCCTTCAATCATAACTCCCCCACTGAAGGTTCCACCAAGACTTGCTCTTGGTCTCGGCCATGAGAAGTCCACCCAAGCATCATCATACCCAAGTGTGTTCCCTCCTCAATCTGTCCATGAGTCATGTTGGGCACTTAGCCCATTCTTCATGTGGCTACAACATGACCCAATCCTCTGCAATGATCATCATGTTCCTCCCTTGTCACGGGTCTTTGCACCTTCTGCCATAAGGTCACAAACAACCCCAACAAGTCCTGCAACAATCAACAATCCTTGCTTCTCCATACAAGGTCTCATCATAGTCATCCATGGTAAGATCCTCCCTTGCATCAACAAACTGATTTTGCCCTTCCCTGCATACGGTCCATCTACCAAATGCTCAAGTAAACACAAGTAGCAATAGTACTTACACCATCATCATCATGAGGATTCTCCATGTGAGTATCCTCATCCATCCATGTCTGCAAACTGCATGATCCTGGTCCAACTTGATCAATCTCAAGTTCATCCCCCATCATTGTCACATCCGCAACATCCTCGATCATCACGACTTCCTCTTCTTTGTCAGCGCAATCTGCAACTTCATCTTGCTCCATTATCCAACCAAGTTGAAGAAGTTCGTTTTCAACATTCCTTTCCAAGACTTCAAGTTCATTTCGAATCCGGGGATAATCTTCTTTCATCTGCTTCAACTTGTATAAGGTCAGCAAGAGATTCCCTTCGCATTCTTCCAAACTTTCCATGCCTTGTCATTCAGCTTGGTCCAAGCACTAAGCTTCACCTCTACTAAACTTGTTTCACCATTCACCTGAATCACCCTGATATTCCACCCATCACCTGCAAAACTTGAGCTCCCTGCCAAGCCTTCGGTCTTCGTAGAATCAGCTCCTTGATTCAGTTCACCAAGTTTCCTGCAAAACTTGGACCAACTCTGATACCACCTGTCATGCCCCTACACCTGTGGTAGTCTTTCAACCGCTTATAGCGAGGTCACTACCAATCGTTTTCTTTTTACCAATACTTACAATTGTAGACTACACCTAACATTCCTCTTTTCCTACTTAGTTTGTGTTTTGCAACCAAGTATTATTAATGTGTTCCTTTATACGAGTGAAAGCCCATAACATTCACATAAACAACATTATACAATAGAAATGCACAATAGTATAAAGGGAGGGGAAACTCCCTGCAATATGAGTCTGCCCGAATCAATATATTATACAATCTTCACTTTTACAAAGTACAAGTTAAATCTTGGGAAACCCCAAATTTACACTTAGCCAATTTTCAACTTCGGCAAACTCGGTTTCCCAGCTCGTCGGCGCCTCCGCATGGTCGTCGCACGACTCACCAACCCTTCGTTCACCTCGTCACATGATCGTGTTGTTTGCCTAACTTGGGTGCGCTTCCAAGTCACCACACACGGGCACCTCTGCCCGAGACACACCTCCGTTCACAATCTCAACACTTCACCAAAAGTCACACCGTGCACACTTGCATGACGGGCGAGCGCTCACCCGAGTCGCCCAAGAACTCGTGCCAAGTCGTCGCACAAATTGGGTGCCCACCAATGTTTCACCGTCGGGTGCTCCTTCGTACAATCCAGGCGCCACAAACTCGTGCACGCCCTTCTCCAACCGACGGGTAGCCCTGCCCGCGCCCTTTACCCAAGACTAAGACGTGCGTTCATTTCCGTGTGGCTTTACCCAAGAACGGGCGCATCACCAAATCTGCGCCCTCCTATCTTGCTGCGCCACCTTCTAGTTCTGCGCACTCTTCTTTGTTGAGCGAAGTTTGAATGTGTTCAAATGAGCTCTCATGCGTGCTAACTTATATGAGTGGCAGGGCGAAGTCTTGGCTGCCCAGCCGACTTGCCCACGCCCTCAATTCCATCGCAAAATCCTTTGAACATGTGTAGGCCTTGCTACCATTGTAGGTTGGCCTCCATACGTTCAAACCCATGTTTCCACGCATATAACTCAGCTCGCCCTCCTTCCACATGCATTATAACTTGATGCCTTCACGTGCTAAGTCAAGGCTCGCTCTTCCTTCGTCGCTCTTCAAGCCGGAGCGTGCGCATAAGGACTGCAGGTCCTTACAGGTTGGGACGGGAATGAGGGAGGGTTGAAGGTAGATTTTTTTTTTGATTGTGTTTTTTTTAAATCTTTTTTTAATGGTTTATTTTTAATTGTTTTTATTTTTTATTTTTTCTAATTGTTTTTATTTTTTTTTTTTTTTTTTTTTTTAATTGTGTTTTTTAAATTGTTTATTTTAATTTATTTTAGTTTATTTTTTTAATTAATTTTTAATTGTTTTTATTTTTTAATTATTTTTAATCATTTTGAATTTTCTTTTTAATGTTTTTTTTTAATAATTTTTTTTGGTTACTTTTTGTTATTTTTAATTTTATTTATTTATTTTTATAATTTTAATTTAAAAAAAAAAATTCCTAAATTTTTATTTTATTTATTTTTTCTTTTTAATTTTACTAATTTTTTTTAATTAAATTTTTTTCTTATTTTTTTTTTGTAATTATTTTAAGTTTTTTTTGTAATGAGGTTTTTTTTAATTATTTTTATTAGGTTAAAAATAATGTTTTTAGTTTTCTTTTTTCTTTTGTGGATCAATTTGTTTTTCTTTATATATATATATATATATAAATATATATATATATATTTTGAAAAAAAAATCATTTTTTAATTTATTTTTTGATATTTTTTAATTTTATTCTTTTTTTTTTTTTGGTTTTTTTCTTCCTTTTTATGTATTTTATTTTTTTGTCATGTTTTTTATTTTTATTTTTATGTTTTATTATTGATGTGTTTTGTATTTTATGTTTTTTATTTTTTATTTTTTTTGTCATGGTTTTTTATCTTTATTATATTATTGTTATATTTTTTATAGTTTTTTATGTTTTATTATTTTTATTTTTGTCATGCTTTATGTTTTTTGTTCTATTTTTACATTTTAATAGGTTTTCTTTCTTTTTTTTCTTTTGCTTTTTTATTTTTTTTTATTTTTTTGTATTTGATTTTTTTTTTTGGTCATGTTTTTTTTTTTTTACTAACATGAAAATCACCAACATTTAAAAAAAATATCCACACTTCATTCATTAGAAAATTTAAAGTGTAAAAACTAAGCCCTCTGAACCAAAAGCGTTGATGCTCATCAACACTTTTCAAAATCAAGATGAAAATCACTAACAAAAAAAATGTTCACACCTGATACATAAAAAAATTTAAGTGTGAAAAATAAGCCCTCTAAAAAAAATTGTTGATGTTGCATCAACACTTTTCAAAATCAGCATGAAAATCACTAACATCAAAAAAAAATGTTCATACCTGATACATAAGAAAATTTGAAGTGCCAAAAATATGCTTAAAAAAAAAGTTTATTCTGGCATCACCACTTTTCAAAATCGGGTGATTTTTTGCTACCTCAAAAAAATGGGTAGCAGTTCACTTTCTCGTTTGATCGGTAACTATGTTGTTCCAAGAAGATCAAAGAATACCAATTTATGCACAAACGATTTCCAAAGACCAATCTATTTTTCAAAAAGGAACACGAAGAAGTCAATTCCATTTCAAATCATGTCCATAATACCATTGCGACTCATTCATTTTCTTCTTTCTAAGCTTACAACCCATCCATCGATTTCCATCTTCCTAGAGAATAACTTCAAATCATTTTTCCTTTGCAAGTTTCACACTTTCCTGCCTCACTCACATTTCATTCCTAACCCATGAATAAAGTCATTCAACTCACTTACAATGTTGAGTTACCTCATTGTGCTTTTCCTTTTGAAAAATAAACCCTGCTTCATAAATGCAAATCTTTCATCTGTGGTCCTCTAAATCATTACTTTATGCTCATGTGTAGACGATGGGGGATTCATTAAGGCCCTCCTTCTAGTAAGTCTTCACCCATCGACTTCAACACATTAACTATGTTTCAAACAAGAGTTATTTTTAGTATCTTGAGGCTTTCATGCCTTAATGGCAAGTTATCTCACTAATGAACATTAGGAATACATCAATGTCCCATGTTTGTCGGATCTTCTAGGTGACTCGACTTCAACTCATTTATTCGTACCTAGTAAGATGTACTTGGGCAACTTGATTCTCATTGACATTAATGGTGATGGGCCTCTAAATTAGACATAAATTAAGGCACACGGCTTTAAATTAAACATAGATTAAGGCCTATGACCATCGTTTATCACATTAAACCTCTCTTTTTGGATTAGATAATGTATTTTTAACTTTAATATATTTATTAGGAAGGTTTATGAATAATTGCATATTTGTGCCTAATATTATTTATTTTTGTGGAAGATTATGAGAATATTGGGCAGATTATGAAGATTTGGAGGAGGAGATAATTTACAGACTTGCTCCCTACTACAAGAGGATCACTATTAAATAACAAATCAACAAGATATTATGGAATTCTGGCACAGATTGTGGAACTCCAATGATTGAGAAAATCTAGAAATGTTCCCCGTCATTTAATGCAGATTCCTAGTATTGGGAGCTAGATCCACTAATCAAAGGATTTTTGTGGGGAAAGCTTCCTCCATTCATGGGGAAGGATTCTTAATCATTTTGTATAAGTACTGAGTCAAATTTTCATCTAGGGATAGAGTTTTATAAGTGTTCTTGTGGAGAGAACTCGTACTTCTGTAGGTCCATTGTATTTTCTTGTAGGGATGTAATTGTATTGATGAAAATAATGAAGATTGGTGTCATGCTCAACTTCTAAATATTTTTCTCCTCCATAGGTCTCAAAGTTTCCTTGGGCTTGGCCATTCTAGGAGCCTCATGTGATAAAGGAAAGTGTTCCCTCTACGGACAGAGGCAACCCCTTTAGCCCTAGAGTGGGTATAGTCACATCAAAGACAAAACAACAATCGATTCCCTTAAATAGTCATCGTTGGAGGCCTACCTCAAACCGATGGTTGATGAAGTTTCCGTTGCACTGCTCCAGCTTCCATTTCTTTCTCCTCAGTGAGAAATCAACTTGAAACACCACAGGAAAACAACAGAGCATGTAACCGAGAACAACAATGATCTATTTACTTATAAAGTCAAGAAATCATAAGCTATCAAGTAAATTGTGCACAAGATATAGGAAATCATCATTGATTGTATTCAAATGAATCAAAAGAAAAGCTCTCAACCAAGTCTTGACGTTGCAAGCCTTTTCGGAGGGTCCAGCCAGTACATTTCTTCAAGCATTCACTCTCAAGAATGGGTCTCCCAAATAGATGATATCTCTCTCTCACTCACAAGCTCTAATACAAGGTTAAGGCACTCCACAACCTCTTACCAAAGTATTAGCAATCCCACACTTGTCACACTCACACCAAAGCTATCTACTTAGTTTCAAACCAAACTCAAAAGAACTAGCAAACACTAATCCCAACACTATAGAACTAAAGAACCAGAAGATCATAGGAATGGTGAGTGATTTTATAGGAGAAGGAGTCTCCATGAAATGAGGGAGAGGGAGCTTATCCTCAAGGAAGGTTGCGCAAGAGGCGGAACCACCATCCCATAGGAGGAAAAGTGACTCAAATTGACCTAACAACCAGCTCTAGAAACACCCAGAAGGCCGACTATTTGAACAAATTCACCAAATCTATATCGTCGTAGGTTACGAACTAGGGATCAGCGACGACATTGCAAGGGAGCAATGCTTTCGGACCAATCGTCGCAACAAGAAATCGAAAGACTTGCGTTGAGCCCTAAAATTCGATCGTCATAGGAAACAGGTGTACACCTGTGACGGTGTCGCGACGATATTGTTCATGACAAGGAATCGTTGTGGATTTTAAGGGATTACTAGTGACGATGCAGAAACTTAGGCAAACAAGGTCAATCTTCAGCATTAGAGAGCACTTGCTTAATCTTCTTGCATAAGTGGGAAGATATGGACATGTGTATTTGATGTATGACATAGCAGAGGGACTGAGATGAGGATAGTGACAAATTACTTTGTAACAGATGCCTGTAAATCATGAAGCCCGAGAGAGTGGCACGGGTGAAATGCTTTATGAAACTACATGAACTAGAAAACCACCTTGAAGAACCTGCAGGCACAAGTACAACTAATATCTCTAATAGTGAAATACATGTAGTCTAGGCATGGGCGCAGCCATCCAAAAGACATATGAAACTTGGTTTGTGGTATGGATGTAGCCACTAAGTTGATAAGACTATATATAATGATAAAGGTATGGTCGCAGCCATCCATGAAGACTCAGGTATGGTCACAGCCATCCAATCAAAGACTCATGTATGTAATCACGAACCAATCCACGCAGCCCGAACATATGCAAGCTTAGTCCGGGGTCTTGAAACCCTAACCGATCATAGTACAAATTCTAGCATGCAAGCAAATGTGCTGAAGTCAAGCATGATAGAAAGTTTCTTGATTACCGGTCAATAATGAAAACCATTAACAAGCACGAGAGAAACCACCAATAATGCCAATGGCTCTTAAGGTACTGCCAGTACAATCCACTAAGTGTAAAAAATGGGCTGAAGTCGAACATTCATGGAATCACCCAATTGAAGACCAATGATGAAAGTCTATCATCAGGCGCGAAGAACTTGCCATTGAGGCATGCAAGCTCCAAGGTACTGAAAGGGATCTCTAGATCAACCTCCTGGATAATGAGCTGGTGTCAATAGGAGGTGATCCATCGTAGGAGGGCCATAATGTTTCCCCCATCAATGATGCGAGATAAGGAACAAGTGGTAGATGATGGAACAGAGCATCAGAGGAGGAGGTAAGGGTGAGAACTAAAGGAGAATTATACTCTTGAACATATTGGCGACACGACTATGGAATGTGGCAGCATTTTGGTACCAAGGGATCGGAGGTCTGATGGAGACAATATGGATTAGATGGAATGAGGCAAAATGGCAACCCAAAAACCCCGGAAGGCCAATGACAATGTGAGGATATCCCAACCTGAGAAGAAGCAAAAGTGTCAATGTTCAAGAGTGGCTAGCTGCCGTAGGTAACCAATGACGACTTCCAAATTTTCCCCCACCATTGCTGGCGAGTACCCCAGTTATTTTTTGAAAAACAAGCTTGAAGGGGATAGCATATGCTTGTGATATAAGCTTGACCTTTAGACGAATCCAACCTAGTAACAGTTTAACAAGCCTTAGGAAGGAGAAGCTTGAGTCTTGTCATGGTGACGAGTCCAATGTTTTCAGGGTTTAACGAGTTTGACATAGGTAAAACTTAGAGTCCTTTTCATGTTTAGAGAGTTTGAAAAAGACACGGAAAAGAAAAATCCAGGGGGGTCATTTTTCATAAATTTGTGTCCCTCGAGCCCAAAAAAGTAGAAAACAATACCCGAGAGAACCGCTTGACCATTACGACCAAGGAGTACTTTTCATAATTAGTGGTCTCGATCCAAAAAAGTAAAAAAGCGATTGAAGACATGACATTTCTTAACCAATATCAAACTTGAAACGACAAAATTCTGGTGATCTTTTCATATTTATACGGTCAGAAAAGAGCTGAAAGTGGACCGCCTTTTATTTTGTTTAACAAGTCAAAAAGGGAAAAATGCTCGGCAATGTTTTTATCTTTTACGAGTCAGAAAAGAGCTTAAAGGAGACTCATCCTGGAGGAATGAGTGGTATAAAGGGTAGCAACTGGTTTTGGCAATGGCAGAACTGCTCAAAAAATGTAATGGTCAAGAGGTTGGCTAATAAAACCACTCATCACTGCGGTCCCTCAGGAAAGGAAAAACAACCAAGTGAAAGCATATGATCGGCCAAAGAGATGGCGATGATGGAACGAAACAACCAAGGCTCATCTAGAAGAATTTAGCAGATAAAAACGACAATCATGAGGTGTAAATCGGGTATGGGTTCACGTTTACACAAGCTTGAACCATGGAGAACTCTGCTTGGATTCGGTTTCATGTTTACACAAGCTTGAAACAAAAAACTATGCTTGTTAAGTTCGCATGCCCCCAGCATAATAATGAAAATCGAGGTACATGCCCCCCAAGCTTCATTGAATTCAATGAGGTGGACGGAATGAAGGTTCACTTTCAAGATCTTGGAAAGACTCGACTCAGATTTTACGAGATCTTAATCAAAGACTCGATTTGGAAAAGGGAGTTGTTTAATTTTTTAATGAGGTTGACACAGTAAAAGAACTATCCTCATAAACCTTGTTTCATTTTTTAATGAGCTTGACACAAGATTTGGAACTATGCTCGTCACTCCTTGTTTCAATTTTTAACGAGGTTGACATAGGAACAAACTATACTCGTCCTTGATTCATTTTTCGACGAGGTCAACACAAGATCAAAACTATCCTCGAGACACTCGATTTTATTTTTTAATGAGGTTGACACAGGAACAAACTATCCTTGCCCTTGATTCATTTTTTGACGAGGTTGACACAAGATAAAAACTATCCTCGAGACCCTTTGATTCATGGGTCATACGAAAACATGATTCCCAAGAGGTCTTCACTAGATGGAAGAACTACACTCTGGGAGCAACACATGTCATTAGACACCAATGACAGATCAAGTTCCAATGCCCCAAGTACATGATGTACGAGACCATCTGCATGATCATCAGCAGAGGTGGAGATGGAACAGGTAGCCACATAATTGACCTGTGGCAAGGAAGAGGCTGCTTGCAAACAAGAGCTGATAGGGGATGATGGTGGTACAGGAGGCACTAGGGGACTAAAGAATGAAAATTGATCTATAGTCACCATTCTTCCATCGTGCGGAAAACAAACCACATGGAAAAGCGAAGAAATAAGAGCCCCCATGGCATAAATATAATCACGGCCAAGGAGAAGACTAAAATCTAAAGCACCTTGGACAACCATCACGTCTATATAGATGGTTTTTCCTCCCAAACTAACAGGGAACTTTGGAAGGATCCCTAAAGGTTGATGAGTTCCTCCATCAATTGCTAAAAGATTTTGAGTAACAGGCACAAGCTGTGGGGAGCCCAAAGCTTGCCAAGTAGTAGAAGGCATAAGACTGACAGACACACCTTCATCCAAGAGAGTGCCCGGTACGGCCTTATCATAGGTGAGTATAATAATCTAGAAAGGCACATAGGAGGGATGGTGGAAAGCAGTCAAATGACTCCAGTCAAAGGAAACGTATGAATTACTTGGTGGGGGTATCATATGATTGCCCCCTTGCTCTATAGAAACCGAAGAAGGACCCTTTGAATTAGCTGGGATAGGAGGGTTGTTCTCGGACTCAGGAGAATCTGACAAGATGAGAAGAACATGAGCAGTGTAATCATGATTCTCTTCTAGAACAGAGTGATCAATGGGTGGTGAATCCAAGTTGACACTCTTTCCGACCAATGGTTGTCAGGAATAGGCTGAGCACAACCAAGTTCGGGAAGAGAATGGTGGACAAGAGAAGAATCTAAGTTAATCTCGTTGTCAATTGGGAGAGGGTCTAAAGAGAGCCTTTGATAACCAATTGGAAGTCGGGGTGAAAAAGCTGTAAGAATTTCAAAAATGGCGGAAGCTTTATCCATGAGTGGACAAAGGTGAAGGGGATGGTTGCCTTCACACAGTCCACAGGGGAATTGAATCTTCCCTTTCTTCTGAGCACTGCCAATTGAGGATTGAACATCGACATGAGCTTTAGAGGATGATGAGGGATGAGCCAGATTGTGAGACCATACTTCTAAGATCCTAGGAATGCCAAGACAATCATGAATAATATGGTCACCCTTGCAAAATTTACAAGGAAACTTAACCTTCTGCGGAGGAGCAGGAGGTGTTCCAACCTAAGATGTACTCAGAGCAATAGTTGCATAGGTGGCCTCATGCTTATCAGACTTCTTCTTCTTATTCCTCTTCTTAGTCTCCTAGTTACTAGATGTGGAACTTTCACCATGCGAAGTAGGAGATGAAGATGAAGAAACAAGAGAAGAAGGCGCAAGCTCAACCTTGGAATCATCGTGTTGTGATTCAGATGGAGGAGAGAGTGGAATAGGAGTCATGACACTCAAGACCACAACCAAACGGGCAAAACAATGGTTAACTCGGGCAAGGACAATGTTGCCATATATGGAGCACCGACATTTCCAAAAGGCAGAAATAGATCAAGATTTCCATTTGGGGGAAGACCTTGGCCAGTAGACTTGGGGAAAGTTTCCATCGGGAATGAGCCTAAAAAACACTTGTACTCTAACCAAGAACTCGAACTATTACCGGGAATATTTCGTGGGCAGTAAATTTTATGACACAGGAACAAAACTAGACATTTTCATGTTTCAAGAGTCAAGAAAAGGACGAAAAGGTGACTCTATCTCTTTCGAGGTTTAATGAGCCTAAAAGGACAAGTGCTTAGACAAACCTTTTCTTTTAAGGAGTCGAAAAGGAACGAAAGTGACTACTCTGGAGAACTAGGAAAAAGGTTTACTAGACAAACCATAAAACTGCATATACACCTTGGTGATCAAATGAAAGAGAAATGACCAAGGACTTTCCGTATGACAGTCAATCTTCCCGAATGTTGTGTTCGGTGTGTTACGGTTCACAAGGCAGCAGACACGGCTTCCTATGATGTAGGATGATAAGCTAGTGGGGTCTCCAGATATATACTCAACAGTACTGGGAGAACAAGTCCGTACTAGTAGATATTGAGTCACAGAAGGAGGAATCACCCAACCTCAAGCGAAAACAATAGTGACTAGGTTTAATGACGCTAGAGTACATCTCTAGCCTAGACCTGTAAATAATGTGTGTTAAGTTCCAATGCATTGTTAAGTTCATTAAGTTAATTTTAGAGTTGATCTTGAATTAGGTTTCAGATTTTAGGCCCTACCATATGTATATTAAAAACCCTAGGATGCAACTAGAATGAGTAAAGCATCTTTCATTTCGATGAACACCTACTTAAAGGAGGGTAGAAAGTTCATTCCCAAGCAAACACAAGCGAATGCAAACACTAAGAAACACAATGCATCAATACACTAATCTCACGATGCATTGATACTACTAATGAAAGATTTAGAGTTCACTTTTCAATTTCTCAAACATAAAAATTTGAAATGCACATATACTTTCACTTTCGTATATCAAATGAATGAAATCCCTTAATTTTTTTTGTTTTGAATTTAAAGAGACAAACAAGCAAGTGTGAACTAATCAATCCAAACAATTGTGATCTATGCTTGGTAGTGAAAAAATCAATTCAATATCAGAAATGGGTTCACTAATCGACATTAAAAATAAACCAACAAGAAAACAAGCAACGAAAAATCCTCAAGCAAATCACTAAGACGGTTGTGGATGAACCTTGGACACACAAGTAACCCAAGCAAATGGTTTCTCGAAGAAACCTCTAAAGAGCTAGGTCACACAGTCTAAAAACACAAGACTCACTCAATGAAACCAAAGAGACAGTACCTTAACCAAAAGCAATCAAAACAAGCTGATGGGAGAGAGGAAACAACAGGGGATAAACAAGACTGGTGGATTCAGGAGGTAAAGTTGTAAAAACAACTTTATAGGAATCGTCACAGGTGGTACACTGACAACTAGAGATGTCGTTGCAGGTGTTGCACTGTCAACTAGAGACGTCGTTGCAGGTATTACACTATCAACTAGAGACTAGTCGCTAAAGTACACCCATTTTCAGAGACAGTCCGATTTCAGGAATCGTCATGGGAATTAAACTAGAAACCTGAGACAAAAGCCAAATAGTCACGGGTACAAAGCTAGAACATCAGCGAAATCATCACAACTGTTAGGCTATCTTCAGCGACGATCTTACTTAAGAAAAAGACAAAGTAAAATCACTTAAATGACACCAGATAATCATTCCAAGCAGTAAGGAGAATTCCTAGATTGACCCAGGTAACCCAAAAAACTAATGGTTTTAGCCCAAAATTCAAGAGACATTAAAACAAAAACAGATCAAGGGTGAACAAGAAGAAAACATCTCAAGGACTCCCTAGCGGTGTCACCAACTTGTGATAAAGGAAAGTGTTCCCTCTGCGGATAGAGGCAACCCCTCTAGCTCTAGAGTGGGTCTAGCCACAAAAAAGACAAAACAACAATCGATTCCCTTAAATAGTCATCGTTGGAGGCCTACCTCAAACCGATGGTTGATGAAGTTTCTGTTGCACTACTCCAGCTTTTTTTTCTTTCTCCTCAGTGAGCAATCAACCTGAAACACTACAAGAAAACAATAGAGCACATAACCAAGAACAACAATGATCTATTTACTTATAAAGTCAAGAAATCATAAGCTATCAAGTAAATTGTGCACAAGATATAGGAAATCATCATTGATTGTATTAAAATGAATCAAAAGCAAAGCTTACAACCAAGTCTTGACATCGCAAGCCTTCTCGGAGGGTCCAGCCAGTACGTTTCTTCAAGCATTCACTCTCAAGAATGGGTCTCCCAAATAGATGATATCTCTCTCTCTCACTCACAAGCTCTAATACAAGGTTAAGTCACTCCACAACCTCTTATAAAACTATTAGCAATCCCATACTTGTCACACTCACATCGAAGATATCTACTTAATTTCAAACCAAACTCAAAAGAACTAGCAAACACTAATCCCAACACTGCAGAACTAGAGAACCAACAGATCATAGGAATGGTGAGTGATTTTATAGGAGAAGGAGTCTCCATGAAATGAGTGCGTGGGAGCTTATCCTCAAGGGAGGTTGCACAAGAGGTGGAACCACCATCCTAGAGGAGGAAAAGTGACCCAAACTGGCCCAACAACCAGCACTAGAAACACCCAGAAGGTCGACTGTTTGAACAAATTCGCTAAATCTGGATCGTCGCAGGTTATGAACTAGGGATCAACAATGACATCACAAGGGAGAAATGCTTCTAGAAAAATCGTCGCAACAAGAAATCGGAAGACTTGCGATGAGCCCTAAAATTTGACCGTCGCAAGAAACAGGTGTACACCTACGATGGTGTCGCGACAATACTATTCATGACATGGAATCATCACGGATTTTAAGGGATTACTAGAGATGATGCAAAAACTTAGGCAAACAGGGTCAATCTTCAGCATTAGAGAGCACCTGCTTAATCTTCTTGCATAAGTGGGAAGATATGGAGATGTGTATTTGGTATATGACACAGCAGAGGGACTGAGACGAGGACAGTGACAAATTACTGTGTAACACCTCAAATCCCTTTTGTATCATTTTATTTCCTTCTTTTCATTTCTTATTCACATGCATCTCTTGTTTTTATTTCTTTTTATTTCTACATTTAGTACTAATGATTTATTGTTGTAGAATTGGGTTAAATGGTTGATGTAAGCTATTTTGCAGGATCACAATTATCATTTCATCCTTAGAAAATCTTTGGAATTTCATAGTAATCATTGAGCTACTTGGGTTATCTTTCTTATTCCCAAATCTAGATTTCTGGAACTCCTTTGTGGCAAAGAACAATAAATTTCTACTATTTTTTAGAGCATGCTAACAAGTTTCAATTGAGTGGTTCCACTTGCATTAGATCAAAACAACATTTTATTTAATAACAAAATCTACACCATTGCATTTTCACTTGATTAGGTTAGGCATTTGATAGATTTACTAGCTCACTATTTCTTGAATTTTTATATTTTCGACCAGTAATGTTCTGTTATTTTTTAGCATGGGTTAACAGAGGTCTTTTTGAGTGATTCCAGTTGGAATGAGGACCTAAGACATCCTAGTCAATAAAAAATATGTCCCATCCAATTTGTATTTGATTTTCTTGGTCACTCGATGAATTATAATTTCGTATAGTAAATCTATAACATCCTGAGTAAAACAGGGGATCCTATAGGAGAACTAGTACATCCTATAGGAAATCCTATAGCGGCCTATTTTGAGCCCGAATTGAGAAAAATCATCATTGAAGCTAGGATTAGGCCCCTACTTGACCTCCAAGCCATCGAAATCATTGTACCCCTCTTCCTCCACACCTCTCTCCCCTGCCAAAGATCAAGGAAATATTAGCATTTGCGTTTGTAAAGAAAAAAGATTAAAAAAATTAGTTCTTTTATATTTACACATGAACATAGAAGTTAGTACTCTCTAGATCATATTTCATGCTTATATTAGTTAAAACATCACGTGTGACAAATAGGGTTAAAATAGGTTTCTTTTGAGAGCAAAGTGTGTTAACAAGTAGATAGAGGATTTCATGTTACTTTACAAGCATTTTTAAATTCAGTCTTTCATTCCTGTAAATAGGCACCATTTCTTTTATCTCATGACATAAAAGGAAGGACACATTGTATGTTGCACATACAGTGTCAATACCACTTAAGTTTTTACAAACCTCGGGTTAATAATTAAAGTTGGTAGCCTTAGGAGTTGCAGCATTCTTGTTGCAATACGAAGGCTCATCACTTTTTGGCACCATTGTCGGGGAGGTGTCAAAGTATGAATTGTTTTCTTCCCTAGTTGATTCATTTCTTTTTACTTTTTGCAAAAACAAAAAATAATTGCATTAGGCATATTTCATTTCAAAGTAGAAAAGTGCATTGCATTAGTGTTTTCATTCAATCATAAAAACAAAACAAAAAATCTCCAACACCGACCCACCCCCCATTTAATCACGTGGTGTAGTAAAAGCCACATCACCATTGAATTTTGTAGGTAGAAGAATAATATGACAAAGAATGTAGAGGAAATGGATAGAGAAGATAACAATGAGGGAGATCCTCTTGGATTTCTCATTCAAGATATTGATGTTAATGTGCACATGAATAAAATCCCTCCATCTTTTCTTCCAAAATTTCATGGTCTAAGATCATTGGATCTGAAAAAATTTCTCTTTGAATTTGAAATTGTTTGTAGATATTATGGTTACTTATTAAAAACTAAAAAACTCAGATTGTTTCTGGAAACATTGAAGGATAGAGCTCTTAAATGGTTTATGGGTTTAGGGACTAATTCAATAAGATCATGAAATGATATGCAAAAGATATTTCTAGAAAAATATAAAGATCATGATCTTAAAGAATAAATATTTAGAATGAATCAAGGAGAAGATGAGAGCCTTCAAGATCTAATAGAGAGGTTCGTGTATAATGTTAGGAGGGAAAAAATACATCATTTAGGATTCGACACGCTAAAAACCCTCTTACTTAGAATAATTATGGATGAATGGATTGATCTCTATGATCTCATGAGTAGAGGTGATGTATATCAATTATAATTTGATGAAATTTGTGAAACATGCAAACACATATCAAGAGCAAGGGCAAGAGTAGGTAAATCCGCATCAAGATTGGTAAGTCAAGCTAAACTTAGAAATTTTCTTCATAACTTTAAAACATAAATTCTTAGCAATCTAAGTGAACAAGTAGAAATGTTAAGTATACAAAATAATCAAAAATAAGATGATGATATTCGTGTTGCCCATGCAGAATCACATGATGTTAAATGTTTCCTCTCATTACCAAGGTTGAAGGAAGTTCACCAAGAGGACAATGGAGCAAGTCAATTACCAATGCAACTATGTTATGTAGCTCCAAGAGGACCATGGCAGCCTATTCAACCTGATATAATGCAAGAGCCTAATTCACAATTTCAATATTATGCACATCCATCTCAAAGTAATTGGAACACACCATTTCCTTGGCAACATTGGCCATCTCAACCCCAAAACCAATCTTGGCAACAAGGTTGGCATGGAACTTATGTGAGCCATCCAAAATATCCTCAATATTTTCCTCAATATCCTCCATACCCAACCCCATGATATCCCTACCATTCACCTCCACCACAACCATAACCCCAACCACATCCATCTCAAATATCCAGTCCCACTCAACTACCTATACCACCATTTCCAAACCCACACATTGAAGTAGTTTAGCCCACATATAATGTTGAGGTAAAACACTTCCAAACATCTCCTCTTTAGCTTAATGGTATTCACCATAGTATCACAAAAAATAGATTATCTTGATATCATTGAAGGACCACATCTAGAAGAAGAATATTCACAGGAGAAGACCATAGAATCATGCGCTGCACTTGATGAAGAGAAGACATTAAAATCAGAGATCGAGAGATCTCCCTCATGGTTTCCATCAAAGCCTCCATGTATTCAAGAGAACAATAAGCAAAAAGAAGAATATTTTAAGGTCATGGTAGAGCAAGACATGAAGAATAATCCAGATAACCAAGAAAACCAAGGAAATCAAAGTTATATTGAGGTTTGGTTCCAGAAAATCAACAAGATGGAGCATCGCTCTCTTCTTCAACTATGTTTGATCCTTTCAAAAACAAATCATTTGGTCTCTGAGATCCAGGTACATGCCAAAGCATACATTTCAAGCCTACACATCATTTTCTCTATCATCTTGATGTGCATATGGCTCCATTGGAAGTATTCTTATACTTGAAAGTGATTTTGTTTTTAAAGTAGGGTAGGGTAGAAAAAAAATATATAAAAAATAAGAAAAAAATAAAAATCTCAGGTGAAAACCTCCTTGGAGGCGCCTCAAGTTGGCTCATTAATTAAAAACCTCCATGAGGTAGTCAATGGGTTGAAAAAAACAGAAAAAAGATCCTAGGTGAAAACCTCCTTTGAGGTGCCTAGGCAGACCTACTAGTTTAAAACCTCATTGAGGCGGCTAGTAGGCATAGAAGAAAAAAAAGGAGAAAAATAAAAAAATCCTTACTCCATGTATCTCTTTGATGAATGTAGGTGCTCTCCAACATCTACAAGGAAAAAAAACAAGTTGTCACCAACGAAAACAAAATTGGTCAAATCTAGTCAAAAGAAGTCAAATTTTGACTTTCTCCTCCTTTGCTCAACTGCTCCAATAGGACCAAGTCCATGCCAATCCATCACCCCCATCTATTTACACCATCCACTCATCATTCCCAATATTCTACCACTCATTTTCCTCCTTGTCCCAAAATACTACACGAAGGCTCTGTTTTACTACAGGAAACAAAAATACATAGAGTATAAATTGGTTTTACCATAACTTGAAAAACATGCATCCATTTTCCAAGATGTTTCAGGGGACAATGCATATGGATGCATGCTCAAGCAATTTCATAAAATTCAGTGCACAATTTTTGATAAATCAACCTCGATCACCTACAATGATTTTTTCATTTTCTCGATATTTGTGCATCCATTTAAAAATATGTTTCATGGGGAGATGCATATGGACGATGGTAACATGCCCAAGAAATTTTAGCAAATTCTAGTGCATGGTTTCCAAGAGATCAACCTCCATCGACTTCAGCCAGTTTTAGTTTTTCTCGAGATCCGTGCATCCATTGACCAATTTTTTTTTATGGGGAGGTACATAATAATGATGGCAACATGTTCAGAAAGTTTGAGGTCAATCCATTCTACCGTTTTGGAGATAAGGACAAAACAAGTCTACTACAAGAGGCTGTCTTGAATTACTACTGGAGTTTCCTGTAGTACCACAGGAAGTTCTGAAAATCTACAGGAAAGGCAGTCTGACGGAAAAATTATGATGCATGCCTGTTTTTGGATAGGAAAAAAGGACATTGAATTCATCACATCTTATCCAACACCCATCATGATGATGTCACTCTATGGCCACACCTTCCACTCATTCCAATACCTATTTACCCTCCAACAGAGAAATGACACGAACATTAAAAAAAAGGGCAGCTACAACAACCTATTTGGAAGTAACAATAGGCTCCAGGCCTAACCTTTAGCACCATGATTGAAATAGGAGAGGTTGTAAATAATACTAAGAGCGGGGGTGAATCAGTATTATCAAGTCAATTATTTTTCATTTCACAATCAGATTTGTATACGCTACTTCAGTTAGTGAAAATTGCGTATATACGCAACTACAATTAAGGAAACTAGCGTATAACCTATAGATTCATAATTTAATTTATTCTTCAGATGTTGATCATTAATCTGTGCATTAGAATCATATAGACAGTAACCAAGAATAATAAAATAGATCAGACAGTCACACACAAGAACACAAGATATAAGGTGGAAGCCCAATGTGGGTGAAAACCCCCTGCTGCAATTCGTCTCTATCTTCTTTTAATGAGAATCTTCTTTTTACAATAGTTCTGTACTGGTTCCTGTAGAAGACTACAACCTTTTCTCGTTCTCTAGACTCTCCTGGAAGGGAGCTACCACCCCCTAAGCTCTTGTACTAGTACATAGGTGCTGACCTACATAAGGCTCCAACCTTCTCTTTTCTTCCAGGGACCACGTTTCATAAATTTTCAAACTGGATCAATCAATAACAAAACATCAAATACATCTGCATCAACCAATCTCATTTTCTTCAATCAAAACTGAATCAAACAATTGTTTTTCTGAATGTTGTAACCAGAATACATTAACAGTAACCAGAAACCAATCCTGAACCCAGAACACTATAACAATAAACAGAAGTAGCTAAAACATATTTCATGAGACATATGCTACTTCAATATGTAGAACCCGCGTGCATACGTTGTTGTATTAAGGCCAACCTGCGTATACACTGTTTTGAATTAATGAACCAACATGTATACGCATCGATGCTGTGCCGAACCTGCGTACAGATCTATAAAATCCTTTTTAGATATTCAAACATTAGTAATACCCAGATCATCAGATTTATAGATCAAGTCATGCGCCAAAATTAATAGATCCAAATCAGACAAAGATACTTCTCTTCAAGCCTTAAGATCCTGACCCATCAATAGAACTTATACTTCTCCTTGCACTCAGGTTCCTCCTTGATTCAGATCCAGCTATGCTCCAATCACCAGTATTCTAGATCTCACTCTTCATAAGATATTCCATCCTCGAGTCCTTTGCTTAATGATCTCTTTCCCCTTTTATAGTCTTAGGCCTTGCCCAATACCATGGTCCAAAACCATAGAGAATCAATACCATGGACCCAATACCTAGGTTCAACACTTCAGACGAGATACCATGGTCCAAAACCATAGGTCCAAATAGCAAGGACTAAATACCATGGACCAAAAATAAGTTTTCCCACATGTACATGCTTTGCCTTACATGAAAGTGCGTGCATATGTATACACGCCTTTTGATCGGCGATCCCGCGTGTATACGCGACTTGGTTAAGAGGAACTTGCGTATATCTCTTTTTCCTTCATTCTAAGAGCCTGAATTATGATCTGTCATTTGAGTGAGTTGCCATCAAGGACAACACCTGTGTCATAGTGCCAAACCTGTGTCATAATGCCAACAATCTCCCCCTTTGGACTTGATGGCAACCCCAAGTCACTCAAAGTCATTCTCCCCCTTTGTCATCAATTGCAAAGGGTTATTTTCCCCTCGGGTACATGCCGAAATCTCTGCTTTGTTGTGCTGTCCATGCTACCATTGACTGTAGGCAAGGTCTGCAAAAAGATGCTCTACAATAAATTTAACATGACTCTATACATCATAAATGACCTTCCTATCACCAAAGCCTCATACATACATCCATCTCCCAACCAAGTGGGGATTCACTCATCCATCCAACCAAGTGGGGATACACCAAAAGTTTACACATGATAAAACAAGAACATTACATCGTCCATCCCAAACATAGTGGGGAAACCAACATAGGCTATTAAATGACCTTGATAATAAAAGAATTACATGACATAGAGACTAAATTTCTAAGACAAGACTATGATAGTCATCAACAACTAACATCAACAGCACCTGTCAATCATCATTCAGACTGGCAACCATAATCTCCCTCTGCACCTATTCCACCTAAAACAAAAAACAGTTATGAAATTGAACCAAGATCTTCTAAGATAATGCCAACAATGCATTATTAGAATTATATGCTCCCCCTGAACCTGTGCCAGATGGTCTCTATCAAACCCATATCAAACTCTTTTCATCCTGAGTCTAGCCCCACTGTTTGTCTTCAAACCATAATATACATGACTGTGTCCATAGACACCTGCGTATGTATGCGGATACACTTCATGAAACTCACGTACAACCAATGTTCTCTGAAACAGATACTTTCAACAGCAAGATGATGCATCAACTACTCCCAGCTTCTCTCTGAGGTATTCAAATGTCTCCACGGGTAGTGGTTTGGTGAATATATCAGCAACCCATTCCTTGGAGGCAAAATACTCTAATTTGACATTTTGTTCAAGAACTTGTTCCCGAAGAAAATGATATTTGATAGGTATGTGCTTGATCTTCGAATGCATGACTGGATTCTTTGAAATACTGATTGCACTTATATTATCACAAAAAATGGAGATAGGTGGAGTAAAAGTGATTTGAATGTCTTACAATGTTTGCATCATCCAAACGCATCGTGTGTAGCAAGATGCAGCAGCCACATATTCTTCTTCAGCTGTAGATAATGCAATTGAACTTTGTTTCTTGCTAAACCAAGATACTAATCTAGAACCCATAAAGAATGCACCACCACTAGTTGTTTTTCTGTCATCCACACTTCCTGCCCAATCTACATCTCTATATGCGTGAAGTGTGAGATTTGTATCTCTAGGATACCATAAGCCATAGTTTTGTGTTCCTTGAAGGTATTTGAAAATCCTCTTAACTGCCTGAAGGTGTGCTTCCTTTGGATTTGCTTGGAGTCTTCCAACTATTCTTACTGCATGCATGATGTCTGGTCAGGTACCTGTTAGATAGAGTAGACTACCAATCATTGATCTATAGGTTGGTTGACGCACTGCTATTGATTCATGATTTGTGTTGAGGCTGCATCCTGTTACCATAGGGGTACATACTGGTTTCGAATCCTCCATCCCATATTTCTTCAAGATCTGCTTGAGGTACTTGGTTTGTGATAGAAAGATATCGTCTTTGTTTTGTTGGACTTGTAAACCAAGAAAATATGTGAGCTCACCAAGTAAGGACATTTTAAATTCTTTTTGCATCACCAAAGTGAAGTTTTGACTCATGGCTTCTTCATTGCTACCAAGGATGATATCATTAACAAACACAAAAAGTATTAGCAATTTATCAATATCAATTTTTATATATAGATTGCTATCTGTTGATCCTTTTGAAAAACCTTGTTGATGGAGGTATATGTCCAAAAAAAAATACCAAGCCCTTTGAGCCTATTTAAGGCCATAGAGAGCCTTTTTGAGTCTGCATACAAGTTTTGGATCATTCCCAAGGATGAATCCATCTGGTTGCTCAATGTACACTTCTTCTTCTATGTCTCCATTTAGAAAAGTAGATTTCACATCCATTTGATATACTTTGAACTCCTAAAAGCTAGAAAGAGCAAGGAACATTCTTATGGCATTAAGTCTAGCAACAGGTGCAAAAGTTTCTACAAAGTCTATGCCTTCATGTTGAGCATACCCTTTACAAACAATTTTGGCCTTGTTTCTAATAACATCTCCATTTTCATTCAACTTGTTTTTGAATATCCATTTTGTCCCTATGACATTTTTATCATTTGGTCTAGGAACCAACTCCCAAGTGTTATTCTTTTCACTCTTCTCGAGTTCTTCATTCATGGCCTTGAAAGCATTCACCTTTGCATGCTTCACTTACATTTTGTGGTTCAATGGAGGAGAGAAATGCTAAATAGCTTGAAGCTTATGAAATAGTTCTTCTTGTTTGTACATCTGCCTCTTTTTGCCCCAAAATTTGAGTCTCTAGATGATTCTTCTAGACGTACCTGGATGGAGTCTTTTCTTCTACCCTTATCTGTTCTTCTGGTGCCTCATAGGTTTCTTCTTCATTATTAGTCTGATTTGATTTTGAAGGATAGTCTTCATCATCTTCGGAATCTTCAAATTTTACTTGCCTTGGATTGTTTCCTGCTTCGGATTGTTTCCTGCTTCATCAACCACTACATCAGTACTTTCAACAATTTTTCCAAGTATTTTATTGTAACACTTATATCCTTTACTTCGGGAAGAGTAACCAAGGAGAATGCCTTCATCTGCTCTAGGTTCAAATGTGCCAAGGTTTTCATCAGTCCTTTTGATGTAACATTTTCTTCCAAAATATTTTAAGTATCTTACTGGAGGAGTGTTACTATACCAAAGTCCATGGGGAGTTTGAGTGATGTTCACCCCGATGTTTGTTTTGTTGAGAATAGTAATGGTAGTAAATGAAGCTTCACCGCAGAAGGTTGCGGGAGTTCTAGACTCATCAAGCATAGCACAAGCCATTTGTTGAACCATTCTGTTCATCCTTTCCACTACTCCATTTTGCTGAGGAGTCCTTGTAGTGGAGAATTCCCTTCTTATCCCATGTTCTTCACAAAAGTCTAAAAATTAATCCGAGGTAAATTCCCCTCCTTGATCAGACCTGAGGCATTTGATTCTGTGATCTGATTCATTTTCAACCAAGGCTTTGTAAGCTTTGAACTTTTCGAAAGCTTCGTCTTTATGCTTCAAAATTCTTATCCAACACATCCTGGAGAAGTCGTCAATAAACAAGATGAAGTATTCTTCTCCTCCAGGTGACTTTTTCCTTGATGGACCACATAAATCAGTATGGACAAGTTCAAGTGGCTTGCTAGCTGATCCTTCCTTCTTAGGGAAATTAGTTCTGGTTTGCTTACCAAACTGACATGATTCGCATATTGTATTGTCTAGAATTCTGATGTCAGGGAGATCACGAACCGCCTGATATTTGCATGTTTTCCTTATTTGAGAGAAGCTTAGA
This sequence comes from Pinus tabuliformis, assembly GCA_031772625.1. Lineage (NCBI taxonomy): Eukaryota > Viridiplantae > Streptophyta > Pinopsida > Pinales > Pinaceae > Pinus > Pinus tabuliformis. The sequence goes on along the minus strand of CM062819.1, from coordinate 815,830,051 downwards.
TGCCCCAATCTTCTGTGCCATAGCCAATGTTCATCATTCTTTCTTAGATAGCATTGTTGTTGACCTCCTTTGAGTATGTATAAATTATTTGGAGTTCTTATTCCTTTGATCATTATTTATCATGTATCAAGCTCACGAACAATACATACATTTGATCGAAATATTACCTCATTTCCTTGATCACACATATGGATAACACTCAATAGATTATGCTTTAAACCATCAACATACATAAAATTTCCAGCTTTGACTTTTTCTTTCAAAATAACAGAACCTTTATGTTTTATGACAGCAGGGGTGTCATTTCCAAATGAGACATTCCTTTCCTTTTCTAGGGCACTATATGACTGAAGTTTTTCTTTATCACTTGTCATATGTTTCGAGCATCCACTGTCGATGTACCATTGATTTTCCTGTCCTTCCGCATATAAGGCTATACCACATATTTCTAGTTGCAGTTCTTTCTTTCTCCATGTTTTGGGACTCAATGAAGCTTGCTCCTTATGAGTTGTTTGTCGAAAGCTACTCCTGCATTCAGAATCTTCATGACCGAAGTTGTTACAAATAAAACATTCTATTTCATTTTCAAGAGAGGAGAACTTATTGTAGGTCCTTTTCATGATCCCAGTCATACTTATTTGTTTTTGTGCTTCTCTAGTCATGATGGTCTTGTAGGCAACACATTGAGCAGCTTTGTGTCCAAAGTTATGACAAGAGAAACATTGGCCATTGAAGAAATTCCTGCGACTATCAAACCTACCATCCAGGTGATTGTATTTTCCATAGACATTCATTCTTGAGGCAAATTGAGAATGATTTACCTATGGTTGGTTGTAGCTTTTGTTCAACCTTGAAGTATATTGCCCCTGATTTACATGGTGATCTCTGTTCATCCTTGAAGTAGATTGACCCTGATTTACCTAGTGATCTGCTTTATGCCTTTGCTGTCAATTGTCAACCTGTTCACTTCTCCTTTCTGCATCAAGATAAATTTTGGAGATGGATGGATTTTGTGCTTGAGATGCTTCTTTAGTATATCCAAGACCTATCTTGATTAGAGGAGAACGTTGCACTTTCATAATCTCATATAAAGTCTTAGATCCTTTAGCAAATCTAAAATTAAGAGCTTTTGTTTTCTCAATATCTTTTCTAAGTCCCACAACTTCACATTCTAACTTTTCATTATGTTTTTCCCTTTCAGCAAGTTGGAATGCCAGAGTATCTATGATCATACACATTTTTTCTAAAAAAATTTTAAGTTTAGAAATTTCTTCATAGAGATCATCTTCATCTATAGCATCCAAGAAATCATCATCTTCAAAAGCCATCATCTATAATCATTACATTGTTCATCTTCATCACTAATTGAAAATCAATCACTGTACTCATGTGTATAATAGCTCTTCTTACTTACATTCTGTTTTCTGTTCCATCTAATTGGTTCCTTACCATTATCAAGATTATCTTTATGAGGACATTTGGCTGCATAGTGACCGACTCTTCCACAAGAAAAGCATTTGAAAGGTAGCTTACCTCTGAATCTTCCAGAACCTTCAACCTTGACAAAGTTTGATTCTTCCTCTCCTTCTGATGTATGCCCTGACTCACTGTATTCTCCTTTTCTTGAAGCTTTGAATACGGCTTCTCTTCTGTCTAATGGTCCCCCTTTTCTCATTTCGAAAGCAATTAGGATTCCATGCAGCTGTGACATGGTAATACTCTGTAGATTCTGCTTTTCTTCTATGGTAGAAACTTTTGATTCAAACTTAGAAGACAAAGATCTTAGAACCTTTTCAACCAAAGTAACTTCTTTTATCTCTTCACCCAAGTTTTTCATACGATTAACAATCTCATCTATACGTAAGAAATAATTAGCCACACTTTGATCATTGTGCATTTTGAGAGTTTCATATTGAATTCTGAGAGATTGTAGTTTTGCACGTTTTACTTGATCGTCTCCTTCATAGCTTAGAACAATCTTGTCCCATATTTCTTTGGCAGTTTTGAGCTGCACAACCTTGACAAATTTTGATTGAGGTAGACTCCCCAATAGAGTATTGACAGCCTTTGCATTTGTTTCACACTGCTTTTTACCAGTCGTATCTGTAGGAGTTGCTGATGGAAATGTGTATCCTCCTTCCATGATATCCCAAATCTCTGTACCAAGAGATTGAAGATAGGCTGTGATTCTTACCTTCCAATAGATGAAGTTTCTCCCATCAAATATTGGTGGCCTGATAGATGCCTCCTTTTCATTGTTTCTCATGATGATAGATCTTCCTTCAAGTGATCAAGATTCTTCTGAAGAACCTGGCTCTGATACCAATTTTTGTAAATAATATTGAGAGGGGGGGTGAATCAGTATGATCGAGTCAATTATTTTTCATTTCACAATCAGATTTGTATATGCTGTTTCAGTTAGTGAAAACTGTGTATATACGCAACTACAATAAAGAAAACTAGCGTATAACCTGCAGAATTATAATTTGATTTATTCTTCAGATGTTGATCATTAATCTGTGCATCAGAATCATATAGACAGTAACCAAGAACAGTAAAACAGATTAGACAGTCACACACAAGAACACAAGATATAAGGTGGAAACACAATGTGGGTGAAAACCACCTGCGGAAATTCGTCTCTATCTTCTTTTAATGAGAATATTATTTTTACAATAGTTCTATACTGGTGCAGTCTTATACCAGTACGTAGGCTTCTACCTGCAGAAGACTACAAACTTCTCTCATTCTCCAGACTCCCTTGGAAGGGAGCTACTACCCCCTAAGCTCTTGTGCTAGCTGATGTACTAGTACGTAGGTGCTAACCTACACAACGCTCCAACCTTCTCTTTTCTTCCAGGGACCACGTTTCATAAATTTTTAGACTGGATCCATCATTAAAAAAACATCAAATACATCTGCATAAACCAATCTCCTTTGCTTCAATCAAAACTGAATCAAACAATTACTTTTCTGAATGCTGTAATAAGAATACATTAACAGTAACCAGAAACCAATCTTGAACCCAGAACACTGCAGCAATAAACAGAAGTAGCTAAAACATATTTCATGAGACGTACGCTACTTCAATATGCAGATCTTGCGTGCATATGTTGCTGTATTAAGGCCAACCTACGTATACACTGTTTTGAATTAATGAACCAGCGTGTATACACGCCGTTACTATGCCGAACCTATGTACAGATATATAAGAGATAATCTTACCCTTTTTAGATATTAAGACATCAGTAATACCCATATCATCAGATTTATCGATCAAGTCATACGCCAAAATTAATAGATCAAAATCACACAAAGATACTTCTCTTCAAGCCTTGAGATCTTGACCCATCAATAGAACTTACTCTTCTCCTTGCACTTAGATTCCTCCTTGATTTAGATCCAGCTATTCACCAATGACCAGTATTCTAGATCTTGCTCTTCATAAGATATTCAATCCTTGAGTTCTTTGCCTAATGATCTCTTTCCCCTTTTATAGCCTTAGGCCTTACCCAATACCATGGTCCAAAACCATAGAGAATCAATACCATGGACCCAATCCCTGGGTCCAACGCTTCGGATGAGATACCATGGTCCAAAACCATAGGTCCAAATACCAAGGAATAAATAACATGGACCAAAGATAAGTTTTTCCACATGTACGCGCTTTGCCTTACATGAAAGTGCGTGCATACGTATATGCATCTTTTGATCGGTGATCCCACGTGTATATGTGACTTGGTTAAGAGGAACCAACGTATATCTCTTTTTCCTTCATTCTGAGAGCCTGAACTATGATCTTTCATTTGAGTGAGTTGCCATCAAGAACAACACCTGTATCATAATGCCAACAATATCCCCCTTTGGACTTGATGGCAACCCCAAGTCACTCAAAGTCATTCTCCCCCTTTGTCATCAAGTGCAAAGGGTTATGCTCCCCTCGAGTACATGCTGAAATATTTGCTTTGCTGCGCTACCCATGCTCCCCCTTACTGTAGGCAAGGTCTGTAAAAAGATGTTCTACAAGAAAGAACATGACTCTATACATAATAAATGACCTTCCTATCACCAAAGACTCATACATACATCCATCTCCCAACTAAGTGGGGATTCACTCATCCGCCCAACCAAGTGGGGATACACCAAAAGTTTACACATGATAAAACAAGAACATTACATCATCCATCCCAGGCATAGTGGGGAAACCAACATAGGCCGTTACATGACCTTGATAATAAAAGAAATACATGACATAGAGACTAAATATCTAAGACAAGACTATGATAGTCATCAACAACTAACATCAACAACATCTGTCAATCATCATTCAGATCGCCAACCATAATCTCCCTCTGCACCTATTCCACCTGAAACAAAAAACAGTTATGAAATTGAACCAAGATCTTCTAAGATAATGCCAACAATGCATTATTAGAATTATATGCTCCCCCTGAACCTGTCCCAAATGGTCTTTGTCAGACCCATATCAGACTCTTTTCATCCCGAGTTTGGCCCCACTGTTTGTATTCAAACTATAATATGCACGACTGTGTCCATAGACACCTATGTATGTACATGGATACACTTCATGAAACTCGTGTACAACTAATGTTCTCTGAAACAGATATTTTCAAGAGAAAGATGATGCGTTAACTACTCCCAGCTTCTGTATGAGGTATTCAAATATCTCCTTTGGAAGTGGTTTGGTGAATATATCAGCAACCTATTCCTTGGAGGGAACATACTCCAATTTGACCTTTTGTTCAAGCACTTGTTCCCGGAGAAAATGATATTTGATAGGTATGTTCTTGGTCTTCGAATGCATGATTGGATTCTTTGAAATACTGTTTGCACTTGTATTATCACAAAAAATGGAGATAGGTGGAGTATAAGTGATTTGAATGTCTTGCAATGTTTTCATCATCCAAAGGAGTTGTCTGTAGCTAGATGCAACAACCACATATTCTGCTTCAGCTGTAGATAATGCAATTGAACTTTGTTTCTTGCTGAACCAAGATACTAATCTGAAACCCATAAAGAATGCACCACCACTAGTGCTTTTTCTGTCATCCATGCTTCTTGCCCAATCTGCATCTGTATATGCATGAAGTGTGAGATTTGTATCTCTAGGATACCATAAGCCATAGTTTTGTGTTCCTGGAAGATATTTGAAAATCCTCTTAATTGCCTGAAGGTGTGCTTCCTTTGGATTTGCTTGGAATCTTCCAACTATTCCTACTACATGCATGATGTCTGGTCGGGTACTTGTCAAATAGAGTAGACTACCAATCATTGATCCATAGGTTGGTTGATGCACTGCTGCTAATTCATCATTTGTGCTGAGGCTGCATCCTGTTGCCATAGGGGTACATATTGGTTTCGAATCCTCCATCCCATATTTCTTCAAGATTTGCTTGAGGTACTTGGCTCGTGATAGAAAGATACCAGCTTTGGTTTGTTGGACTTGTAAACCAAGAAAATATTTGAGCTCACTAAATAAGGACATTTCAAATTCTCTCTGAATCACCAAAGCAAAGTTTTGACTCATGGCTTCTTCATTGCTACTAAAGATGATATCATCAACACACACAACAAGTATTAACAATTTATCATTATAAATTTCTATATATATATTGCTATATGTTGATCCTTTTGAAAAATCTTACTGATGGAGGTATTTGTCCAAACGAAAATACCAAGCCCTTGGAGCCTGTTTAAGGCCATAGAGAGCCTTCTTGAGTCTACATACAAATTTTGGATCATTCCCAAGGATGAATCCATCTGGTTGCTCAATGTACACTTCTTCTTCTAAGTCTCCATTTAGAAAAGCAGATTTCACATCCATTTGATATAATTTGAACTTCTGAAAGCTAGAAAGAGCAAGGAACATTCTTATGGCATCAAGTCTAGCAACTGGTGCAAATGTTTCTTCAAAGTCTATGCCTTCTTGTTGAGCATACCCTTTACAAATAAGTCTGGCCTTGTTTCTAATAACATCTCCATTTTCATTCAGCTTGTTTTTGAATATCCATTTTGTCCCTATGACATTCTTATCATTTGATCTAGGAACCAACTCCCAAGTGTTATTCTTTTCAATATGCTCAAGTTTTTCATTCATGACCTTGACCCAGTATTCGTCTTTGCATGCTTCACTTACATTTCATGGTTCGATGGAGGAGAGAAATGCTAGATAGCTTGAAGCTTCTAAAATAGTTCTTCTTGTTTGTACACCTACCTCTTTCTACCCCAAAATTTTAGTCTTTAGATGATTCTTCTAGACGTACTTGGGTGAAGTCTTTTCTTCTATGCTTATCTGTTCTTCTGGTGCCTCATAGGTTTCTTCTTCATTATTATTCTGATTTGATGTTGAAGGATAGTCCTCATCATCTTCGAAATCTTTGGATTTTACCTGACTTGGATTGTTTCCTGCTTCATCAACCACTACATCAATACTTTCAACAGTTTTTCCAAGTCTTTTATTGTAACACTTATATCCTTTACTTCGGGAAGAGTAACCAAGGAGAATGCCTTCATCTACTCTAGGTTCAAACTTGCCAAGGCTTTCATCGGTCCTTTTGATGTAACATTTGCTTCCAAAAAATTTGAATTATTTTACCATAGGTGTCTTACCATATCAAAGTTCATGAGGAGTTTGAGTGTTGTTCACCCAGACGTTTTTTTTGTTGAGAATAGTAATGGCAGCAAATGCAGCTTCACCACAAAAGGTTGCGGGATTTCCAAACTCATCAAGCATAGCACAAGCCATTTGTTGAACCATTCTGTTCATCCTTTCCACTACTCCATTTTGTTGAGGAGTCCTTGCAATGGAGAATTCCCTTCTTATTCCATGTTCTTCACAAAAGACAAAAAATTCATCCGAGGTAAATTCCCCTCCTTGATCATACCCGAGGCATTTGATTTTTCAATCTGATTCATTTTCAACCAAGGCTTTGAAAGCTTTGAACTTTTCGAAAGCTTCATCTTTATGCTTCAGAAGTCCTATCCAACACATCCTGGAGAAGTCATCAATAAACAATATGAAGTATTCTTCTCCTCGAGGAGACTTTTTCCTTGATGGACGACATAAATCAGTATGGACAAGTTCAAGTGGCTTACTAGATGATCCTTCCTTCTCAGGGAAATTAGTTCTAATTTTCTTACCAAACTGACATGATTTGCATATTGTATTGTATAGAATTCTGATGTCATGGAGATCACGAACTGCTTGATATTTGCATGCTTTCCTTATCTGAGAGAAGCTTAGATTCCCCAATCTTCTGTGCCATAGCTAGTGTTCATCATTCTTATTTAGATAGCATTGTTGTTGCCCTCCCTTGAGTATGTATAAATTATTTGGAGTTCTTATGCCTTTGATCACTGTTTCTCCTGTATCAAGCTCACGAACAATACATGCATTTGATCAAAATATTACCTCATTTCCTTGATCACACATTTGGCTAACACTCAATAGATTATGCTTCAAACCATCAACATACATAACATTTCCAGCTTTGAATTTTTCTTTCAAAATAACAAAACCTTTACCTTTTATGTGTGCAGAGGTGTCATTTCCAAATGAGACCTTCCTTTCCTCTTCTAAGGCACTATATGATTGAAGTTTTACTTTATCACCTGTCACATGTTTCGAGCATCCACTGTCGATGTACCACTGGTTTTCCTGTCCTTCGACATATAAGGCAATACCACATCTTTCTGGTTGTGGTTCTTCCTTTCTCCATGTTTTGGGACTCAATGAAGCTTGCTTCTTATGAGTTGTTTACCGAAAGCTACTCCTGCATTCAGAATATTCATGACCAAAGTTGTTACAAATAGAACATCTTATTTCATTTTCAAGAGCAGAGAAGTTATTGTAGGTACTTTTCATCATCCCAGTCATACTTTATTTTTGTGCTTCTCTAGTCATGATGGTCTTGTAGGCAAGACATTGAGTAGCTTTGTGTCCAAAGTTATGACAAGAGAAACTTTGGCCATTGAAGAAATTCCTGCGATTATCAAACCTACCATCCAGGTGATTGTAGTTTCCATAGACATTCATTCTTGAGGCAAATTGAGAATGATTTACCTGCGGTTGGTTGTAGCTTTTGTTCATCCTTAAAGTATATTGCCCCAAATTTACTTGGTGATCTATGTTCATCCTTGAAGTAGATTGACCCTGATTTGCCTGGTGATCTGCTTTATGCCTTTGCTGTCGATTGTCAACCTGTCCACTTCTCCTTGCTGCATCAAGATAACTTTTGGAGGTGGATGGCTTATGTGCTTGAGATGCTTCTTCAGTATATCCAAGACCTGTCTTGATTAGAGGAGAATGTTTCACTTTGATAATCTCATCTAAAGTTTCAGATCTTAAAGCAAATCTAAGATTAAGAGCTTTTGTTTTCTCAATATCTTTTCTAAGTCCCACAATTTCACATTCTAACTTTTCATTATGTTTTTCCCTTTCAGCAAGTTGGAATGTCAGAGTATCTATGATCATACTCTTTTCTTCTAAAAAAATTTTAAGTTTAGAAATTTCTTCATAGGGATCATCTTCATCTATAGCATCCAGGAAATCATCATCTTCAAAATCCATCAAAAGTCTATAATCATTACACTGTTCATCTTAATCACTAATTGAAAGTCCATCACTGTATTCATGTGTATAATAGCTCTTCTTACTTACATTATGTTCTATGTTCCATCTAATTGGTTCCTTACCATTGTCAAGCTTATCTTTATGAGGACATTTGGCTGCGTAGTGACTGACTCTTCCACAAGAAAAGCATTTGAAAGGTAGCTTACCTCTGAATCTTCCAGAACCTTGTTGAAGGTTCTTGACAAAGTTTGATTCTTCCTCTCCTTCTGATGTATGCCCTGACTCATTATATTCTCCTTTTCCTGAAGCTTTGAATGTGGCTTCTCTCCTATCTGATGGTCCCCATTTTCTCATTTCGAAAGCAGTTAGGATTCTGTGCAGCTGTGACATGGTAATACTCTGTAGATTCTGATTTTCTTCTATGGCAGAAACATTTGATTCAAACTTAGAAGACAAAGATCTTAGAACCTTTTCAACCTATTAGTGTCAGCCTTCGTAGCCTTCCTCCAGTGATCAAATATGCTCTTACAAAGTGATTTTAAGGTGTCAAGGTCAATTTTGTCATTTCAAAGAGTCTTCAAGCAAAATTTGGTCACTAGGCATTAGCTCTAGGGTTTGTTTTCACTCTTTTCAAAGTTGTCCAAATGGTCGTCCATGTCATCATTCAGCTGAGTGTATCATCATTCAGATGGTTTCCATCATCATGTCAAGTTCCATTGGGTCATTTTACAGCTTATTCATGCTTTAGTTGTGCCTTGGTAAGGTCCATTTCCCTCTCCTAGGGTTTTGGAGGTAATTTCTCTTGGATGGTCAAATCATCGAAAAAAATTGTATCATGATGTTCATACACCTCCCACTATCATTAATGTACCTTATTAAACACTTCCAATCCTTGAGATTCCCCAAATTCCTCATTTTTCCACAAACCCTAGCTTCTTGCTGCAACTTGGCAATTTTCTAGGCTAGGCATGTGTTTTGCCCTTTTGGACCCCTTCCCCTCACTTGATATCTGAGATTCCACTTTCCCCTGCTTCCTAACATCCCTCCCTACTCCCAAAACTTTCCCCAAGAATTTAGAACCCCCTTATCCCCTTCCATTCGCTTCATTTCGACAAAATCCCTTGTTTCACACATCGGGATAGGTTTCACTCAAATGATGTTTTAGAGCAACAAAAAGATGAATTTTGGAAAACAGAGAGAGATTTTGTTCACAACATACCAAGGAAGAAAAACCTCCTTCAAATTTTACACAAGTATAATGTATTTTGAGAAATGTCAAGAATATCGTTGCCTCAGGAGAATTGATGCACCTGCTGGAAGTAATGTTGGGAGATTTGATTTCTGACAGGGTAAATAAACTCCAAATTGAAAAATTCCCCTTGGGTTGGAAAGTAGACTCAAAGCCCTTTCCAAAGAACTATCATACACCTAATTTGGACACGATGAAGGCCTCCAAAAGCCTCCTGAAAAATCCACTATGTAGCGCGCTACCCATATAAGGGGCGCTACGCATATAGCTTCCCCTGCCTTTGCAAAATAACACGGGCGCTACACATATGGTTCGCGCTACACATATAGCCCTTAGGCTGGAAAACAAAAGTTCATCACCCAAATTCTCGTCAGACCACTTCATTTGTCTGCAAGTAAGTTATTTATGCCTGCTCAGTGATTCGTGGATTTGTTATGGTGTTTCGAATGTGAAGAAAACAAGTGTTTGATATGGTGAACATCAAACCCTACCTTATACCAAATTTTCTCCTAGGGTTATCCATAAACTTTGAAGATTGTGTTGGTGCTAAATTATTTCCATTTGTCCACCTTTTCTTTGTATTCCATCACTCCTGTCACTACCATGTGATCATATCATTGTCCCTTCCTCATATTCATTATCCTCATATCCCTTTATACTTTTGGTTCCCATGTGAAATCCCAAACCCTATTACTTACTACTACATTCCTCCATTGATTAAAGCCTAATCTCCATAACATTTAAAGGTTGTTTCTTTGTCCTTGATTCCACTTGACTCACTGATATGTTGCCATTTCATTTCACTCCTGTCCTTAAAAACTACCCCCCATCACCATATCCCATTCCTATCTCACTTATAGGTGTTCTCAATCCCTCATTCCCCTTTGTCATGCATTTGGCGATTGGAGACAAAGAGACCAAGGCATCATTTCTCATTTTCAACAAGCTAAACATACACATTGCAACACCATGACCGACAACAACACATCATACAACCAAGATAGAGATTGCACCACTGAACTGCATACACCAGGAGGACACTGAAGCGCCGTGAAACACCTGATCCACTCTGGATTTTGGCCGAGGCTTCGTTGGCTGGGCATGATACATGATGGAGGGTCTTCACTCTGAATTTGAGCAAATTCGGAGAAATTTTTGTCATTTTGAAATATTTTGGCCTAAAAACAGATTTTTCAGCTATACGAGTAGCGTGTCGACGCGCTCGTTTATGATTGGGACACTTTCTACAAGAAAAATTTATATTTTTTGGTTTTTCATGGTAAGTTATGCACGCTCAAGTATTTCTGAAGCATTTCATCAAGTTCTGGATGATCAAAAGGGCCAAAAACACCATGAAAACCACCTTTCTGCCACCTTTTGCACCAGCAGGAAGTACTTCTGGGAGAATGAAGCTTTGGAGGGGAAAATGAGCTCCAAATTGAAAAATTCCACCTGGGTTGGATAGCCAACATCCAAGGATTTCCAACGAGCTATCATGAGCTCAATTTGGATTCTGGTAAGTGCCCCAGAAGTAGGTTGAAAGTCACACTATGCATATGGCTCAGGGGCGCTACGCATACAGATTTTGGGTTGATTTTTCACCTTCCAGCTCAGAATTTCGGCCAGTTATGACCAGTTTCACCTTCTGATGTAAAATTTGACTTACCTTGATGTAATTTGATGTATATGATGTAATTTTGGCACTTAGTTACTTGTTCTAGAAGATTCATTCACCAAAGAGTGAAAATTTAATGAATGAATCAGTTTCCTAGCATATAGGGGTTAGTTGTTTGACTACCTAGATTTCAGTTCCTTGTTTATAATTGGTTGAAACAGCTCCTAGAATGACGAGCTCGACCCCTAGAGCCAAGGAGATGGGTTGGCATGGTCTATATTATGTAGATCTTTAGTCAGTAGCAGGGGTTGGACTCTTGGGAAGATTTTGGCACACTATTGTACATATTTTTCATATTTTGGCTAAGGAAAGATCAGAGGTTTTGCAGCACCTATTGGGATTCTTGTGGCTTTCAGTTCTTGATGGTGTTATCTCTCAGTTTATTGTAAGTTCATTCATGTTTAATGTATGCCATTCCCTTCTTATGCTTCTGAAACTAAATGAATGAGTAAATGAGGTTGAATCCATTGTTTACAGTGCTCTGCCTTTAAATTTGTTTAGTTTTACATGTTTTCTCCAGTTTGGAGAGGATCCACGTTCTCCCTTGCCCTCTTCAGCTCCTTGTCATTCTGATCCATCCATACACCTGATCAAAGCATCAAGACTACTGCCTACCTCGCCCCAACTCGAAATCTGCAAAGATCCGGCCTTATCCCCGGACCCAAAATTGTTTTTTTCCTGTTTCTCCAACAAAAACCCAAAAAAAATCCAAATCAAGCTTTCCTATCTCTTTACTAGCCTAAAATCCGTATTAATTTTGAGTCATCTCAGCCCTTTTGAAGACCTTTTGCTGAGATAGACCCGGAGAGAGCCCTCTCCTATCCTCGTAGGGCTAGCTACGAGGCTGAACGTGGTTTGATGTGGCCTCGAGTTTCACCCTCCTCAGCCTAAGGCAGATTTGAGAGCTAACACAACCAAAGTAACTTATTTTATCTTCTTCACCCAAGTTTTTCATACGATTAACAATCTCATCTATACGTAAGAAATAATTAGCCACACTTTCATCATTGTGCATTCTGAGAGATTGTAGTTTTGCATGTTTTACCTGATCATCTCCTTCATAGCTTAGAATGATCTTGTCCCATATTTCTTTGGCAGTTTTGAGTTGCATAACCTTGACGAATTATGATTGAGATAGACTCCCCAATAAAGTAGTGACAGCCTTTGCATTTGTTTCATACTGCTTTTTACCAGCCATATCTGTAGGAGTTGCTGATGGAAATGTGTATCCTCCTTGCACGATATCCCAAACTTTTGTACCAAGAGATTGAAGATAGGTTGTGATTCTTATATTCCAATAGATGAATTTGCTCCCATCAATGATTGGTGGCCTGATAAATGCCTCCTTTTCATAGTTGCTCATGATGATAGATCTTCCTTCAAGCGATCAAGCTTCTTTTGAAGAACCTGGCTTTGATACCAATTGTTGTAAATAATAATAAGAGGGGCGGTGAATCAATATTATCAAGTCAATTATTTTTCATTTCACAATCAGATTTGTATACGCTACTTCAGTTAGTGAAAACTGCCTATGTACGCAACTATAGTTAAGAAAACTAGCGTATAACCTGCAGACTAATAATTTGATTTATTCTTCAGATGTTGATCATTAATTTGTGCATCAGAATCATATGGACAGTAACCAAGAACAGTAAAACAAATCAGACAGTCACACACAAGAACAAAAGATATAAGGTGGAAACACAATGTGGGTGAAAACCACCTGCTGCAATTCATCTCTATCTTCTTTTAATGAGAGTATTATTTTTACAATAGTTCTGTACTAGTGCAGTCTTATACCAGTATGTAGGCTTCTACCTGCAGAAGACTACAACCTTCTCTCGTTCTCCAGACTCCCCTGGAAGGGAGCTACTACCCCCTAAGCTCTTGTACTAGCTGATGTATCTACATGCATACATTGTTGTATTAAGGCCAACCTCTGTATATGCTGTTTTGAATTAATGAACAAGCATGTATACACGCCGTTGCTATGCCGAACCTGTGTACAGATCTATAAAAGATAATCTTACCCTTTTCAGATATTCAGACATCAGTAATACCCAGATCATCATATTTATAGATCAAGTCATGCGCCAAAATTAATAGATCAAAATCATACAAAGATACTTCTCTTCAAGCCTTAAGATCTTGACCCATCAATAGAACTTATCCTTCTCCTTGCACTCAGGTTCCTCCTTGATTCAGATCCAGCTATGCACCAATGAACAATATTCTAGATCTTGCTCTTCATAAGATATTCAATCCTTGAGTCCTTTGCCTAATGATCTTTTTCCCCTTTTATAGTCTTAGGCCTTACCCAATACCATGGTCCAAAACCATATAGAATCAATACCATGGACCCACTGCCTGGGTTCAACACTTCGGATGAGATACCATGGTCCAAAACCATAGGTCCAAATACCAAGGACTAAATACCATGGACCAAAAATAAGCTTTCCCACATGTATGCGCTTTGCCTTACATGAAAGTGCATGCATACGTATACACGCCTTTTGATCGGCGATCCCATGTCTATATGTGACTTGGTTAAGATGAACTTGTGTATATCTACTTTTGCTTCATTCTAAGAGCCTGAACTATGATATGTCATTTGAGTGAGTTGCCATCAAGGACAACACCTATGTCATAATGCCAACAATCTCCCCCTTTCGACTTGATGGCAACCTCAAGTCACTCAAAGTCATTCTCCCCCTTTATCATCAAGTGCAAAGGGTTATGCTCCCCCTGAGTACATGCTAAAATATCTACTTTTTTGTGCTATCCATGCTCCCCCTAACTGTAGGCAAGGTTTGCAAAAATATGTTCTACAAGATGGAACATGATTCTATACATCATAAATGACCTTGCTATCACCAAAGACTCATACATACATCCATCTCCCAACCAAGTGGGGATTCACTCATCTGCCCAACCAAGTGGGGATACACCAAAAGTTTACACATGATAAAACAAGAACATTACATCATCCATCCCAGGCATAGTGGGGAAACCAACATAGGCCATTACATGACCTTGATAATAAAAGAAATACATGACATAGAGACTAAATATCTAAGACAAGACTATGATAGTCATCAGCAACTAACATCAGCAGCATCTGTCAATCATCATTCAGACTGACAACTATAATCTCCCTCTACACCTATTCCACCTGAAACAAAAACAGCTGTGAAATTGAACCAAGATCTTCCAAGATAATGCCAACAATGCATTATTAGAATTATATGCTCCCCCTAAACCCGTGCCAGATGGTCTCTGTCAGACCCATATCAAACTATTTTCATCCTGAGTTTGGCCCTACTGTTTGTCTTCAAACCATAATGTATGCGACTGTGTCCACATACACCTGTATATGTACACGGATACACTTCATGAAACTCATGTACAACCACTGTTCTCTGAAATAGATACTTTCAACAGCAAGATGATGCATCAACTACTCCGAGCTTTTGTCTGAGGTATTCAAATGTCTCCCTGGGTAGTGGTTTGGTGAATATATCAGCAACCTATTCCTTGGAGGGAACATACTCCAATTTGACCTTTTGTTCAAGCACTTGTTCCTGGAGAAAATGATATCTGATAAGTATGTGCTTGGTCTTTGAATGCATGACTTGATTCTTTGAAATACTGATTGCACTTGTATTATCATCAAAAATGGAGATAGGTGGAGTACAAGTGATTTGAATGTCTTGCAATGTTTGCATCATCCAAAGGAGTTACTTGCAGTAAGATGCATCAACCACATATTTTGCTTCAGCTGTAAATAATGAAATTGAACTTTGTTTCTTGCTGAACCAAGATACTAATCTAGAACCCATAAAGAATGCACCACCACTAGTGCTTTTTCTGTCATCCATGCTTCATGCCCAATCTGCATCTGTATATGCATGAAGTGAGAGATTTGTATCTCTAGGATACCATAAGCCATAGTTTTGTGTTCCTTGAAGATATTTGAAAATCCTCTTAACTGCCTGAAGGTGTGATTCCTTTTGATTTGCTTGGAATCTTCCAAATATGCCTACTGCATCCATGATGTCTGGTCAGGTACCTGTCAGGTAGAGTAGACTACTAATAATTGATCTATAGGTTGGTTGATGCACTGCTGTTGATTCATCATTTGTGCTGAGGCTACATCCTATTACCATAGGGGTACATACTGGTTTCGAATCCTCCATCCCATATTTCTTCAAGATCTGCTTGAGGTACTTGGTTTGTGATAGAAAGATATTGTCTTTGTTTTGTTGGACTTGTAAACCAAGAAAATATGTGAGCTCACCAAGTAAGGACATTTCAAATTATTTTTGCATCATGAAAGTGAAGTTTTGACTCTTGGCTTCTTCATTGCTACCAAAGATGATATCATCAACATACACAACAAGTATTAGCAATTTATCATTATCAATTTTTATATATAGATTGTTATCTATTGATCCTTTTCAAAAACCTTGTTGATGGAGGTATTTGTCCAAACTAAAATACCAAGCCCTTGGGGCCTGTTTAAGGCCATAGAAAGCCTTTTTGAGTCTACATACAAGTTTTGGATAATTCCCAAGGATGAATACATCTGGTTGCTCAATGTACACTTCTTTTTCTAATTCTCCATTTAGAAAAGCAGATTTCACATCCATTTGATATAGTTTGAGCTCCTGAAAGCTAGAAAGAGAAAGGAACATTCTTATGGCATCAAGTCTAGCAACTAGTGCAAAAGTTTCTTCAAAGTCTATGCCTTCTTGTTGAGCATACCCTTTACAAAAAACTCTAGCCTTGTTTCGAATAACATCTCCATTTTCATTCAACTTGTTTTTGAATATCCATTTTGTCCCTATGACATTCTTATCATTTGGTCTAGGAACCAACTTCCATGTGTTATTCTTTTCAATTTGCTCAAGTTCTTCATTCATGGTCTTGATCCAGCATTCATCTTTGCATGCTTCACTTACATTTCATGGTTCAATGGAGGAGAGCAATGCTAGATAGCTTGAAGCTTTTGAAATAGTTCTTCTTCTTTGTACACCTCCCTCTTTCTGCCCCAAAATTTGAGTCTTTGGATGATTCTTCTGGAAATACCTAGATGGAGTCTTTTCTTGTACCCTTATCTGTTCTTCTGGTGCCTCATAGGTTTCTTCTTCATTATTAGTCTGATTTGATGTATTAGGATAGTCCTCATCAACTTTAAAATCTTCGGATTTTACGTGCCTTGGATTGTTTCCTGCATCATCAACCACTTCATCAATACTTTCAACAATTTTTCCAAGTCTTTTATTGTAACACTTATATCCTTTACTTCGGGAAGAATAACCAAGGAGAATGTCTTCATCTGCTCTAGGTTCAAACTTGCCAAGGTTTTCATCAGTCATTTTGATGTAACATTTTCTTCCAAAATTTTTGAAGTATTTTAGCGTAGGAGTCTCACCATACCAAAGTTCATGAGGAGTTTGAGTGTTGTTCACCCGGTTGTTTGTTTTGTTGAGAATAGTAAGGACATAAAATGTAGCTTCAACCCAAAAGGTTGTGGGACTTCCAGACTCATCAAGCATAGCACGAGCCATTTTTTGAACCATTCTGTCCATCCTTTCCACTAATCCATTTTGCTGAGGAGTCTTTGCAGTGGAGAATTCCCTTCTTATTCCATGTTCTTCACAAAAGTCAAAAAATTCATCCGAGGTAAATTCACCTCCTCGATCATACCTGAGGCATTTGATTCTGTGATCTGATTCATTTTCAACGAAGGCTTTGAAAGCTTTGAACTTTTCGAAAGCTTTGTCTTTATGCTTTAGAAGTCCTATCCAACACATTGTGGAGAAGTTGTCAATAAACAATATGAAGTATTCTTCTCCTCGAGGTGACCTTTTCCTTGAAGGACGACATAAATCAATATGGACAAGTTCAAGTGGCTTACTAGCTGATCCTTCCTTCTCAGGGAAATTAGTACTGATTTGCTTACCAAACTGACACGATTTGCATATTGTATTGTCTAGAATTCTGATGTGAGGGAGATCACGAACTTCTTGATATTTGCATGCTTTCCTTATCTGAGAGAAGCTTAGATTCCCCAATCTTCTGTGCCATAGCTAGTGTTCATCATTCTTGTTTAGATTAGATTTTTTTAACCTCCCCTGAGTATGTATAAATTATTTGGAGTTATTATTCCTTTGATCATTGTTTCTCCTGTATCAAGCTCATGAAAAATGCATCCATTTGATCGAAATATTACCTCATTTCCTTGATCACATATTTGGCTAACACTCAATAGTTTATTCTTTAAACCATCAACATACATAAAATTTCTAGCTTTAACTTTTTATTTCAAAATAACAGAACCTTTACCATTTATGAGTGCAGGGGTGTCATTTCTAAATGATACCTTCCTTTCCTCTTCTAAGGAACTATATGACTGAAGTTTTTCTTTATCACCTTTCATATGTTTCGAGCATCCGCTATTGATGTACCACTGATTTTCCTATCCTTCCACATATAAGGCCATACCACATCTTTCTGGTTGTGGTTCTTTCTTTCTCCATGTTTTGGGACTCAATGAAGCTTACTCCTTATGAGTTGTTTGCCGAAACCTACTCCTGCATTCAGAATCTTCATGACCGAAGTTGTTACAAATATAACATTATATTTCATTTTCAAGAGCAGAGAAGTTATTGTAGGTCCTTTTCATGATCCCAGTCATACTTCTTTGTATTTGTGCTTCTCTAGTCATGATGGTCTTGTAGGCAACACATTAAGCAGCTTTGTGTCCAATGTTATGACAAGAGAAACATTGGCCATTGAAGAAATTCCTACGATTATCAAACCTACCATCCAGGTGATTGTAGTTTCCATAGACATTCATTCCTGAGGCAAATTGAGTATGATTTACCTATGGTTGGTTGTAGCTTTTGTTCATCCTTGAAGTATATTGCCCCCGATTTACTTGGTGATCTCTGTTCATCCTTGAAGTAGATTGACCCAGATTTACCTAGTGATCTGCTTTATGCCTTTGCTGTTGATTGTCAACCTGTTCACTTCTCCTTGCTGCATCAAGATAACTTTTGGAGGTGGATGGCTTTTGTGCTTGAGATGCTTCTTTAGTATATCCAAGACCCGTCTTGATTAGAGTAGAACGTTGCACTTTGATAATCTCATCTAAATTTTTAGATCCTTTAGAAATCTAAGATTAAGAGCCTTTGTTTTCTCAATATCTTTTCTAAGTCCCACAATTTCGCATTCTAAAATTTCGTTGTGTTTTTCCCTTTCAGCAAGTTGGAATGTCAGAGTATCTATGATCATACTCTTTTCTTCTAAACAAATTTTAAATTTAGAAATTTCTTCATAGTGATCATCTTCATCTATAGCATCCAAGAAATCATCATCTTCAAAAGCCATCAAAAGTCTATAATCATTACATTGTTCATCTTCATCACTAATTGAAAATCCATCATTGTCTTCATGTGTATAATAGCTCTTCTTACTTACATTCTGTTTTCTGTTCCATCTAATTGGTTCCTTACCTTTACCAAGCTTATCTTTATGAGGACATTTGGCTGCATAGTGACCAACTCTTCCACAAAAAATGCATTTGAAAGGTAGCTTACCGCTGAATCTTCCAGAACCCCATTGAAGGTTCTTGACAAAGTTTGATTCTTCCTCTCCTTCTGATGTATGCCCTGACTCATTGTATTTTCCTTTTCTTGAAGCTTTGAATGTGGCTCCTCTCCTTTCTAATGGTCTCCCTTTTCTCATTTCGAAAGCAATTAGGATTCCGTGCAGCTGTGACATGGTTATACTCTGTAGATTCTGCTTTTCTTCTATGGCAGAAACTTAAGATTCAAACTTAGAAGACAAAGAACTTAGAAACTTTTCAACCAAAGTAAATTCTTTTATCTTCTTCACCCAAGTTTTTCATACGATTAACAATCTCATCTATACGTAAGAAATAATTAGCCACACTTTCATCATTATGCATTTTGAGAGTTTCATATTGAATTCTGAGAGATTGTAGTTTTTCATCTTTTATCTGATCGTCTCCTTCATAGCTTAGAACGATCTTGTCCCATATTTATTTGGTGGTTTTGAGCTGCATAACCTTGACGAATTCTGATTGAGATAGACTCCCCAATAGAGTATTGAGAGCCTTTGCATTTGTTTCATACTGCTTTTTACCAATCGTATCTATAGGAGTTGCTGATGGAAATGTGTATCCTCCTTCCACAATATCCAAAACTTCTGTACCAAGAGATTGAAGATAGGTTGTGATTCTTACCTTCTAATAGACGAAGTTGCCCCCATCAAAGATTGGTGGCCTGATAGATGCCTCCTTTTCGTAGTTGCTCATGATGATAGATCTTCCTTTAAGTGATCAAGCTTCTTCTCAAGAACCTGGCTCTGATACCAATTGTTGTAAATAATACTGAGAGGGGGGGTGAATTAGTATTATCAAGTCAATTATTTTTCATTTCACAATCGCATTTGTATACGCTACTTCAGTTAGTGAAAACTTCATATATACACAACTACAGTTAAGGAAACTAGCGTATAACCTGCAGTCTTATAATTTGATTTATTCTTCAGATGTTGATCATTAATTTGTGCATCAGAATCATATAGATAGTAGCCAAGAAAAGTAAAACAGATCAGACAGTGACACTCAAGAACACAAGATATAAGGTGGAAACCCAATGTGGGTGAAAACCACCTGCTACAATTCATCTCTATCTTCTTTTAATGAGAATCTTCTTTTTACAATAGTTCTATATTGGTGCAGTCTTATACCAGTACACAGGCTTCTACTTGCAGAAGACTACAACCTTCTCTCATTCTCCAAACTCTACTGGAAGGGAGCTACTACCCCTTAAGCTCTTGTACTAGCTGATGTACTAGTACGTAGGTGCTGACCTACACAAGGCTCCAACCTTCTCTTTTCATCCAGGGACCACGTTTCATAAATTTTCAAACTGGATCCATAAACAACAAAACATCAAATACTTCTGCATCAACCAATCTCCTTTGCTTCAATCAAAACTGAATCAAACAATTACTTTTTCGAATGATGTAACCAGAATACATTAACAGTAACTAGAAACCAATTCTAAACCTAGAACACTACAATAATAAACAGAAGTAGCTAAAACATACTTCAAGAGATGTATGCTACTTCAATATGCAGAACTTGCGTGCATACATTGCTGTATTAAGGCCAACCTACGTATACATTGTTTTGAATTAATGAACCAGCGTGTATACACATCGTTGTTGTGTTGAACCTGCATGCAGATCTATAAAAGATGATCTTACCCTTTTCAGATATGCAAACATCAGTAATACCGAGATCATCAGATTTATAGGTCAAGTCATTCACCAAAATTGACAGGGCAAAATCACACAAAGATATTTCTCTTCAAGCCTTAAGATCTTGATCCATCAATAGAACTTATCTTTCTCCTTGCACTCAGGTTCCTCCTTGATTCAAATCCAGCTATGCACCAATCACCAGTATTCTAGATCTTCCTCTTCATAAGATATTCAATCCTTGAGTCCTTTGCCTAATGATCTCTTTCCCCTTTTATAGTCTTAGGCCTTACCCAATACCATGGTCCAAAACCATAGAGAATCAATACCATGGACCCAATACCTGGGTTCAACACTTCAGACAAAATACCATGGTCCAAAACCATAGGTCCAAATACCAAAGACTAAATACCATGGACCAAAAATAAGTTTTCCGACATGTACGTGCTTTTCCTTACATGAAAGTGCGTGCATACGTATACGCTCCTTTTGATCGGTGATCCCGCGTGTATACACAACTTGGTTAAAAGGAACCTGCGTATATCTCTTTTTCCTTCATTCTGAGAGCCTAAACTGTGATCTTTCATTTGAGTGAGTTGCCATCAAGGACAACACTTGTGTGATAGTGCCAAACCTGTGTCATAATGACAACAGGAGAAGCATAACTACAAGAACAATGAAACTCCTCTAAAGCTCAGTGATAACCGAGGAAGCCATCACCTGAACATCAATAAGAAGATAACCCATCAGAAAAATAAATTCAACAAAAATGAAAAAGGTAGTCAAGAAAATGTACTTGAGTCATGAGAAGCACAACAACATCAACTTAGCAGTAGTATGCACGTCACTCAAAAAGCCATCAGCTAGGTACAGGTATGCAATATTCTTGACCTCTTCTCTTGAGCATATTATAGTTAGAAATTTCTTGTCAATGCATGAGAGATGAGGTTTTATAAGCTAAGGATGGGTGAACAGTCTCATCCACCTTCAACTAGTTAATTGCAGCTCACTCCTTCACTCATGCAATGTTGAAAAGTCAAATTATGAAGGGTGATGATTTCAAGGAATGAGGACAAGAGTTAAAATAATATTTTTTTGCAAAGGCCAATTCACCACAACATTCCAAGCCCTCCATCTACTTCATATTCACTATTTATCCATCATTCATCCATCCCATTTCATAATTTCAAGAACAAACCCTATCTCACCCTGAAATTTTCTTCAAAAAGAAAATAGAGAATCCTCTCCATTTTCACAAACCTACATCAATTCTCATCACTCCCATACAATTAGAAGACTCTAAAGGAAGAAGGAATGACTACTATAGGGAGGAAGAATGGTGCTACAAGAAGGGAGAAAGAAAAAATTGTGTTAAAACGCAAAATGATAGTGCCAAAGAGAGACCTAATCAAAATAGAGAACTCCATGGCCATTAGGAAACCATCTAGGCCATAAGAGAGAAGAATAAGACAACAAAAGGAAATGAGGCATCCACCATCAAAACAAAACTCAAACTGTAGTGATGAAAAGAGACTTTCTAAGAGCTCTCTATGTTGAAAATAGCAACAAGAAATACTAAATATAGAAGTGCTAAATTTAGTACTATTATAAATAGCATTTCGGGATACCTTCCTATTTCAGTTAGTCCCTGAACTAAAATAGAGAAGTAAAAATTCGAATTTGATCTTAGCAACTGTTTGTAAAATAATTAATTAATTCACCATGAGTTAATTACTTGTAGAAAATCAAACATGAAGTCTATGTGGGGACATGCAACAGTTTCTCCATTGATTGAGGAATTCATCCATCAGTTAAAGAGATAAGGATGAGTTGTAATATTGAGTTGTAATTAGTTGAACTAAGTCAAGTCCAATTAGATTAATTCAAACAGTTTGTTGAATTAATTGTAAGTTTAATTTTCTAATGCATGCTTGCATGTAACTACTACACTTCAAATAACTGAATATTCTCTCATAAATAACTCATGCATGTCAGTTCAGACAGAAACCCAGTTGAGATCAGATGGAGGGACAATGTACTATCAGTTGCAGGAATATTCCCTTGTGAATATCTCTTGCATGCAGAAGGAATTCTTTCCTTGAGGATTGCACAGTTACTTCTTCATTTTTTGTGAGTGTGATGAGGCCAATTCACACATGTGGCATCACTAAACCCCAAGAAAAACTGCGCAAGGAAATAGGAGGCTTGGAGGGTGAAGGAAAGGTATATATCTTATCTACTCAGTTTGTGACCTGTATTTCTTGATTGCAGAGAAAGCAGGATAGCTTGAGAGCTGATTCTTTTTGTAACTTGAACATATTTCCACTGTATGATAATACAAAGATTGGGGTTTTAGGCTGAGTCTTTCCTTGGGTTATTTCTTCTATGTTATGCATGATTGATTTCTCATTCTCAGTTATATGTTTTCTCATTGATCTTTCTCATTTCAATTAAGCTTCCGCAAAGTTTTTTGTAGAAGTAGATCTTGTATTTTGCTTTAGTATATTGCATAATATGTTGATCTACAGTGGGAATTTCTACATGGTATTGGAGCAAAGGTGATCAAGGCAAAGAAGAGTATACAAGAAGGGAGAAGTTCGAAGTTTGAGGTTCCTAAATATAGAAATCGAGTTCTTATCACATCTCAATTTCACCAATGCCATTCAATGGTTTAAGACTCGAATATGCTCTTGATGGCAGTTCGAATTATATAGCCTGGAAGGATCACATGGAAGATGTATTAGAGGATAACGGTCTAAAGGACTTCATTGATCAAGAACTCCCCAAGCCGACTGATGTTACTAAATTGGTAGAATGGAAGAAATGTGTGGTTAGAGCAAGGAGAATCCTTCTAGAGGGAGTTCGAGACCACATAGTCTCGAGTCTCCATGGGAAGGAGACACCGTTTTCAATGTTGAAAACATTGAAAGATCTATATCAGAACAAAAATGATCAGAGGAAGTTGGTGCTGAAAGATAAGCTACAGAAAATAAAGTGTGAAAAGGGCAACATGATCCCTACATATCTAAACAAGCTCACCACCTGCAGGGACGAGCTTGGAAGTGTAGGGATCATGACCGCTGATGATGACATGGTGAGTCCTGCACTCCTCGGTATTCCTAAGAGCTAGCATAGCTACCAAGACTCAATTAATGGAAGAGAAAAACTACTAGATTGGGAACGACTTTGGTCGGATTTGATGCAGGAGGAGATAAGAAGAAACACCAGAGATGGATCCCCATCAAAGCAAGATGATGAGGAAAATCTAGCCTTAGGGAGTAAGGTGAGGAAAGGGAAAGGGAAGGCATCCCATCCCAAATCCGGTTCTTCCCATGGTGGGAAGAAGTTTGACAAATCAAAAGTACGATGCTTTCATTGTCATGAAGTGGGCCATTATGCTATGAATTATCCATAGAAGAAATCCAAGAAGGGTTCCTCGAAGGGATCTGATGGTGATGCACTAGCCTCACAATTTGAGTTGGATTTCTTGCTTATCACATGCATGGTTTCATCCATGGTGGGATGTGTGTGGTACCTGGACAGTGGAGCTTCATTCCACATGTCAGGTGACAAGAATCTTTTCAGTACCTTGGAGGAGAAGGATCTCCAGATGTGGATCGAGATGGGCGATGATGGAAAGTACCGTGTTTCAGGTGAAGGTATGGTTGTGTTTCAGAGGGAGCATGGAGCTCCCCTCACCCTAACTGATGTAAAGTATGTACCAAGTCTGAAGAAGAATCTTGTGTCTGTCACTATGCTAGAAGATAAAGGCTATGATTTAGTCTTTAGTAAAGGAAAGGTATTCTCGAGACATATCGGTACTGGACAGACAAAGCGAATTGGGATTCGAGTAAAGAATATCTACAAGCTAGAGGTAGACAATTGTGCTACATTGAGTTCCAAAGCTAAGATGGTGCAGAGCCAAGATGTTGGCGAGCTATGGCATAGAAGACTAGGCCACTTGCACCATGGAGCCCTGAAGATCATCCAACATATTTCTACCAGGCTACCCAAGAGAAAACTGTAGCAGACAAATACATGCAAAGGTTGTACCTTGGGTAAGTATGCGAAATATTCCTTTCTAGATCGAGACAGTAGAGCTAAAGCAATTCTGGAGCGAGTTCACTCAAATATTTGTGTACCTTTCTCTACAGCCTCCACCGCTAAACAAAGGTACTATGTTATTTTTATTGATGATTTTTCTCGTAGATGCTGGATCTACTTTATGAAAAATAAGGATCAGGCCTTCTTAAGGTTTTGTGAGTTTAAAGCCTTGGCAGAGAAAGAATCTGGAAAGAAAATAAAAGCCTTGCATAGCGACAATGGTGGAGAGTATGTCTCCCAATAGTTTAAAGACTTCTGCACTGTAGAAGGAATTAAAAGGGAATTGAAGGCACCCCATAACCCATAGAAGAATGGGGTGGCTGAAAGGAAGAAAAGATCGATTGTGGGAGCAACTCAAGTGATTTTGAATGACCAAAGCCTACCACTGCATTTGTCAACTGAGGAATGCAATACAACAATATACTTGAAAAATAGAAGCCCGCAATGTATACTGGGAATGAAGACACCTATGGAGGCCTTTTCCGGGAAGCAACCAGATGTGAGTCACTTCCGAATATTTGGATCATCAGCTTACTATCATGTGACCAAAGATGCCCAGAAGAAGCTGGATCCAACAACTGAGTTGGGAATACTTATTGGGTACACAGATACACCCCAAAACTATCGGGTGTATCTGCCTACTAGTCAGAGGACAGTGATATGCAGGGATCTGAAGTTTGACGAGTAGAAATTCATGCAATTATCACTTGAGAGGGAGCTAAAGTTGTATGAAGAGGAGGAACTTTCAGTTCCTAAGGAGGAGGGGCCTTAGATTGATGCATCCAGTATTGGAGACATCCACTCATGCTGATACTTCTAGCGATGGGTGGAAACGCTCAAGGGAAGCTGATAGGTTGATGCTGGATGTGTGGGAGAATGTGGGAAAGCCATCTTCTCAGTGCAAATAGAGGACGTCGCCCGAGTGGTACACTGGGTACATGGCCCTAGTTGGGGAGTCTGTAGATACCCAGCCTTCTTCATTTGAGGAGGCAGTGCAACAACTAGTCTAGGTTGATGCAATGGTAGAGGAGTATGACTCTATCATTCAAAACAGTGTGTGGGATGTTGTCCCAAGACCTCAAGGCAAGTTAGTGGTGAGTTCCAGATGGATTTACAAGGTAAAAGCAGGCAGCTGATGGCATTGTTGAGAAACATAAGGCAAGGTTTGTTGGCCGTGGTTTCTCACAGGTCAAGGGGATCAACTAAAATAGACCTTTGTTCTCATAGCAAGGTACTCATCTATTAGATTGATGTTGGTACTATCAGCTCAGATGGGTTGGAAGATCCATCAGATGGATGTGAAGGAAACATTCCTCAATGGGAAAATTGAGGAGGAGGTGTACATTGAGCGGCCAGAGGGTTTCGAGGCCTTCGATTGTGAGTTGCATGTGTGTAGACTCAAGAGGGCTCTATATGGGCTGAAGCAAGTACCCCATGCTTGGTACACCAGGATCAACAACTATTTCACTAGTCTGGGCTTCACTAAGAGTGAAGTAGATGTGAACCTTTACCACATCATGGTAGAAGGTAAAACATTGATCATTGTTCTTTATGTCGATGATCGGATCTTGATAGGTGATGATTAGCTGATACAATATTGCAAGGAGGACCTTGCAAGAGAGTTCGAAATGAAAGACATGGGTCTTATGCACTACTTTCTAGGAATGGAGGTGTGGCAGAAAGATGGTGAAGTATCTGTGTCTCAAGGCAAGTATGCCAATGAGATACTTAGGTGATTTCACATGGAGAAGTGCAAGCCCATGCAGACTCCTCTAGCTAGGACCTGGAGGAAGGAGGATGCTACTTCAGGTGAGGTAGTAGCTGCTACTATTTATCGATAGCTGGTGGGTTCACTTATGCATCTGGTGAACACACGATCCGACTTATGCTTTGCAGTGAACCAACTGAGTTAAGCTATGGTTCAACCTACCAAGTTGTTTTGGAAGGCAGTGAAGCATGTGGTGAGATACCTCATAGGCACATCTTAGTTTGAATTATGGTACAAACAGATAGAGGGAGTGAAGATTCAGGGCTTCACAAATGTGGATTGGGCAGGGAGTCCATCAGATCGGAAGAGCACTTCTGGAGGAATATTCAACCTTGGTTCAACTGCAGCTTCCTGGTACAGTAGGAAATAGATATCAATTGCACTTAGCTCAGTAGAGGCTGAATACATGGCTGCTAGTCAGGCTGCATGTGAGACCACTTGGATGTGGAAGATTCTAGTGGGATTTTTTGGTTAGAGGATGGATCCAACCATGATCTACTGCGATAATTAGAGTTGTATCAAACTCTATGAGAATCTAGTTTTTCATGATAGGTCCAAGCACATTAATATCCGGTATCACCATCTTCGAGACTGTGTGGTCAAGAGGATCATTTTGTTGCTGTATGTTTCGACCAAGGAATAAGATGCAGATATTTTGACAAAGGCATTATCAAAATGCAAGTTTGAGTTCCACAGAGACAGGATTGGGGTTATTGATAATCCCTTTCTTGTTGAGAGGGAGTGTTGAAAATAGCAACAAAAATGCTAAATATAGAAGTGCTAATTTTAGTACTACTATAAATAGAATTTTAGTATACGTTCTTATTTTAGTTAGTCCGTGAACTAAAATAGAGAAGTAAAAATTCAAATTTGATATTAGCAGCTGTTTGTAAAATAATTAATTAATTCACCATGAGTTAATTACTTGTAGAAAATCAAACATGAAGTCTATGTGGGGTACATGCAACCGTTTTCCATTGGTTGAGGAATTTATCCATCAGTTAAAGAGATAAGGATGAGTTGTAATTAGTTGACTGAGTTAACTGAGTCAAGTCTAGTTAGATTAATTCAAACTATTTGTTGAATTAATTGTAAGTTCAGTTTGTTAATGCATGCATTCATGTAACTGCTGCACTTTAGATAACTGAATATTCTCTCATAAATAACTCATGCATGTCAGTTCAGACAGAGACCCAATTGAGATCAGATGGAGGGACAATGTACTATTAGTTGCAGGAATATTCCATTGTGAATATTTATTGCATGTAGAAGGAATTCTTTCCTTGAAGATTTCATAGTTACTTCTTTAGTTTTGTGAGTGTGATGAGGCCAATTCACACATGTGGCATCACTGGACCCCAAAAAAAACTACGCAAGGAAATAGGAGGCTTGGAGGGTTGAGGAAAGGCATATCTCTTGTCTACTCAGTCTGTGAGTTGTATTGTTTGATTGTAGAGAGAGTAGGATAGCTTGAGAGCTGATTCTTTTTGTAACTTGAAAATATTTCCACTTGTATGATAATACATAGATTGGGGTTTTAGCCTGAGGTTTTCCCCAGTTATTTCTTCTGTGTTATGTGTGATCAATTTCTCATTCTCAGTTATATGTGTTCTCATTGATCTTGCTCAATTCGATTAAGCTTCTGCAAAGTTTGTTGTAGAAGTAGATCTTGTATTTTGCTTTAGTATATTGCATAATCTGTTGATCTATAGTGGGAATTTCTACTCTCTAATCTCTTTCTAGATTTCTTCCAAGGCCTAAAAGATGTTATAGAAATGAGAGAAATTCATGGGAGTCAAGTTGAGGGCTTGTCCTAGGCTCAGACTAACATTTAAGCTCAAAAAGGGTTTATTGTAGTTTTAACATGGTTTCCTATAGCTTTCCTATAGTTTTGACATGAATTACGACAAGATGTCTTAGTTCTCATCTAAATACATTTTGAAGGTTTCAAAGGTTTCTAAATGGTGGAACAAGGTAGCATAAGGTTGATAAGGATGTGGAAGACCTTGCCAAACTGAAAAATATTCAAGAATCATCTTGAATAAGGGGAAGAAGGCAAACTAATGGTCTCAAGAAACAAGGATTTTTCTTTGCACAAATATTTTTTTAGGCTTGTCCTTGCATAACTTACAACCAAGATTTCTAATGCACAAGAGGGAGGCCACCGGGACCATGAATGAGGCACAATGAGGTCACTAAGTTTCTCAAAGGATGAGCAACACTTTCAGTAAGCTGGTATGATGGGACTCTAAATTAGACATAAATTAAGGCCACTAGTAGAAAATGAGAAATTAGTGGCTAGGTGACTAAGAAAATTAGTCACCATAGCTTTTCCAAGTGAAATACTACAAAAAATGAGCAATCTTAAGTGATGGAACTAAAAACGACTAACATAAATCACTAATTTAGTCGTGGGTTAAATTATGTGACTAATTAATAAGTAACACAACTAAAAATGACTAACATGAATGACTAATTTAGTCTAAGAACAAAAATACAACTACCTAACAAGTACTATAATAATATGAATTAGTTTTTTATGTTAGTCATCTTAATTTTGTCAAGCAATCTAAACTTACAAGTGATAGGGGATTGAAAGATTGTTAAAGATTGGTTGAAAGGTTATCCTTCCTTAAACACTTCTTCATCCTCACATGGTGTATAGGTGAGCCAACTTTGCATTATTTATCTCTAATAAGATGTAATTTGAAAAAATACATTTTTTAATTAAAAAAATTAGATTATGTATTTTTTAAATATATATTCATTGAATCTAATTGGATCTAGTTCCATTTTAAAATTAATTTGAAGAGAAATTTTATTTTTTAAGACTATAATATCAAATAAAAACTACTTTAATTTCATATTAACTAAACTAGATCCATATTAACCCTGGATCTATCGAGCACCGAGAGGGATCCAATCTCTCAAGGTGCAAACTTTTTTTCTAGTTCAAAACTTGAGGAAATATTTGTAGCTTGAGAGATTGGATCCCTCTTGGGACTTGATAGTTATAGGGTTAATGTGGATCTAGGTTGGTTATATAATACTATATAATATCTATATTTATATTTGTGTCTCTTTGTTATTCCCTCTCTCTATCTCACCCCCTAAACATACACACACTCTCTCTCCCTCTCTTCCCCTTCTCTCTCTATCTCTCTCTTCCCTTCTCTCCCTCTCTATATATATTCTTATCTATATTCCCTCCCACTCTACTCTCTCCCTCACTATCTCTCCATGATTCCCTTGTCAGCCCCTCTCTCTCTCCACCTTTATCCCTCTATGTTTTTCTTGTTCCCTCCCTCTCCTACCCCGTCCAGTACATCTCTCTCTCCTCATCTATATCTTCCTTCCTCCCTATCCCTTATCTCCCACCTCCCTCTATCTCTCCCCCAAAATCACTCTCCCTCTCTCCCTCTCTCTCTCTCTTTTTTCAACTCTATCACTATCTCCCCCCCTCCCTGTCCTTCTCCATCTCTATGTTTCCATCTCTCTCCCTTCCCCTTCTCTCCCTATCTCTATCCTCTCCTCCTCTTTCTCTTCCCCCCCTCCTTTCTCACTCCTTTCTCTCTCCACCTCTATGTCTTTGTTCTTTCCTCCCTCTCTCTCCCACTCCAACTCCATCTCACTCTCTCTCTCTCTCCTCATTCTTCCTTCCTCTCGCTCCCTTTCTCCCACCTCACTCTCTCTCCCTTCCATCACTCTCTCTTTCTCTCCCTCTGTGCCCTCCATGTTTTCACTATCTCCCTCCCTCACTCTACCCCCTCCCCAACTATCCCTTAA
Source organism: Pinus tabuliformis (assembly GCA_031772625.1). Lineage (NCBI taxonomy): Eukaryota > Viridiplantae > Streptophyta > Pinopsida > Pinales > Pinaceae > Pinus > Pinus tabuliformis. The sequence goes on along the minus strand of CM062819.1, from coordinate 815,799,579 downwards.
ATTTGATCACATTGTATTGTGGTTAAGAAATTATCTAAATTAAAAAACTTAATTGTTTGTAAAATATTAAACCTATATTTTGGATCAATCATGTCAAAGAAAATAAAATAATGAAAAAATTAAAAAAATCATGCACTATATTTAATCTATTATAATTAGTCAATTTTCTTGCTCTCATCCCTTGGATCCTTAGCTAAGATGGATCTATGCCGGTTCTTTATATATATAAAGAACCAAAATAGATCCATCTTAGCTTAATTGTAGTGAAAACTTAATTTAATTTCTATGGGAATATTTTTAATAGTCGTAAGGATAGAGGGTTTAGATATATCTCCAATTGTAACATTTTCCCTTTTAGATTTGATTAAAAAAATGTTGTAAAATTAAATTAAAATAAAATGTTTTTACTGTGAAATAAGTTATCGTTTTTTGGCATGCGGTATTGATAAGTCATGGTACTGGACCATGGTATTGTAACAAAGCCAATTTACAAGTTAATATCCTTGGTAAAGTGAGAGTGAATATCCGTGGTTAACAATCTTGTCATATTTTTATGAAATATTTTGATTGTGAAATAATTTATGTTTTTTGGGCATGTGGTATTGATAATCCATGGCATTGACACATGGTACTATAACTAAGGCTATTTTTAGAAGTTAATAATATCTACTATAATGTGGTGGTGAATATCCATGGTTAATAATCTTGTGATATTGTTATAAAATATTTTGGTTGTGAAATAAGTAATGGTTTTTGGATTTGTAGTATTGATAAGCCATGGTATTGGCCCATGGTATTGTAACAAAGCCTACTCACAAGTTAATAAGAAAATCAAAATATAACAAATTGAATTTTATTATTTTTATTAATTTAACTTTTTATTATTAGTTGAGGTCATATTTAAATGTTTACACTCATCCCAATATCGCTTTTAACTTCTTCTTATTTTTAATTTAGTGTCTTATGCAAAAATAACAAATTCTTATTAAAAATAAATCATTTAACCCAATTGCAATTTATATATTTTATTTTATATTATAAATATTTCTTTTATTTTTTCCATTATAAATATTTATTTTCTTTTTCATTTCCAGTTTACCATTGGGTTCAAATAAAATATTCACATATTACAAGATCACATTGTAGCACTACATTTTTCTTTGCCTTGTTGATATCTGCATGGAAATGCTAGAAGAAGGAAGACCATCAACATGATCTATGGATTTCATGGGATTTGAACCCCAAATGAAGTTTTCATGGGAAACATCTTTGGAGAGCATCAACAATTAGATGGAGGAAGGGAAATGTCATTAGTCATGGAGATTTTGGCCATTTGTATATGGGTATGAATTTAGACTCTTGAGAGTTCTTCCTTTTTGCTAAAGATGATTTTTGTTGTTATGGGTAAACAATTTCGAGGGTTTATATGATCAAAGCATAAATTTCATCTGGAGTTGAGGGTTTAATGATTATGATAATGTTCCTTTTTACTAAAGATGATTTTTTTCTTATGGGTAAACAATTTCGAGGGTTTATATGATCAACACATAAATTTCATCTAGAGTTGAGGGTTTAATGATTATGATAATGCAGATCTAGATTTCGGCCAGAAATTCATCAAAAGACAATGCACAAGTAAGCATTTTTCATGTCCTTAGTGTACAAAGGGTTTACTGATTATGGTAATGAATATCTTGATTGTGGCCAACAATTCATCAAAATGCAATGGATAAGTAAGAAATTTGAATGTCCTTATTGTACAAATGAGTTCACTCCTCCATATGTTTTCTAAGGTCAAAATGCATGAAATTTGTTTTTTACTTTTCACCTTTTTTTTAGTGGTTGATTGTTTTTGTAAAGGACTCTAGCATGTCCAAATTCAAAGGGCTCCAGTGATGCAAGAAAGACCTCCCTCAAACTTTGTTACATGAAATTAAAAATTTTGGTAACCATGAACATAAAATATTTCTTGTTTCATCTTATATTCTAATCTCAATGCCTACAGTTTTAAATTATGTTACTATATTTTAAGTAGAATATACTTATATCCATTAAACCTTACAACTCTCCAAAACTTAGGTTAATTTCATCTAAAAAGAGGGAACTTGAATGACTTTTACAATTTAGACTCAATGCTTACAGACAATGACTAAAAATGGAAGAACCCAAATGGTATGATAAATTTTACCCACCTATCAATTTCCAAGATATTTTCTATTATTCTAAACCTAAACAAAGATAGTAGAAGAAGAAGAGAAGCCTGGATGAGATGGACCCTGACGTGCTTGATACTTTCCAAAAGCTGGGCATGCCCTTGACTAGAAGAAGAGATTGACCAACGTTGTTGTAGATGTTGTTTTTTACAGTGTTTTTATTGCTACCATGCCTAGGTAGACTCTATAGGAGGTTGAGGTTATCTTTTTTTCGTTATAAGAGGTAATTGAGGAGTATCTTGATCTAGTTAGGAAGTATCTTGGCACGGTTGTTCCTCCTGCTGATAACTATTATGTTGCATTGTTTTTTTCTTTTCATGATAGCTCCTTCTATTAAATCCCCAAGAACACTTTGTCACCCATGGAGATATCCACTTCTTTTAGGATGAATGAGATGGAGAGAAGGCAGTTTGATAGGACTCTTATTGTTGTAGATGAGAGGAGTTCTATGAGGTGAGAGGAGTTCTATGACATATATTGAAGGATGAATTGCACCATTTTATGACACCAATCATCTACATGCCATAGTAGTGGATCTCTATTGCACCGAGGGAGCAACAATAAAGTATTCCACTATAAATAATTGGTATGTCGGGGACGAGGAATGCAGATGTGGGATTTATAATTTTATTACGAAAAGAGGTTTGTATGATGGAGACAAATCAACGATTTCGTGGACCTGAGTAGAGATTGGTTCGACAATCACCTGGATATACTCAACAATTGTTTTGAAAGGCGATGATGCAATTGCAAAGTTTTGTTCTATTTCCTTGAAAATTAACTACCAATAAGGGGGGCGAAGATGATCCATATAGGGAAGAATTCTAGGAGTAGGATTGCTTCTAAAATTATATCTATAGGCAAGTCAAGGAACTATTATAGAGGATTAGTGCAGGTGCAACCAAATTCTCATAATTCAAGGAATTTTTCACAGTGTGATTCGATGCTCATCATTGACCAGGCAGCTGCAATACTTATTATTAATTTAGGTACAATTTGAGTTGCATTCTAAAGTCTCTAATTTCATTTATTGATAGTCCTTGTTGTGTCCTTGTCTCTCTTATTTTCATTTTGGTAGGATTGGAATGGGTTAAAAAATCAAGCATATCATTGATTAAAATAAACACCCACATGTCACTACATGTTATTATGCATACTCTATATTTTTGATACAATTAGAAGTGAGAAATATGATATGCACAACTATAAATCCTAGCATGCATGATGAATCCAGTCTTAGCATGGAAATCGAAACCAAGAATCATAAAACATCAATAAATTTGTGATGTAGAGTAAAAAACACAAGAAAATATTCTATGCCAACATTGTCTATTTAGTGCAAGATACTACTAATATTTCATAATTCTCAAATATGGTGGATTTCATGACGATGCCCTCAAGCAATTTTTTTGACTTGAAGATAAGATGGTGAGTGCAACTATTTACTTTAAATAGGCTAAATTTAGATAATTAAAACAAGTTTGAAAATAACTAGAAACACCACCCCTATTTATTTTAAATAGGATAAATTTAGGTAATTAAAACAAGTTTGAAAATCACTAGAAACACCACACCCACATCATTTTATTTCTAGGTGTACAAGATAATATTGAATAAAATTATGAGCACTTCCAGTTAAATTGACTGTACATAAAAGAATAAAGAAGGATGATGATTTTAAAAGGTATATCCATCATTAAATATAAGATATGGCAAGGATGGCTCATAATTTTAAAGGCTATATCCATCACCAACTATAAGATAAGAGTTAATGGGATGAGAAATTTTTTTCTTGATATAACATGTAAACATCATATTACTTATAACTCATTCATATTGTGCATATGTTAATTGTATAACTTCAATCTGGGTAAAATTTTACATTTAAATTGTCAAATATGTGGAAGTTACATTACACTAGCTTAAATCCACACACAAATAAAATATCAGAAATATGGCAGGGGAATGAGTAAGCATTTTCACATTGGCTTAAAATTTCCCCTTGGTTGGTGAAGAACCAATTCAATGCTATTTTTGGCGGAGTACTAAGTTATTAACCAAAGATAAAAAAAAGTTAGTCTCTGAAATGACTAAAAAAGGATATTTAGAATGTTATATAAAAGTTACATTTCACGTAGCTATATCTACCCTGATGTAACTATAAGATTCCAACTCCAATTTTTTATATAGAATTTACATTTCATGTAGCTATAAAAGTTAAATTTACCTATTTTAGATAGAAGTTACATTTTACATAGCTATATCTACCCTGACATAACTATAATATTCCAACTCGATTTTTCACACTTTTCAACATTTTAAAGATTTGTCCATTTTAGTGTGATTATGAAATTAAATAGTTGATATTGTTTAAGATGTCTCGTATTTGCAACTTTTTGAATTCTTAAGTGGGACATTGGGTAGGTTTTTGTTACTACCATATATCATGTTTTAAGTAGATGGTGTTTTGCAATTCACCCAAGAGACTTTAGGAGAAACCTTGAATGGAATGCTTGTTTCCATTATACATCTAATATTTGCAACCTTTTCCACGTGAAGAACCCAATAGTCCATGTTGAACATGAACCAAGCACCTCAAAAATCAGGGAATGTCAATTATTATGTTTCTAGAGGGGGATAGATCCAGAGAAGGCAACGACAACTGTCATAAATGGCTTTTGTCGGGTTGTATTTAATGAAATCCCTTTAGAATTTGCAACTAAAGTAAATTAATTGATGAATTTGAAGCTTGAAGGTAGTGTTGAATAGGTGTTACAAGCTATCTCTATAAAACTATATATCTACATGATTCTAAAGCCATGAGATGGTGTCTCAATAACACTATTGTCCAGTGACAGTGTTAGATGTAGATAGCTTTCTCATGTCCTACAAGTAAACCGTATCATTATATTTTTATGAAATATCAGAATGTGTTCAAAGTTTGTCTTAGATAAGGAAATATGTATGTACTCTTGAATTTATCTATGTTTTAATAAGCTCAAGAATAAAGTTGTCATTGAAAATAATTGGGATCTACAATGTAAGTTTTCTTTACTACATGCAATTCTTGATTTGTTAGATCCCAACTAGTTAGGGTTGAATTTATTTTTGTTGTAATGAGATTAAGAATAAAGTTGTCATTTCAGTCACTAAAATATACCATGTAAGATTTATTCACTACATGAAATTGTTTATTTGTTAGAGCCAGACTTATTAGGATTATTGAGAGTCCTCTTTCATGACAATATTTTGAACGCTCTATTCTTGCTCAAAGAATTACATATTACAGAAAGGTGGAAAATAAATGAGATGCAACTGAATGGTTTCTATTTTAAAATGTGTGGAGGAAGTATAAAATCATTTTCAGTTGCGTTCAAATATTTTGGAGCACCCACTAAAGTGCTTCATTTTCCTCGTAGTTAATTCCATTTCCACTATCCCAATGCTTTTAGAAGTCCTTCTCCAAAGTGATATCTTAACTATCTTGGAGGGAAGTTGATTACTTGATTGGAACCCACGGATTACAATTTGATTAGGAGCAATGGTTGAGAAAGCTTCGTATTATTCAATATATTCTACAAGTTAAAAATATATCGAACAATTACCTTTATGTTTAATTGATACGACAATCACTCTAGCATTTGTTAGGATTTTGAGATCTTTTTCAATGTGATATATATATATATATATATATATATATATATATATATATATATATATATATATATATATATATATATATATATATATATATATATATATATATTCTCTGGAAGTTATGTTCTCAACTAAAGAAATTAAAGAAAAGATGAAAATAATGCAATGGAAGGATTTGTTGTTTTAGTTCATAAGAATTCCTTTCTAATGTGATGGGCTTGGTATTTTCTTGACTCAAGATTAGTCGCATTTGACTTCCTAAAATTTATTTAATTTTTTTTTTTTGTGTTTATATTGCTATCCTTGAAGATGGTGATCCACTGTGTGTGTAATACGAAGTATTAACTACTAAGCACTCTCAAAGGTGATATTGATAGATGAGTGACTTTAGATGTCCCTGCTTGACACTTTAGTATTACATGATCATGCAAAGAAATTTTTAATAAATATTAAAGTGATGATGATTAACATGCAACATTTCTTGTCATATCATATAATTACTGCATTTTGGCACCCAATAATATATTTGAGGCTACTTTTTGGTTATTACTTATGGAGCTTCCCTTTGGCACAAAAAAAATCAAGGATAAATGTCCATTTCATTCGCACTGCACATCATCAAAGAGTAATTCACCCAAATTAGTAGAGGACATGGGAGAAATTGGTACAGTGAGTGGATAACCACTAGAGAAACACTGAGGCACCATAATTTCTTGTGTATTTAGATTCACTCGAAATTAACTAATCACAAAAAGTACCTTTTTTTTTCCGAATATTTTCATGTATACAGAAATACCAAAAACACAATTTCAGACTAATTATTCAAACTAATAATTATCTGATAGTCATAATTTATAATTAAATAGTATAATATGATTAATATTATATGACACAACTATAGGGTCTAACTGTGAGGGGTATTGTGACAATATATGTACACTTCTCATTGTATTAGACAATCATCTCTTAGAGTGTGATATCCATCCAACAAAATGTACTCCCAGAGGCCATTGTGGGATTGAAAATTTTTCTTTCAATGGACAAGTGGTGATATATTTTCTTAGGCCTTAGTGTTCTTCTTTCCTAAAGTTTTGACACTACCCACAACTAGCACCTTCATTTAACCAAGTGAGGTACTCAGCTTGGAAAGTTGAATCATTTTGTCTCCACAATCTAATATGATGTTGGATCAATCTCATGATCCTAGAAACATAGGTCATAATAGCGAGGAACTTTTACTGTGGGCAAAATAATATCCAAATTTAATGAACATGACTCTTTTACAACATGAAATAAGGATATTTTTTACACTGATTCTTTTTTTTTTCCATTTGTTTTCACAAGTTATATATTTCCTGATATTTTTAACATGTAGCTTAGTTGGTATGATTGTGCCTAAGGTTTTGTTGAAGGTTGAATACTAAGTTCTTAAGGTGTTATTTTCTATGCTGGAATTTTATTTGCTTTGTTTGTAGGTCATCTAGCCACATAGTGGCCACTATCGAATGCTGAGGTATATGTCGTATAAATATTTTGTAGTTTACTTTATTTTATATTCAAGTATTCATCATCTTTCATGTCTTATTATTTGCATTTTATCTTCTTTCATTTTTAGAAGAGGAACTCAATATTGATGGTAAGAAGCAACAATTAAAGAAATAGGAGAACAATAACACTTGAGCGACAAACACAAAATTAGAGAGAGAAGAGAATCTGTCTATTGATACCCTTAGAGCCAATATATTGCATAAGACACACTCATAGAGACTCATGGTAAAGCCTTCAAAGTTGATGAATTCACTTGCAATTCTTTGGCAACATGGAGATAATGTTTTGAAATGATGAAACAATATTTCACATGTAAATTGTAGTCCAACCAATATTAAGTTGGAAACTCATATTGTAATACTTGATATTTTATATAATAAAATTTATATGGTTAAAATTATTTTTATTTGCACTTGATATTATTTAGCCTTGTAATTAACATATGTAACTTTGCGTTATCATATTAGATAAACATGCACATTGTATGGCATTTTTTTAAAAATTTAGTCGCAAAATCATACTAATTAATTTATGTTGATTAATAATGAACACATAAAATCAATCTAAAACTACTAAATTAGTAGTTTATATGAATTAATGATAAACATGAATATATGACTAAATTAGTCGTTCATAATGATTATGAATGAAATTAAATGAGATGAATAAAAACTACTAAACCAGTGGTTTATGTAATGAATGTGAAAATACCAAAAAAAGATAAATGACTAATGAAAATGATAATTTTTTTATTAAAATGATGACTAAATTTTGCGTATATATGACTATTAGTAGCTAATTTACAGTATCTCATAACACAACTGAATTTAGTCATATTTCTTTTGTTATTAATTGGTTTCAAATGATGACTAAAATTTTCATATATATGACTATTAGTAGCTAATTTACAGTATCTTATAACACTACCAACATTTTCATAATATTTCTTTTGTCATTAATTGGTTTTCTCGAGGATTCATATAGTAATATATTTTGTTGTATATTTGGTCATTAATTGCGACAATTAATGAGTAAACCAATGAAAATTTTATGACCAAATTTATGACTAAATATACTACTAGATGGTAAAATTGAGGAAACCAAATAGTGACTAAACTAAAAATGACGAAAAGTTGGTCGCGTTATAAGATACTGTAAATTATCTACTATCGATCATCGACTGAAAAATGGTCATTTATATGAAAATTTTAGTTGTTTTTTAGTAACTAACTAGTAATTTGGTACTAGTGGCCCATGCCTCTAAATTAAACATAGATTAAGGCCTATGACCATCCTTCATCACATTAATCCTCTCTTTTTGCATTAGATAATGTATTTTTAACTTTAATATATTCATTAGGAAGGTTTATGAATAATTGCATATTTGTGCCTAATATTATTTATTTTTGTGGAATATTATGAGAGTATTGGGAAGATTATGAAGATTTGGAGGAGAAGATAATTTAGGGACTTGCTCCCTACTACAGAAGGATCACTATTACATAATAAATCAAAAATATATTATCGAATTATGGCACCGACTGTGGAACTCCAATGATTGAGAAAATATAGGAATGTATTCCTTGATGGGATTTTGGTGGGGAAAGCTTCATCCATTCATGGGGAATGGTTCCTAATCATTTTTTATAAGTACCAAGTTTATTTTTTCTCTACAGATATATTTTTATTAGTGTTCTCGTGGAGAGAACTCGTATTTCTGCAGTTCCATCAGTAGTAGAAAATGATAAAATTAGTGACTAGTCGACTAAAAAAGTTAGCCACTGCAATTATTTCAAGTGAATTACTACCACATTCGAGCAATTTTAAGTGACCGAACTAAAAATGACTAACTAAACGACTAATTTAGTCCAGGGATAAAATATACGACTAGATAATAAGTGACCAAACTAAAAGAGACTAACTTAAATGACTAATTTAGTCCAGGACTAAAATATATGACTGGATAATAAGTGATAAAATTAATAATGATTAACATAAATGACTAATATAGTCCAAGAATAAAAATATGACCAAATATCAAGTACTACAATTATATGAATTACTCATTTATATTAGTAATTTTTAATTATGTCACTCCAAAAATTGAAAATTGCAATTTTGATACTAAAGTGACATTACGTTTCACTACAAGGGTCTTTTAATCCATCTACAGTGTTAAAATTATGAATACCCTTTTGTCTCTAAATTTTAACACTACAGATGGATTCAGAGACCCCCTTCTTTGAATCCATCTGTAGTGTTAAATTTAGAGACAAAAGGGTCTCTGAGTCCATCTGTAGTGCTAAAATTTAGAGACCCCTTTAAGAGGGTCTCTAAATCCATCTGCAATGTTAAATTATTTAGGTATATGGATTCAATGACCCCCTTAAAAGGGTCCATGAATCCATCTTATATAATGCTAAAATTATAACAATTTTACACAATATAGAGTATAAGTTTACAATATATGATAGTTTTATACTCTCTTTGGAAGGAGGGACAAGAAAGAGAGACATAATTCTTAAATACTTAATGTTCAAGAAGATTAATCATGGAAAGATTCAAATATGACCCAAGCACCTTATGGTTCTTCTTTTACCATGGTTAAGACCCTAAGTGTCATACATGGTGCAAAAAAACTCCTAATGATATGGAGGCAAAACTTAGAGTCCCCAAGACCCAACTATGGCACACAAAACCTTCAAATAACACCCATAACACAATTGACGGCTAGATATATCTTATATATGATATGTGTGGTGGTTTGAGGCCTTATTCATGTCCATTGATCTACTAGAGAAATTTTCTATAGGGACTACGAATCTTATTTTCCTTCCCTATCCACGTAAAGGTCATAAAACCCATTCTTATTATGCAAAACATACTAATTGTGCTCATATTCCCATTATAATATGTTTTTCATGGACATTAAACATGAGAAAGACTTGTTTTAGGCCTAAGGCCCTTGTTCATTCCTTGGTCAAGATATAAGCCCTAATTCCCATATATGATGTGGAAAACCTCATAATGGAACCCTTATACTAGATGGAGGCCTAAAATCCCTCAAAGATTATTTATATTGTTTTTATGGACTTTTTCATGTAGTGTAAGATAAAGAAGTTTCATTTTGGACTTGAGGCCACTGCTTTCATTCCTTTGCCATGGTACAAGCCTAAGACCCATAATTTTTACTATGTAAAACATACCAATGATGCTAAAGATCCCCCAAAGAGGCCTAAGGTCCCCTAGAGAGGTTGTGTGTGGTTCTTTTAGAACTACTTCACAAAGCTTAACCATCAAAGATTCAAATAAGGCATAAGCCCCTTATGTTCTTATTTTGACAAACTCTACACTTTTAAGCATCACATGTGATTTAAAAACCCCCTAATTCCATTAAGGTCCAATGATTAGGCTCCAAGACCCAATCATGGTGTGCAAAACCTTTTAATAGAAGAGACATCCCTCCTAGAGGCCAAAGAATATCCCTTCGAGAATATAATTAGTGTGGTGGTTTGAAGCCTTTTTAATGGCCACTAATTATTTAGGACTTAAGTCCCTTTTATAAAATTTCCTTCCTTGGCCATAGTAAAGGCCATGAGACCCATTCTTATTATGTAAAACATACTAAATGCCCATATTCCCAGATAGAGGTCTTGTTCATGGAAGTTGAGCATGAGAAAGATTAATTTAGGGACTAAGGCCCTTGCTTTCCTCTCCTAATCATAACATAGACACTAACTCCCATACACGGCGATAAATACCTCTTTTGGTGCCCATATACTGACTTAAGACCAAAATTTCATTAATGAAGATCTTTGTGGTTTGTAAGTCTAGCTCATAGTCCTTGAGATCAAAAAAATTCTTGTAAGACCTAATGCCCATGATTAACTCCCTACCCATGGTACATTCCTTGACTCCTATACATGGTGTGAAAAAAATCCTAATAGAATTGATATTCCATATTATCCCTACGAATATTTAGAGATGATCTATATGCTTGTTCAATGTCAAATTCATGGCCCTTGAGCATGAGAAGCATCATTTTAGAAGTAAATACCTTTTTCTCCTTACCTCATACTAATTTTTATTATGTAAAGAATAGTAATGATGCCCATATTCTTAGTCTAAGGCCCTTTTCATGTCCATTGGTAAAGGCCTTGAGAATTATTCATAGTGTGCAAAATGTGGTAATATTAGTAAAGATAAAGGCCCCAATAGAAATTTCTCCATTGTTCATAACATTTCATAATGTTAAATGTGGGAAATTGGCCTCATTGTGATAGGTGGAAGCTTAGTTCAAAAAAATAATAATTGTCAAAAGTTTTAGGAGGGGGTATGTTATCATACATTTCTATGTCTATGTTGAAATAAGAAGAAACCTTGACATGATTTCAATGCCGAGTCTTTTAATTTGTCTCAATATATGAAAAATGGTGGCTGCATAAAAGAACATTATACTCTTTGACACACATAAATATCATTGCATAAAACCACTAATTACATTGATTAAAACTTAAATTTTACATATTAAATAATTTATATACAACTTAATATCGTGTTTATTTTTATTAAAACCTTAAATTAATACTATGTATATATATATATTTTTTAAAAATATTATTATCATATTTAATTTTTTTTATTTTAAATAAGATCTATATATATATATATATATATATATATATATATATATATATATATATATATATATATGACGCCTTAAAGGAATTTTCTCTATAGAATTGGCTGAGCAAACACTGTTCAACCCAACCAATCTCCTTGCTCGCTTTTCGTCATTCCATCTTATCATAATTAACATGTGGAAACCATTCGTGAGTCACTTCATACAATGTTCTTCTAGCATGTTTACTCCACATATAAAACCCAAAAGCTTTTGCAACAGAGAGAGTAGTAAATGATTTTAAAGCATCATCAGATCTTGGACAATGGAATTGTGGGAAGCACTAGTGCCACTTAGATCTAAGGCTCATCCAACTGCTTAACATCTTGCCTGAAACCATCTCACGACATAAAATTTTCCATCAAAACGCGTTGTTTTTGAAGGGCGTAGAATGCAGTGACCAAGACGATTCATGGACTCTTTCAAAAAACCCCAAGACCTCCACAATTTTTACACGTGATCAAATTATTTCCTGCCACCTCCATATAACATTATTGGGATACATTACACCAATGATACCCATCTGTAGTTATGAAAAGACATGTTATATGAACCCTCCAAAATCCATGCCCACATTATTTTCTATCGCTTTTGGGTCCCTGCACAATTCATCACTTAGGCTGGCAAAAGTGTTCCTTGTACAAAATTTCCTTATAACCTGCTGGACTTTGAGGCCTCTAGGTAGAACACATTTTTCCCACCACAACAATAACTTCATTAATAAATTTTGCGAAGATATCAAGTAGGGGATATGGGATCTCTTCAAGGAAGGAGAGCTCTCTATCATTGCTTTGGGCCATATTGGACTTGAAGTATCAAGTAGGGAAGGTGATTCTACTATGTGGATAGATAAATTGTACAACACTTTAGACCAAGAGGGTCACGATGATAGATTGACAATCCATGACACGTTTTGGTTATCATATTTCTCATCTCAAGTTTGGTTCTTACTAGTTATTTCTCAAACATGGAAACATTACCATATTATCATCACAAACATTTCATTTTGATATCCAATGAGATGGAAAAAAAGATCGACGAAAACCAATTTACATAGGTGAGCCACTTTCTCCTGATATCTTTACTGCTTTGTTATGATAAAATGGTTGAAACTTGAAAGTATATATTTTTAGGTTATAAGTCTACCTCCCATTTGTTTTGTGTTGGAGTTGAGGTATTTCTCCCAGCGCCACTATACCAGTCTTTTAATTCCTCTTTACCAAACTCCTTGAGGGCTAAGTTGACTCAAGTCTGACATGAACCTTTGGGGAAATAATCAAATCAGGACCATTAAGAGATAACTTGGTCTGAAGCATTGTCACAATAGTAAAATTGTAACTAATTAGCCATTTTGAGTATGTCACCATAATTCATGGAGAGTAAACCATTGGGATTTGAATCTATCGGGGATGACACATTTCTCCTCCATAGCCACCAAAATAGATCCATTTGGGAAAAAAATACCTAAACCTCAAAGACAGTATTGTTTATTATTGTTTATGATAAAAAATATAACTTCTTTTTCCATGTAAATCTAGAGAAAACCTTCCAAAAAATTCTCCATAATCCATGGACGTTAAATGTGGTTAAATGTTAGTCTTAATTACATAGCCTAATCTTGAAGGGATCAAAAGAGAACTTCTCCATGATCCATGGATGTTAAATGGGGTAAATTGTTAGTTTGAAATACATAGCCTAACCTTGAAGGGATTAAAAGGGAACTTCTCCCTGATTCATGAATGTTAAATGGGGTAAATTGTTAATCTTAATTACATAGCATAATCTTGAAGGGATAAAAAAAGTTGAATTTGTGATGTCCCTAACTTTGAGGGAAAGATAATAGGCCTCACATCTAGCTCATGACCACTTAAGCTAACTCTCAGAAATTTTTTAATTTAAAAGACACAGGATGAGATTTAATCCAGTTATGCTAGCATAGGTCACAAAGCCATTTAATATAATCTTTATAAATATAATTACACATTTAACCACTACTTCACAACAACTACACAATTTTAAGAGAAAATCACATTTACAATTGATAAAAAAGTTTGACCATTTAAAATATTATGCTCTTCTAAAAAATTATATATATAATGAATTAACAAGCGTAATCATTGAATGACATCTACATAAGTAGAGAAAAACAAATTTAATCCAAGATATGGGTTAGCAAACAATTCCAATTGCGTACACATATACACTCATGATTATCACATATTTGTGTTTGTGGAGGGAGGGAGAGAGGGATGGATGAAGCGTGGAGGAGCAACAATGACACAACACCAAATTTTAATTCCCAAACAATTTATTGACGAAGGATCCATCACTGCTGATCCAAATTGTGTGATGTGTTTGTGGAGGGAGGGAGCGAGGTGGGGACGGACGAAGCATGGAGGAGCAACAATGAGACAACACCAAATTTTAATTCCCAAAGAATTTATTGACGAAGGATCCATCACTGCCGATCCAGATCATGTGAAGTTTACATATTTGTGAGCATTCTACTGTAACTGATATTCAATTTCTCGCTTCTTGCAACCTCTCCAGCTTTAAGCCCTTCACACCTCTGAAGCCATTTAATCTATTCCTACAGGTATGTTATTTTATTATTTTATCATTCTATCTCATAATGCTTTCTTTGGTGCCATGGATGGGTTGTTGTGAACATGGAGTTTTCTGGGTGCTTAATTAGATTATAATGATCTTTGGACTTGAATTTTCAACGTTCTTGCTATCATTTACCCCCAGTTGATATGGGTACAATTTTTATGGAATAAGAGGTTTGGTTGGTGCTACGTTGTAAGGCAGAGTTCTTTCTTTGTGACTCTAAATTTTGTTCCAGTTTTGAAGAGATGTGATTTGGTTTTTTCCATTTTATCCCCTCTTTGGAAAAACTCTGTTTTCTTTACATGTTATGAATTTAATAAATAAATCTAGGGATTTTATTTTGTATTTGATGGATTATAGCATAAAGGGGAAGGTTTTGATTTAAACAAGAACTTTCAAGGATTCAACATCGAGAAGGTTGTGAAGTAAGGTACGAGAGGGATTTGATCATATTGTAGTTGGGGCCAGATTGCTCAAGGATTTTTGATATAAGGGTGAATTTCATGGGGAATGGATGCGAAAACTGCGTAGTAGAGTTTACCAACTTCGTGTGAAATCAAAACAAGTTCACGTTCAAGCACACAATTTCTGGACAAGCTTCAATGGAACAAATTTCGAGAAAATCCACCAAGAGAGTTGCAGGAACATGAAGGGTTGTTAATCTTAATCCTAATACTAATGTTCCCACTCTTCCAAAAGTTGGTGTTGTAAAGCCAACTACTCCTGCTATTCTTGGAGTGTCTTCTCTCTTGACCTGAATGCTCACTCAAAATTTTGAATTTGCTTTTGGAGTGGGTGGACTCCTTCAACCGAACAAATGATTGACTCCCCTTCTAGCTGATATGATTTCCTTCACTAGTTTATTTTTTCAACTGGCTAGTTGATTCCATGTGTAGGTTCATTTCTCTTTGGAAACTTAACCTCATCACATATCAGCCATTGCACATGAGCTTGGACTTCAATCCCACCATTACGAGTTGTATGGAAGATACAAGGAAAATGTATGATCACTTGCTTTATTTTCTTCTCCTTTTTGTTGCTTTCATTTCCTCCCTGAAACACCCCTATCTCATTTCATCATCATCAACCATATAAATGGATTGATGCCATTAATTTTCATTCTAGATGTAGATCCACAACCTATTATGCATATGTTCAGCTGAATATGATTCCATTGTATCTTATTAGATTGGATTTGCAGGTTCTTTTGAGTGTGTAGTAGAGGAGCTACAACATTCCCCAGATGGATTCTCTGTGATGGTTGGAGGAATTACTCCCACTCCTTTAAGGGAAGGAAAGTCCACCACAAATGTTGGCCTATGTCAATCACTTGGTACCTACTTGGGTGAAAAGGTCACCTTTCTGAACTTATCTTTTCATCTCATACAGGCAAAGTCTTTGGCTGAACAAATTGATTGAATGGAATGCTTTTGGTTGGCTGATCTGTGAACACTCCACATTACTTAGTGGTTTTATTTATTTTATTGATATGTAAAACCCAGTAGTATACTGAACTGAAAGAGGGAATCTAAAGGGCATCAAAATTAATAGTTTTTTCATTGGGTCAATGATTAATTATTTGGAAGAACATAAACAGAAAAGTCTAAATTCTTAGATCTCGCTGTTAATTGATGAATGATTTCATTTCTTCAAGACTTCAAGTATTGAGATCTTGCAACCAATCACTGAAAACAACGAATTGACATTTACAACATCATGGAGTCATCTTTTTATAAGTTCGAGCTGTTGTATTGATGGCCTTTCTTTTGAGAAATGTTCTTGATGCATTTTATCATTGCATTGCATTCCTCAGTCCAAGGAGGACTGAAGAGGACAACGTAGTCATATCTTGTTTCCAGGGCCAATTCTGTAGGTTGGTCAATGGTCATCATCAAAATTCAATTGCTTGTGCATGTGTAATTCATTGAAAGAGAAAAACTGGACTTGACAGGACTCGACTGGGTGCACATTCAATGGCATAGACTCCCCATCTTCTTGGACAGAGTTACAGCCACTGGATGTGCACCAACTTCCAAGCGTTGTCTGGGTAATCTCTTGGTTACAGATGAGTCTTTCTCCTCTACTTAGTCTGTCTCTTTGATATGGTATGCAGTGAAAACACTGACCTTATTTGATGCAGGTTGTGACATGCCTCTGTCAATTGAGTCAAGGACCAACCTTTGGAATAAAAGGAAGAGATGCAGGGGGGGATACAGTCAAGTAATTCCAATGGATGAATTCAACTTCCACTTGACAGGAGATATTCATGCTATTATAGCTGCAAACAATCTTCTTGCAGCTGATATCGATACACACTTTTTTCATGACGCAACCCAATCAGACACTACACTATTTAATAGAGTATGCCCCATAAACAAAGAAGGAAAACAAACTTTTGCAAAAATCATGAAGAAACATCTAGAGAAATTGGACATTCATAAGGATTATCCTGATGATCTCACTCCCGAAGATGTAAACAAATTTGCTAGGTTTGACATAGATCCGGAATCCATTACTTGGAGAAGAGTTATAGATGTCAATGATTGTTTCTTAAGGAAAATTACAGTTGGTCAAGGACCATATGAGAAAGGAATGGTGAGCAAACTAGTTTTGATATATATGTAGCTAGTGAAATCATGGTTGTTTTAGCCCTTACAACTTCTCTTGGAGACATGAGAGAAAGGCTCGGGAAATTGCTTCAATCTCTCTGTTGAGTTGATTTCACTTTCGAAATTCATATTGTTGAGTCCATTTCTGTCCTTATAAAATTGAGTTCACCTTTCTAAGTCAATTTCCTCATAAGCATTTTGACTTCACTTGTTGAGTCGATTTTCTTATAAAATTGCTAAGTCAATTTTCGACTAAACTTTCTAAGTCAATTTTCTTATAAGCATATATACTTCATTTGCTGAGTTGATTTTCATGTTCATATCAACTTCTCTTTCAAGAAACTTGACCCTTAGCCGATGCTTTTCTCCTGGTCAGTTTCTCCAGGATCTCCAATGATTTCTGAGCACAGTAACTGAATTGTGGATCTATGTACTATGTACAATCTCAAGCTTATTCAATCATGATTAATTAATGGTTTAACTGCTAATGGCTTCAGCATCACCGAATTTTTGTACTTCATATGTATAATTAGAAACTTAAATTGAAAATTGCAGCCTCAAGATTCTAATTGTCGCTGAACTCAATTCAACACGAAATGGACAACAATCATTACATAGTTGTTGTATTTTAGCCAGTTAATAGGAAAAATAGTTTATGAGTGACGCTATCAGAAATATAGTTGGAAATTCTTCATTTTAACCATCAATTCAACTACAAGTATCACACTAACTGTAGCTAAGAACACCAATAAGCCATATATAGTATTTAGCATTACCATAGAGACATTCATCATTGAATCCATTAACAAAGCTAAGTGAAGCATTTCACGCATAGAAATTACCCCATAACTACAAAGAAGCCCTTACACAAAGACATTGTTTACCCCAGAAACCAAAATTGGAAAGCCAACTTATAATGATTTCTTAGTGTTCTTATTTTGAAATCTCTGATTGGCTTACTGTCATTTCATCCTGTCCATTGAATATCACTTTATTCTCATCCAATAGACAAGACGCAGAGGCAGTGAGCCAATCATTGACTAGTGCATGGTGCTTAATATTTTCCTCTAGTCATTGTAGAATGGAAATTTCTAGGTTTGTGCAGAATGATAGTCATTGCAGAATGGAAAATTCTAGTTCTGTGCCAAATGATAGTCATTGTAGAATGGAAAATTCTGATTCTATGCCAAATGATAGTCATTGCAGATGGGCTCTTGAATTTCAGACACAAAATTATTCAATGTGCATCTCAATAGGATTACCTTCTTTAACCCAGGATAAGAGCCGAAAGAGCTATGAATATCTGGGTCAATCTCTCGCGTCTTTTTCGTTCATTCATAATGTGATCCTGACTATGACCTGATGTCTTTGCTGGCACTGGAGGATTCATTATTGAAGTAGATATATTCGCATCTAGGAAATTATTTCCCATGAAAAAACATTGTGTTGAAAACAATTCTCCTCCTGCAGACAAATTAAATGTATCTAGACCATGGTTAATGCCAGAATGAGAAATACAACTCTTTTGTCCAGCAGATCCCTTGGAAACCATGATCTCTCCCTGGATAGTGGGGGTTCTTGGTGCCGCTGTTTCATATATGTCATCTTTCACTTTGTGGGAGACTCGTAATATAACTTTCAAGCTGCTGGGGTAAGTAGTGCTGTTGCTGAACTTGAACATTCTGCACAGAATTTTGCAAGTAGACAGAGGAGAATGGCAATTGAGATGAAGTTGAATCCCAATTATTAACCTTTGGAATTTTCATAGGCCTCTCGTAACCTATTAGAAATTTTGAAAACCTGACACCCGAATTATATTCCGGGCATGCTATTGAGGGAATTTTGATATTCTCCATGGGGTTGAATGACTGAAAGGATCCACCCTAGTCAAAATTCTCATGGGGCTGATAGTCCATCGATACTGGTAATTTCTCTAGAGTTGGAGTAGACAAAGTGCTATATTGCCTTAAAAGTGCAGGATCTTCCATGCTCTATAAAAACAAGAAATGCTAGTCATCTTGATGTCAATGACTCTCCATCTTATGTGAAAGCTCGAATAAGAATATAGATGAATTTGAAGCATACCAAATCTGACAACCATTGAGATGTTAAAATTTTATCTTCATTGTCTGAGATTTTGGATTTTTAAACGAAGTTCTTTGAAACATCTATAAAAAGCCACGGAGGAATTATTATCTTAGGAAGCCTCAGATAGATTATAAAGAACATTTCAAATACCAACGGAGAATGAACAAACAATGTGTAGAATTTTCTCTGCAAATTAGATAGCTCACTGATATCATGTAGAAATTTCACCTGCAGATCAAACTGATATATGCAATGTACTAAAGCATAATACTAGATCTACATCTACCATAAAATCAACGAAAGCTTAATTGAACATGAGCAACATCAAGCATGAACACATATAACTGATAATGATAAGTAATCAACCATAACATAGAAGATACAACCTGAGGAAAGCACCAGCCTAAAACCCCATCTCTGTATTATCAATCAAGTGGAAATCCTCAACAACATACAAAAAGAATCAGCTCAAAAGCTATCCTAATCTCTCTGTACTATGATGATAAAGCTCATGGACTACCTAGCCTTGTATATAAATATTGCACCTCGGGTCCAAGCTCCTATTTCCTTGTGTAATTTTGATTGGGGTCCAATTACAAAACACATGTAAATTGGCCCGATCATACCTGCTATCACTTCAGGTCCAACTATGTAGTCATAGAAGGAAGAAGCTTCCTTCCCCATGCAAGGAATACTTACTAGAAATATCCTAGCATCTGATAGTACATTGTCCCACATCTGATCTCAACTGGGTCTCTGACAGAACTGACATGCATCAGTTATCCATGAGTGAATACACAGTTATCTGAAAATAACAGTTGTCACATGCATGCAAGCATCAACAAATTGTATCTCATTAATTTAACAACTTGTTAAATTAATCTAACTGAACTTGACTAAGTTAAACTAAGTCAACTGATCCTCTCAATATAGAACTCATCCTTAATTCCTCAATCAGTGGAGCAAATCAAGGACACATTCCCCAATTAGTGGATAAATTATTGCATGTTCTCACAAAGACTTCAATTTTTCTTTTCCTTAACTAATTAACTCATGGAGAATTAATTAATTAATATTCCAAACTATTGGTAAGACCAAATTCGAATTTACTTCCTATAGATAGACCAGGGACTGCTATAAATAGGAAGGGACCCAGAAATGCTATATTAGAAGATGATATTTTTCGCAGTTTCACCTCTATGACCTCTGCGCTACTGCAACATCTCCATGCATCTCACACCGTTGCACCCTTCTCTGTGCTACCCTGCACTGTGCAACACACTTGTGCCTCTCGCATTGCTGCATCCTGCATGTTCTTCACTGTCTTGGGATTCCCTGCACTATAACTCTCTCTGCCACTCCATCCACATCTATCTCTACCCAATCAGCCAGTTCCTCTACTCCACATTAGGGCTCTCATAGCAAAGTCGAATCAAAGAGGTTGGGTACCTCAAGGATCCTGCCTCTCCTCCTTGGGACAATCATTCTATATTGCCCCACCTCCTACTTGGAGGTATGGCTACATGTGATCCCTCTGCCCACCTGGCTCAAAGTTTTCCCCTACTGGAGGTCTCTGCATTAGTAGATGTCTCTACTCAATCTCCTCTCAGCTTCCCCTGTTGTGGTTGCTCCACAACCTCATGAAGCTGTTGCACCAATCGTGGCTCCTCCACAATCGTCTGAGACTTCTTCTGGCGCTACATGTTGAGAGGTAATATACTCTCCCTCTCAACCACCAAGTCTCTATCAGTTGCCTTGCTGCTCAAGGATTTGCATGCATCTTGAACCTCAAGAGCATACAGGTTCTTGACCTGTGAACCGATCTGCTTCGTCTAAGGAAAACCTTTCCCTTACTGAAGACTACATCATAGCCTTTGTCTTCTAACATCACGATCGACACCAAGTTTCTCTTCAGTCCTGGTACATATTTGACATCGGTCAAGGTAAGGTGAGCTCCATGCTCCCATTGAAAAATAACCGTGCCTACACCTGAGACACTATACTTCTCATCATTACCCATCGCTATGAGTATCTGGAGATCTTTCTCCTCCAAAGTACTAAATAAACTCTTGTTGTTGGTCATGTGGAAAGAAGCTCCACTATCAAGAAACCAACCACTTCCTACCATGGATGAAACCATACATGCAAAGACTGTGAAATCCAACTCAAATTGTGAAGCAAGTGCCTCACCTTCAGGTCCTTCCCCGGATCCATTCTTGGATTTCCTCTATGGACAATTTGCAGCATAATGGCCCACCTCATGACAACAAAAGCATTGCACTTTCGATTTTTCATCCTTCTTCCCACCATTGGAAGAACTAGATTCAGAAATAGAAACCTTTTCCTTTCCCTTCTTTGCCTTACTCTCTAAGGCATAGTTCTCCTCATCTTCCATGGATGAAGAACCGTCTCTGGTGCTCCGTTTGATCTTCTTTTGCATCAAATCTGACCATAGTCATTCCAAATCTGGTAGTTTCTCCCTTCCATTAACAGAGTCCTAGTAGCTATGCTAGCTCTTAGGAAGGCCAAGGAGTGCTAGACTCACCATATCATCATCAACTGTCATGACCCCTACACTTGCAAGCTCATCCATGCATGTGATGACCTTGGTCAGATACATAGAGATCATCTCATCCTTTTCACACTTGATCTTTCGAATTTTGTCCTTTAGTGCCAGCTTCCTCTGATCACTACTAATTTGATATAAATATTTCAATGTTTTCCACATTGCAAACAGAGTCTCCTTCCCATGGAGGCTTGAGACAATGTGATCTTGCACTCCCTCCAAGAGAATTCTCCTAGCTCTAGCCACACACTTCTTCCATTCCACTAGTTGGGTAGCATCAGTAGGCTTAGGGAATTCTTGATCAATGAAGTCCATAAGGTTGTTATGTTCCAATACTACCTCCATGCGATCCTTCTAGGCTATATAGTTTGAGCTACCATCTAGTGCATACTCAAGCCTCAAACCATAGAACATCGTTGATGAAATCTGAAATGTGATAAGAACTCAATATCCATATCTAGAAACCACAAACTTCTTCCTTCCTATATACGGTTCTTCCTTGATCACCTGTGCTCTGATACCATGTAGAACTTTCTCTACAAATCAACTAGCTCACTGATATCATGTAGAAATTTCACCTGCAGATCAAAATGATATATGCAACGTACTAAAGCATAATACTAGATCTACATCTACCATAAACTTATTGGAAGCTTAATTGAACATGAGAAACATCAAGCATGAACACATATAACTGATAATGAGAAGTAATCAACCATAACATAGAAGATACAACCTAAGGAAAGCACCAGCCTAAAACCCCATATCTGTATTATCAATCAAGTGGAAATCCTCAACAACATACAAAAAGGATAAGTTAAAAAGCTATCCTGCTCTCTCTGTACTCTGATGATAAAGCTCATGGACTACCTAGCCCTGTATATAAAGGCTACACCTCAAGTCCAAGATCTTATTTCCTTGCACAATTTTTATTGGGGTCCAATTACAAAACACATGTAAATTGGCCTCATCATACCTGTTGTCACCTCAGGTCCAACTACACAGTCATAGAAGGAAGAAGCTTCCTTCCCCATGTAAGGAATACTTACTAGAAATAACCTAGCATCTGATAGTACATTGTCCAACATCTGATCTCAACTGGGTCTCTGATAGAACTGACATGCATCAGTTATCCATGAGTGAATACACAGTTATCTGAAAATAACAGTTGTCACATGCATGCAAGCATCAAAAAACTGTATCTCATTAATTTAACAACTTGTTAAATTAATCTAACTGAACTTGAATAAGTTAAACTAAGTCAACTGATCCTCTCAATATAGAACTCATCCTTAATTCCTTAATCAGTGGAGAAAATCAAGGACACATTTCCCAATTAGTGGAGAAATTATTGCATGTTCTCACAAATACTTCAAGTTTGCTTTTCCTTAACTAATTAACTCATGGAGAATTGATTAATTAATATTCCAAACTGCTGGTAAGACCAAATTCGAATTTACTTCCTATAGATAGACCAGGGATTGCTATAAATAGGAAGGGACCCAGAAATGCTATAATTAGAAGATGCTATTTTTCGCAGTTTCACCTCTCACCCAATGTGCCCAAAATTCCACATTGGCCAAACTGCTATTTTTAGCAATTTCTATTTTTACATTTCTTGTTGCACAATTTTCAACACAATGATCAAACATAGACTACAGAATGAGAAGATTTACGAAGGGATAAACCAGAGGTTGCCATTTATTATTTTGTAAGGAATTGTTAAAACAACTCATGCTTGACTCTTAAGATTCCAGAAAAAGACATAACAAATTAGGTGGATAAACTTTCCCTAATCCAACTTCAGAGGGTAATGTCAATGCTATATATTATAACAAAAGGAAATGGGGATTGCTATCTTGAGAGAAAATTTAATGTAACCTTTCACACACAAAGAGATGGATTCTCAAACTACAGTGGTAATTAGATAGCCTCAACTATATAAAGATCTAGTAATTACATAGTCAAAGACAACTGGTGAGTCTTTCTATCTGAATTTTGTCCACATAACAATAACCTAGAATTTCTATTGGATTACATACGATGTTGGTCCTTCCCCCTTCAATTTAGAAACTCAAAGAAAAGTTAAAAACTCCCTTGAAATATTTTGAATATGTCTACTTAAAAAAACTAGAAACCTTGCCAAATTTAATGTCTCCCGCTATTTTGAAAGAATTTGAATATATTATATCTAATATAATTGGGTTTCCAAAATTTTGATGGGTTTCAGGAAAGTCAAACTACAATGGTAATTAGATAGCCCCAGCTATATAAAGAGCTCGTAATTACATAGTCAAAGACATCTGGTGAGTCTTTCCGTCTGGATTCTATCCATATAACTATAGCCCAAAATTTCTACCAGATTCCTTATGATGCAAATCACTAATTCTAGAATTTTTATTGGATTCCTTATGATGAAAAGCACCATTGTTGTCTCTACATGATGGCCATTCTATATATATTGTTTTCATTATCAACTAAGTTTCCTTATTAGATTATATATAGACACACAACCCTTAACATTACATTGCCTTTAACATTCAAACCAAAATATTTTCATTAATTCTGTATGATGCTTATTCCAGATCTATCTTTTCATTGTCAACCCAATTTCCTTATTAGATATCTTCACATTGCATTTCCTTTAGAATTTAAATCTTAAACCAAGATTCAACATTGTCTTTGGCATTAAAACCAAGAGATTTGGGCAAACCAACCACATTTCTTGTATTTATGGTAGAATTATCTTTGGACTATTGGTAGAAACTTAAAAAAAACTGATCTGAATCCTTTAACAAAACTTAGATTAATGAATGTAGAAATAATACAAAATTGAGCTTACATAGATCCAAAAGTTGATACACTTTGGAATTCTTTTCCAGGCATTGAAAAAATAACAAAAATCCTCATTCTTTAAAATCCAATAGCTAGAGCGTGTAACAAGCATGGTTGCAACATTTATAAAAGATATAATCCCACCTTAACTAGGGATATTTACCTCTTTTGAGCTATATCCTTCACCTCCTTTCCTCTGCAGCGGATGCATCTTAGTTCTTTTCCAATGGAATTTGGTCATGAAGATCATTTGAAATGTTAGTGTCAAACAAAGATTCATCTAAAACATTCAGATAAAAAAAACCTGAATAGACTGTATGCTGTGTAGGCATCACACCATCCTTCTCAAACCCAAATGAGGACTTAGTGGAACCATCAAATATTTCCCTTCCAAGCATATGTAACTTGTCATACATATTGTATGAGGATTTGCCAATCAAATCCAATGACAAAGTAGTATGATTTTAGTATGTAGATTTTCACTGCTAGCCATAATTGTGTTACACGCTATGCATATGAATTGTGTTAGAATGTAGAAATGTTCCAACATTTCAAGTGGACACTACTGCCCTCATCAGGGGATCCAAATGAAGCTTATGTGGTAAGAGTCTTAATAGATGGCTATAAAAAATCCATGGCATGGATCAGAGCCAAGGGAAGATCCAGAATTTTACCGAGATTTTGGTAACATTCCTAATGGTATTTGTGTACCTATTAACCTAGAGTCATTTGCTGAAGCCACAGGGCGACCAACAAAATGAGTTAAATTGAATGAATATGCTAATCCAGAATTGGAATTGTTGTGGCTAGGAACATAAAATTGAAGTGTTCTTAACCTTGATTGTGAATTTGTGTTAGCATTTTGATGTTTCAGGTGAGGAGGCCGAACCATTACATGTCTATGTCCTAATGCAACTTGACTACTTTGTAGCAAAGATAATGTCTTAGTGGAAGTATCCATGATATTTTAAGACAAAATACCTAATTTCAAAAGAGAAGATGGTTAGTGCTCTTCAGACTCCTACATTAAGAAAAATATCATCATGACAAACATCCTTCATCTTTACATGCCAAGGAAATCACTAAAAAAGCAAGAAGGAAAAAAGGAATTGGGAATAATTTGTCATCAAAATATTTAGATAAAAAAAGACAACAAGGATAAAATAAGGCTACCCTTATAGGAGGTCATCTCTCCTTCTAACTCATCATAGGTCTATCCATATGAGACAAGGGTCCATGCATATGCTAGTCACTATTAGGAAGAGTAGGTTACAGACCCATTATTTTCTCTATCTCTATGCCTGACTTCTTTAGGTCACCTGAAAATTAATTATCTTTCCTCAAGTTATCACTTCCCCTACCATGATTCTCCAATATTGGTCTCATATCCTCCACAAGTATCCTTCTTCCTCTGAATTTTGCTAGTTTCTAGACACCATTCTACTGCTTATTATATCGATTTCCTGAGGAGGATGTACATGTGAAAGTAGTCCACATGAGGATCTTTGGACCCTGTAATTTCCATAGGCATCAATTAGAGCACCATGCATTAGTTGATGCCCCAAATCATAGAAATTCCTTGAACCATATACTACACTCATAGTAGTTGTATCAAGTTGCCTGATGTGATTCGCATCACCTTTCCCACTACAAGGCCTTTCCCACCCCCTATCCTTCTCTACATTCCTATCTTTCAACCTTCCATCAATCCTTGATGGAGAAGGATTCCTTCCAACTCCGATTCTTGATGATGACAAAGGAGCACTCCTTCCTCCAACACTTGATGGAGGAGGATCCTTTCCAATTCCAACTCTTGGTGGAGAGGAAACCCTGCGACCTCTTAACCTAGAGACCAGAGAGGAATGTTTTCCAACTCCCATCCTTGACAAGGGAGAGAGAGACCTTCCAAGTCTAATCCTTGATGGAGAAACATTAAAATCATTATCACTATAGCTTGTAGCAGTCTTTTGTCCTTATCCAGGTTTAGGAAAATCATTTGCACTTTCCAAACATCTAAATAACAAATGCTTTTCTTTTAACATATTGACAAGAAAATGTCATCAAATAATTAAAATTATACTAGAAAAATCTAAAACATACTACAAATTTCACATCAAGGTTTTTAAAAATAAAGAATACACCCATGCAATACCCCTATGTTTCTAGGATATTCCACCTAATTTAACAACATTCTATGAACCATAACAAAAGGTTTGTACATAGTAGATCAAGTATCAAAGTTTCAATCGCCATTGAAGACTTTCTAAAATTAAAATCCAAATATCTAGAGACTAAATATTTTGTACTTTTAACCAAAAAATCACTTATAAGAGAAGAGTAATGTAAAGACTGATACTGCAGTAAACCTATAAGAGAATCCTTGCTTTACAATCAAAATCTAGAATTAAGCATGAGTTTCTACTGTTAGAAACAAACCTGCAAAAGTGTTCTCCAGTGTAATCTATTTTACTGGACTCCATTGTTTAATTTAGTTGCTATAAGTGGATGTTTTTCATGTTCCATTTTTGTAAGTTTGTATGCAGAAACTACTACTTTCCCTTCGCTTGTTTGTGTTTTTTTGCAGAACTAATAAATTGCACGAGTCTGCTGATTATTTGTGAAATAGCATGGAAGTTTTAACTGCAAGCTTCACCTGTGTTTTTGCAGGTTTGACAAATTTAATTATTCAAACTGAAGATGAGTATGTCAGCAAGGCATTGGAGTTAGCTTCTAACATTCCTTTGCTCTCATATCTGAGGATGTGTCTTTGGGAATGGATGCTGAAGTCCAAGCTTTCTGATGGACATAACTTTGTTCATGGTTTGGAATCAACATACCGAAAACTATGGCACCGGTATTGTGAAGGGGATGTTCAAGGAAGAGTGTTGCTGGTACTTTGTTACCGATTTGGAGATGTATATCTCATGCTTAAATCTTGGTTAACAATGATAACATCATATGTCAGTTCCTTTGTGCTAAATTTGGGGGCTTTATGATAATGTAAGGATGTGAAGAAAATTAACTTTGTTGTTAAATGTGTACATGGTCCAAATGGCAGGTAAAGGTGTCAAATTCATAAATAAATGAGGATTCATCAAGTCTGGAACCAGAGATATTTGGCAGATGTATACATGAAAGTCCAAAAAGGTGGCCTAAAGATTCCCGAAGATTAAATGTATGTTATTTTTCTACCCTTTTTTGAGATAAACAACACTCAGCCAAAATATGATTCTGTAGGTGATTTCTAGTTAACATTTACTTTTATTTTAAGCATGTACTTTATAATTTGCTCGGACAATTGTTAAATTTTATTTCAAGCACATACAATATTCTTCTATGATATGTAGCCCAATTGTTGAGATAATGTGTAGATTGAAGTTTACACCTAATGGTGACCAATGATGTATATCTGTAAGATTCTTTTTGCTAGGTTAATATGATCATGATCATTTACGTGTCTTCAGAAATTACCTCTCTATATGTGGCACATCAAAGTTTATTTACTTTTTTTCACAGTTCTAACCTTGTTGAATCTGACTTAGGTTTTGCAACTAATGCTTATAGTAATTTGGAACAATGCAGTTTGAGTTGGCTTAGATTTGTGAGTCTTTCCTAAGACTTGGTCTTGAAACTCGCCATTGGCCAAAGTATTTCCCAAGTTATCGAGTCTTGTTGAGTCCCATGCTAGACGAGTCTTTGTTGAGTCTAGTGAGTCTGAGTCTGAGTGTGAGAACATTTATTTGGAAACCATTGATGCTTGTGAATTTTTTTTTGAAAATTCATTGGGGATTTTGTCTTGTTAGCTTCTTTCATTACAATAGACTTCATCATTTTTCTTAAATAACAATTTTTATTATTTTTATTTGGATTGATGAACATCTTTGGCTTTCTGTGTGATTCTTGTTCACATTTACTTGGTTTTTTCACTGATGCTTGGTGTTGTATATTATTTTTTAAATGATAGCTTCTTACAATTGACTTGCTCCCCTAAGTGTGTCCAATTCATTGAATGGAAAATCACAAAGTTCCATGTAGCCAACCTACAAAAACAATTGTTCTATTCTCATAATGTTATGAACTACATGTTTGGCGAAGCTACTACAACAGGGGGGTTCCTATTGTGTCAAATTCTTCCGAGTGCTATTTTCTTTATATGTTGTCCCAACCTCTATAATCATGCTCTTGAATAGTAAAATCTTGGCTGGCAGCCCCACATGCCCCATCCTCACCATTAGATCATGACTTCATGTGGGATATTATATGTTATGCATGTAGGATTGATTTTGGCTTGTAGGTTTCATATCTTTCTACATTACCACTGACTATTATTTCTTATTGGCAGAAGGTGCATAGACCAGAAAGTGTAGATTCTTTTCCTGAACCTGGATATGGACAGAAGCCTACTACAAGCTATATTGATAATGATTACAATGTTTCTCCATCAAGGATTAGACTTGGAAGGCCTCTCTCTCCCTTGTCAAGGATGGGAGTTGGAAAACATTCCTCTCTGCTCCCTAGGTTAAGAGGTGGAAGGGTTTCCTCTCCACCAAGAGTTGGAATTGGAAGGGATCCTTCTCCATCAAGTGCTGGTGGAAGGAGTGCTCCTCTGGCATCATCAAGAATAAGAGTTAGAAGGACTCCTTCTCCATCAAGTGCTGGTGGAAGGAGTGCTCCTCTGGCATCATCAAGAATAAGAGTTAGAAGGACTCCTTCTCCATCAAGGATTATTAGAAGGTTAAATGACAGGAATGTAGAGCTGGATAATGGGTGGAAAGGCCTTGGGGTGGGAAAGGTGATGGAGATCACCTCAAACAACTTTACACTTCTACTATGAGTGTAGAATATGGTTCGAGGAATGGATATGATTGGAGGCATAAAATAATCCGTGGTGCTCTAATTGATGCCTATGGAAATTACAGGGTCCAAATATCCTCGTGTGGATTAGTTTCACATGTACATCCACCATAGGAAATCAATATAATAAGTAGTAGAGTGGTGTTTAGAAACTAGTGAAATTCAGAGGAAGAAGAATACTTGTGGGAGGATATGAGCCCAAGATTGGAGAATCATGGTAGAGGAAGTGATAAATCAAGGAAAGCTCATTATTTTCTTGGTGACCTAAAGAAGTGGTCAGGCTTAGAGAGAGATAAAATAATGGGTTTGGAACTTGCTCTTCCTAATAGTGATTAGCAGATGCATGGACCCTTGTCTCATATGGATAGACCTATGATGAGTTAGAAGGAGAGATGAACTCTTAGAAAGCTAGCCTTCTTTTCTTCTTGCTATCGTTTTTGATCTGATTAGTTTGATGACAAATTATTCCTTAATTCCTTTTTTAGTTCTTTCCTTTTTAGCAATTTCCTTAGCATGTAAAGATGAAGGATGTTTAGCAGAATGGTATTTTTCTTACTGTAGGAGTCTGAAGAGAACTAGCCATCTTCCCTTCTGCAATCATGTATTTTGTCTTAAAATATAATAGATACTTCCACTGAGACATTGTCTTTGCTTCAAAGTAGTTAAGGTGCATTAGGACATAGATGTGTAATGGGTCAGCCTCCTCACATGAAACATCAAAGTCATAACAAAAATTCACAATTAAGGCTGAGAACACTTCAATTTTATGTTCCTACTATTATCACTCAGGTTTTCCCCAATGTTGTAAGAAAGGGAAGGATGCCGAGGTAACCATAGACCAATATTTTAGATACAGAATCCAACCAATCTGTATCCAGAGAGGGCTCTCTCTTTATGATTTAGCTTTGTTTTGTAAAGGTATTAGGGTGGTTATGAAGTTCAAGCGTTTTGTTTGAGTTTGGGTGGTGAGATTCAATAGAAGAGAGAGGTAAGACAGAATAGTTTAGTCCATTGGGCTAATGGAGTCAAAGAAGATGGCTTTATGGATTTAGTTTCTTAACAGAGGATGGCTTCACAAAGCAAGGTAGTCAAACAGGGAACAAATAAAAACTGGAAACTGATGGAATGGGCTCAAATGGGTGAAGGGCAGTTAAGAATCCTTCAACCTATTGAAAGAGGGAAAATAGATGATTACCGGTAAGGAGCAGTTAAGTATTCTTTAGCAAATAATCAGCATGAGAGAATTAGAAAACATGAGCAATTAAGAGTTCAATGTTTATCCAAATTCTGAAGAAAACACAGAGAACAATAAAGACTGAAAACAGAGTGCAATCAAACATATTCTGAAATTAACCTTTTCTTTATCATTCAGATTTATGAAACACAAATGATATAATAAACGAGGAAACTGTAAAACATAAGGTATAGAGGACTTATTGATCCAGTGGTTGATTCAAGAAATCTGTGACAAGTCCTCTGCTTCAATTCTTCATCTAGTAGGCCAGACAACAGTTTGATTCTAACAGCTCTTTATTCCGAAAATTCGGTATTACAACAGAGTCTAGGAATCCACACACCACCCTCAATACTCTAATGGAGGGGGTATTTATACAAAAAAAATATGTACAACAAATATCTCATTACAGCTGTGAGATAATATTTAGGATTTAAATAATAATAATCTACAAGTAAAATAGAAACATCTAACTGATGTTGTGTTAGAGGCAGGCCTTTAGGGTTCGGCTTGCAGCTATCCTCTACAAGAACTCTGCGCTAGCTGCCTGTCTTAACTGATGAATTAATTATGATGTGATACACTTTAATTTTGATCTGCTATTCTTCAATTTTGCTGTGACACTCTTTAATGCTGATCTGATACACTTTAATGCTGAACTGATACTCTTTAATTCTGATCTGACCCCTGCTCATCGCTGTCTGATATTTAGCCCAAAATTTCCCTTTTCCCAAGGATAACATCACAGCTATGGATAGACGCATGTTGGTGGGATGCTGGAGGTTGTTTTGTGCCTTCCAATTCCTTTCCTTTAGACTTTCCGTGGCTGGTACACAAATTTTCTGCCGAGATTGCTGAGAAGTCCTGGCAATTAATGCACTAATAGCCGACTGTTGGAGATAGCTAAGAAAGGTACCTGTGTTTATAGAGGAAAACCACATGCTCTAGCTTTGAATGGCTACGAGCCCGTCGATGTAGCCCTTCTGGTTGGGGGCCGGTCTAGACTGATCTGTGAACTGGGTCGATTGCATGCCCGGAGCGCTGTTTGTAGCAAAATATAGTGAAAATGATATTTTAACCTTTTTATTTGACAAAATGAAGTTTTGGCATGGATTCTTGATTTGAAGGATGGATGACGTAAGTGGAAGTACGGGGGCAAGTGACGTCAGCGGGTGTTGTCAGCAGAAGGATGGTGGTAAGCGGTTTTGCCCTGCACCGCTTTTGGGGTCAAGTGGTTTCAGGCAGAGGGCGAGCGAGCAGGCTGAGAGAGCGATGCGTGGCGGGGGTACGGCGAAAAACTGCCCTGTCCCCGTGACTTAAACAATGGCGGTTAAGGGGGTCGTGAAATGGATGCAGACCATTGGATGGTGGAGCGGAGATCGGACGACGGGCGCTCATGGAATATGGTGAGGGGTTAACTTGCAGGGCCAACGCAATAAACCAATGTTTTTAATGGTTTTTGGGTGCAATTTTATTGTTCCGCGGGGTGTTTGGCTATTAATTAACCGAGGGTTAATTAATTCTGTGCTTTGTGTGGCGGGAAGGGTTCTTAATAGGTTTCAAATAAACCATTAATCCCTTTTAAATAGTGATATGGTCATATTTCGACTGGGGAGGGGGATACATAGCATTTGGGGATTTTTATATATTTACATAATATGGGATGGGTAAAAATTATAGGGATTTTATATATAATACATGTTAATCGTTAATACGAAAAAATTAATTGAAAATAAGTGCTAAGTTAAAAACAATTGGTTTTTGTTAAACTTAGGCTTCGGATGACAAAAGGGGTTTTGAGGTGACCTTATGTATTTTCCCTAGTAAAGTAGGGATATATTTAAGGAAATGAGTTTATGAAATGAGATGAGTGGTTTATGAGTGATATTAAGAACAGATTCTTAATATTTTTAGGGGGGAAATTAGTAAATTATTTAGGGAAATGTATGGAGGGGAGTTAGTTATTCAACCTTTCCTCGCTTGAGCTACTTTAAGTGTAATGTCCGCCATGTACTTGTGATAGAGATAATATTAACACATTTAGAGATATGATCTATCACAAGTATCATTCTGCAACACCAATCTACCTACCCTGCCTACTTTGCCTAACATTTTTTCTTCTTTCTTTGGATGCACTTAGACTGGAAAACCCTCATCAACTTTTCTTTTCTTTGCATGGTAAGCCTACCTAAGTTTGTACTTATTACATCCAAGGGCTCAAATTAAACTGTTGAGCTCCTTTGTTTCTCTACCTATCTAATTATCTGCCAAGATTAAACAGTTTGGTCAGATTTTTGTTCTCTATCTTTAAAACAGGAAATTCAAACATGAACTAGCCAAGATTAAGCTGTTTGGCCTTTCACCAATTGTGGCATAAAGGTCAACAAGCTGCACACAATGCTTATTTACAGAAAATGAAAAAGTAGTGGCATTTTGGACTTGCACACTTTCTTGGTGTTTCTTTGTTTGGGGTTCATTTCTTTCACTTTTTTTGACCATTTTTTTCTTTTTACCCTTTGATTTTTCTTTTAGGGCATACCCTCTTTACATTTTTTACATCTTTTTTTTTTCTTTTGATATTTTGATAATATGGAAAACCTTTGCAACAAGGAAAGGGATGAACATATTACAGAGCCCAACAAGTCAATCATGAAATATGACACCTATTGGTATAGGAGTATAACAATGGCTCCAGTAGGGGATGGATTTCCTTGATGGAAAGTCAAGAATAGCAGGTCAGATGGCCTTCTCAATAACTTTGACTTTGCTATGGAATTTCCCTTTGTTGGTTGCTGTTTTGTATATATGACAGCACACTTGTGAAGCTTAGGGCCTTCTCTTTGGGCCAACTACAGCAAGTTGCTATCCAATTCAAACCGTGACATTATTAAGTATATAGTATGTACATGTTAGAGTGAGAATACATCAAAAAATTAGATCAATGTAATGTTTCAGCATTCGACCATTCACTGGTCCTTCTTCCGTTTCTGTGCCATTCAGGTTCTTCAGAAAGTAAGTATTGTTCCCTTGCAATGCCTAGATGATAAATGGCCCTTTCCACAGGAAATCAAACTTCCCATGTTTTCCTTTGTCTTCTCTCCTGGAATCCCACCTTAGAACTTTGTCTCCAATGTAGAAGTCTTCTGCTTTGGTCATTTTATCAAATATTTTCTTGAGTTTTTCTTGTAACACTTGGGATCTTTGGTGCACTTCTTCTCTGGTCTGCTACAAATGGATGGTCTGATTTATTCTCCTTTGAATGTCATTGGGTTCCACATGAGCTTCTTGCAGTAATTTCAATACAGGAACTCCTAAAGATGAAGGAAACATAGCCTCCATGCCATAAACTAACTCATAACGGCTAGTTCCAATAGATCTGTTTGTAGTAAGTCTGTCTGCCCATTGTGCATTTGTAAGTTTCTTGTGCCAGTTTTTTTTGTTCTCTTCCAATAGTTTCTTAATAATATTGATCAGAATTTTATTGGAAGACTCAGCTAGACCATTACCTTGAGGGTAATAGGCTGTGGAATGGCTTAAAGTGATATGGTATTTGTTACAGAAATTTATCATTTTCTTGGACTTGAAGGCAACAACATTATCGGTTATGATCTTTTCAGGATAGCCAAATCTAGACAATATGTTGGTTTCTAAGAATCCTATAATCACTGTATCATTATCTTGTCTAGAAGGAATGGCTTCTATCCATTTGGTGAAATAGTCTGTGGCAGTAAGAATCCATTTATGTTGGCCAGAAGAGGGAGGGTGTATTTCTCCAGTGAAGTCCAAACCCCATTGTTGAAAGGGTTTTTCAGTGTAAATTGGTCTCAAGGGTAAGGGTAATAGTTTCCTTTTGCCTTAAAAAATTTGGCATTTGTGGCAAGTAGTGACAAAACGTTTTTACATCAGCAAACAAGGTTGGCTAGTAAAATCCAGCCCTTAGGATTTTGTTTGCAGTTGATTTCCAGTAAAG
Organism: Pinus tabuliformis; assembly: GCA_031772625.1. Taxonomy (NCBI): domain Eukaryota; kingdom Viridiplantae; phylum Streptophyta; class Pinopsida; order Pinales; family Pinaceae; genus Pinus; species Pinus tabuliformis. The sequence continues at coordinate 815,764,714 of CM062819.1, read as the reverse complement.
GTGTCCACCGCAGTCCCCTGCATGAAATTCTTTTAGAACTTTATCAGCTTCTTCTTTTATTAAACAATTCAATAGAATACCTTCATGATTTTTCCAAAAAGGAGCATTATCTAAAATACAGAATTTTGATGCTTTCATTTTTAAAAACCTTTTCTTTGTTCTAAATAACCCTGGAGGAGCCTGCAGGTTTAATAATACATTAATTACATCAGCATACCAAGGTGATTCTAAGAATGCCTAGCTGATTTGTGGAGTCGCCATCTCCTGTTCATTATCCAGTTCATTAATATCCAGGGCTTGAAAGTTTGTTTTAGTCATGAGTTTAGCCAATCCCTATCCTTTTATAAGCTTTGTAGGTTTTATTTCAATATCATACTCCAATATATTAGCGATCCATTTACCTCGTTTGCCTTCAATTCCATCCTAAGTCAGGATGTCTTTGACAACAACATTTGGTACATAAGCTACTACATGGGAGTACAATATATAGACTCTGAAGTCTTGAATAGCTTTCACAAGTGCAAAAGCCTGTTTTTCCATTATTTTGTAATTTAGAGGTGCATCTCTAGGTGCTTTACTGAAAAAGGCTATGGGTTTTTCACATCCTTGATCATCTTTTTGCAGTAAAACAGCTGCTATAGTGTGTTCTGATGCAAATGAGAAAATTATGAAGTCTCTATTGAACTTTGGACTTCTCAGGACTGGTGTTCTAGTTAAAGCCATTTTAATTTCTTTGAATTCTTGTTTGGCTTCTACTATCCATTTAACCTTTGAATCCTTTTTTAACATATTGTTCAGCAATCTAATTAATTCAGCCAGATTAGATATGAATCTTCTCAAAAAGTTAATCTACCCTAGGAAAGCTTAAAGTTCTTTGACATTTCTGGGGTGGGGTACTTGTAGAATAGCTTCTATTCTAGCATGATCAATTTTGATGCCATCTTTGGAGATGATATGGCCTAACAGTTTGCCTTCTTCTTGACCAAACAAAGACTTTTTAGAATTAATGAAATACCATACTTTCTGCATTTTAAAAACACTTGTCTCAAATGATCTAAATGTTGCTGATCTGATCTAGAAAACACAGTGAAGTCATCTAGATATATAACCAGAAAATCGTGAATTTCTTTTGCAAAATCTATATCCATTGCTCGCTAAAAGGTTGCTCCTGCATTCTTAAGTCCAAATGGCATTTTAACATATTTGAATGTACCCCATGGAGTTGTAAATGCGGTCTTTTCTTGGTCATCAGGATGAACCAGAATCTGATTAAAACCTGAAAACCCATCCAAAAGTGAATTCCTAGAAGCACCTACTACTATTTGTAAAATATGATCCATCTTAGGTAAAGGGTAATTGTCCTTCAAAGAAACCTTGTTTACATTCCTTAAGTCAACACATAATATGATTTCTCTTGTTTTCTTCCTGGCAGGCACTAAATTAGACACCCACCCTGAAAAATTGATTGGGCCAATTATCCCTGCATCATGCATTCGTTTGATTTCTTTTTATATTAAAGGAAGCAGTACAGGGTTGATTCTTCTGAGATTTTGTTTGAATGGTTTTGATTTTCCTTGAGGGGTATTGTATGCTAAATTACAGAGATGTCATAAGACTTCAGGTCTTCATAGCTCTAGGCAAAACCATCCTGGAATTCTTTGATTAGTTCAACATATTCAAGTTTTTGATCAGGGGGCAAAGATTTGGATAATTTTACCATCTTTGGATTCTCTTCAGTTCCTATGTTGTAGTCTTCAATGTCTGCTTTTGGAGGTTTCATCTGTGGTTTCTTTGGAATATCATTGAAATCAAAGAGATCTTCCAAAGGAGTTAATCCTTTGGGCAAGTGATTGTCTTTCAAATTGAAAATTTCAGATTCTCCTTCAATAATCTCATGAACATCTGTTTCTTTAAGATCATGTATTTCCTTTTTGGTAAATTTCGTTGGATGTAGCATTTGAGTTGCATTTTCTGCTGAAATGTCTATTTCTATCTGATTTATTACATCAAACTCACTAACTGTATCTCCATCTACGTTAGTGCTGGAAAATTCTTCTTCTAGGGTTAAAAAATTGTTGATCTGGTTATCACTGTCAAACACTTGCCAATTATTCACATTATCAGGTATGGCTACCCTATGTCTAATCTCAGCTGTGAATTGATGATTTGGTTCAAATGGAAATTTACAGGTGCTAGCAAACATTGCTAGGCTGTGAGCTTGCAAATTATGTTTTCTCGGAATTTTGGCAAGCTGAGTTTCTAGAAATGTGTTGAAGATCTCTATATCTGTTCCTCTGTACTCTCTCAATCTGGGATCATTTGTCAAGAACTTCCCTTTTATCTGTTGAATGATTAAATCAGAATCTCCTAGGACTGACACTCTAGTTGCTCCCAATTTCTTGACCAATTTAAGACCTAGCAATAGAGCTTCATATTCAACCATATTATTACTAAAGTTTAACCTGTAGGCATGGCCTTCAGCATGATTGTTTTCAAGGATGTGCACCCAGAATTCTGCTCCTGCTCCTAATTTGTTCACAGAACCATCAAATTCTAAATACCAAAGGATTTTATGTTCACAATTAGTATCCGGAGTTTCAGGGGTCTGTTTAATAGGAAGATCTGGTTTTTCAGTTTCTTCTGGTTTATCCGATGTTTCATGATTTTCAGAAATTTCTTGGATTCGGACACTAGACTTTTCATTTGCAATTTTTTTTGTTTCATCTGCTAGAACCTTTATTTCATGTGAGGGATCAATTTCAGCATTATAAAGGATAAAAGAATCTAGATTTGAATGTAGTGAGTAGATAGGGAAATTTTCAGGTTTCTCTTGGCTATTTACTACATACTTCATTAAGGTTTCTCTGTATAGTCTCTTGGGTTGACCAAACACTGAAATAGTAGCATAAGACATGTCTCACTGTAGAGATCCTTGAAGCTTTACACCCCAAGATATAGTCAATAACATACCATAATTTGGTGGAATATCAGCTACTACTATGTCCATTAAGATGGTTTTGGCAGGATATTGGACTAGTGACACACATAAGTCTTTAATTAAACCCAAACATTTGACCCAACTTGAATCAAAAGAGAAAAGGTCCTTATATGGCCTGGTGGTGTCAAGGTCTAGTCTCTCCATTACAGATTTAGGCATTAAGTTATGGGAAGCACTAGAATCAAACATGGTATTATGAAGTATTTTATCATGTATATTTATACCTACATAGAAATGAGGAACTTCTCCCTCTGCTGTTTTTCCATTTACTTCAGGGCCAAATATCAATTCAGGCTAGTCATCAAAAACATTTTTGAATCTTCGTTCACAAAAATTTTGAGTGATCTGCTGATTTTACTCCTGTAGACATCATGTTTAGCTAATTCTGATAATGGAATAGCTATCTTTAATTTGCCTACTTCTGTCTCAAGATTGAAAGGTTTTTCGGTCTGAGTTCTTGTATTTTGGACAGATGGATTTTCTGCATTTCTCTCCTCTTCAGGAGTGGGATTATGGGCTGACGTTGTTTCCAAATCAAGTTTTAGAGGCTCTCCTACTTTTCCTTTAGAAGGAATAGAAGTGGAAGGTTGTATGTTAAGTGGTTGATTATCTGCTACATCTTCAACAATTAGGTTACTAAAGTTCGGATCTGTTTTAGAAAGAATATGTACAGGGGGGTTATTGATCTCACTTTTCTTGGGCTGCTTGGTGCCTTTCTATTTACTGTTTTCAGGGACATCTATTCTTCTACTCCTTAGATTGTATTGTTTGTGGACTTCATAAATGGTTGTGTCATATCCCTCTCTAAAGTCAAATGACTCACCTGACTGAGTTTGGAATTGTTCAAGAATGTGAGCTTCTTGATCCTCTTGGGTCAAGAAAACTTGTTGTTCATTGTTGAGTCCCATAAGATTAATTTGAGTGTCTTCTGTTGGTTCATCAGAAGTTGAGGCTTTAGCATAATTCTCTTGAAATGGGGGCCTAATATTTTGGTCAAGCCCTGTCTTTCCAGTGTTAGGATTTTGGTTCTTCCTGAAATTTGGATTTCTCCCAGTATTGTTGGGTTGACCATCCCAAGGGGATCTTCTCTTGATTGTTTCTACTCTATTTTCCAAGTCTATCCATTCCTTTAATAATAGCATCTAATTTCTGTTCAAAGGCAGAAGGTTCTTCTTTGAAAGGTGTCCTCGTTTCAGCTCTGGCTCTAGATCGTTTAGATATCAAGTTGGCCTCAACACTAACAGCTATACTCTGCATATCTTCTAGGTTTTGAGGAGATCTTTCCCTAAGTTGTTATGCCATATCAGAATCAATTGCATCAAGGAATTCGATCAAGGCCAAATCTGGAGGAGGTCTGAGATTTTGAGGAATAGCATTGTAGACATTATTGAATCTGGTATAGTAATCTTGGACAGTTTCTTGCATGACTCTTCTTAGGTTTTCATACTCTGATAAAATGTGGAGAGGATATTTCTTCTTTTCCCATCTATTCAAGAAGGTCTGAAAAAGAGCTTGTGGGTCATTGATACTGTTGGAAGGAAGGGCTCTAAACTAGGTTCTAACATCTCTAGTTAAACTTTGAACAAGTACTTTCATCTTAACATCATCATCATCAACCTCATATTTTTCAAAATAGTTGATCATTTTATTAGTATGTTGTTGAGCTGTGTAAGTGCCAGTACCTTCAAAAGAAGGGATTTTACTTTGATAGTCTTGGGGCATAGCCCCTGGATTGGCAGATAAGTTTAGGGGAGTATAACGGTTTGACATGGTTGCAGAAATAGATGTGACAACTAGAGGAGTAGGGATAACAATGGGAATGTGCGTTGCAGATGGAGAAGTGGAAAGGGTAGTTTAAGGTGCTGACAGTGAACTTGGAGAAGCTGTTGAAATCACAAAAAGGTTTGGTGTTCCCTCAGAGGTGAGCTCAAATTGAATGGAGTTCTGCAAATGTTTGTCAAGGTGTGAAGTAGCAGAATTTCCTTGGCTCTTTTGTCTTCTAAGAATCCTAGGAATCAGATTAGGATTTTCAAACACAGGTGGGGGATTAGGATCAGGATTTGATCTGGTGTAATGAATCCTTTCTGAAGCCAGTTTCTAGGTGTGTTTTTGGTTTTTTCTTGAAATAGATTTGACAATACAACTTTAACAGTTTCTTCTAGGAGGTTTTATATGTGGGAGCTTTGAACTTTCTAAAAGACTTTTTTGAAAAGAGGAACTGATCAAGTATTTGAAACCCACTATTCAATCTATAAACTAGACCAGAGATAGACTGAAGTAGCATTCATTTACTTCTGCAATTTCAAAGCAAAAGAATTTCAAAGGCTACCTAGCTAACTTCAGACTCCATCTGTAGCTTATGAAATAAACAATAGTAACAAACAATTATTTAGGTCCCCAGCGGAGTTGCTAATGATATTAACACTTAGCTTTTCCCCAAAGTTGTAAGAAAGGGAAGGATGCCAAGGTAACCACAGACCAATCTTTTAGATACAGAATCCAACCAATCTGTATCCAGAGAGGGATCTCTCTTTATGATTTAGTTTTGTTTTGTAAAGGTATTAGGCTGCTTATGAAGTTCAAGGGTTTTGTTTGAGTTTGGGTTGTGAGATTCAATAGAACAGAGAGGTAAGACAGAATAGTTCAGTCCATTGGGCTAATGGATTCAAAGAAGATGGCTTTCTAGATTTGGTTTCCTAACAGATGATGGCTTCATAGAGCAAGGTAGTCAAATAGGGAGCAAATAAAGACTGGAAATTGATGGAATGGGATCAAATGGGTGAATGGCAGTTAAGAATCCTTCAACCTATTAGAAGAGGGAAAATGGATGATTACCGGTAATGAGCAGTTAAGTATTCTTTAGTAAATAATCAACATGAGAGAATTAGAAAACAGGAGCAATTAAGAGTTCACTGTTTATCCAAATTCTGAAGAAAACACAGAGAACAATAAAGATTGAGAACAGAGTGCAATCAAGCATATTCTGAAATTAACCTTTTCTTTATCATTCAGATTTATGAAACACAGATGATATAATAAATGAGGAAACTGTAAAACACAAGGTATAGGGGACTCATTGATCCAGTGGTTGATTCAAGAAATCTGTGACAAGTCCTCTGCTTCAGTTCTTCATCCAGTAGGCTAGACAACAGTTTGATTCTAACAACTCTTTATTCCAAAAATTCGGTATTACAGTGGAGTCTAGGAATCCACACACCAACCTCAATACTTTAATGGAGGGGGTATTTATACAAAAAAATATGTACAACAAATATCTCATTACAGCTGTGAGAAAATATCTAGGATTTAAATAATAATAATATACAAGTAAAATAGAAACAACTAACTGATGTTGTGGTAGAGGCAGGCCTTTAGGGTTTAGCTTGCAGCTGTCCTCTGCAATAACTTTGCGCTAGCTGCCTGTCTTAACTGATGCATTAATTATGATGTGATACACTTTAATTCTGATATGCTATTCTTCAATTTTTCTCTGACACTCTTTAATGTTGATCTGATACACTTTAATGCTGAACTGGTACTCTTTAATTCTGATCTGACCCCCGCTCTTCGATGTCTAATATTTAGCCCAAAATTTCACTTTTCCCAAGGTTTACAACGTAGCTATGGATAGACACCTGTTGATGGGATGCTGGAGGTTGTTCTGTGCCTTCCAATTCCTTTCCTTTAGACTTTCTGTGGTTGGTATGCAAATTTCCTGCAGAGATTGCTGAGAAGTCCTGGCAATTGATGCACTAATAGCTGATTGTTGGAGATAGCTAAAACAGGTACCTGTGTTTACAGAGGAAAACCGCATGTTGTAGTTTTGAATGGCTGCGAGCCCGTCGATGTAGCCCTTCTGGTTGGGGTCCGGTCCAGTCTGATCTTGGAATTGGGTCGATTGCACGCCCAGAGCGCTATTTGCAGCGAAATATCGCAAAAATGATATTTTAACCCTTTTATTCGACAAAATGAAGTTTTGGCAGGAATTATTGATTTGAAGGATGGATGACATAAGCGGAAGTACGGGGGAAGGTGATGTCAGCGGGTGTCGTCAGCAGAAGGATGGTGGTAAGCGGTTTTTCCCCACACCGCTTTGTGGGTCAAGTGGTTTCGGGCAGAGGGCGAGCGAGCAGGCTGAGAGGGCGATGCGTGGCGGGGGTACAGTAAAAAACCGCCCTGTCCTCGCGAGTTAAACAGTGGCGGTTAAGGGGGTCATGAAATGGATGCGGACCGTTGGATGGTGGAGCGGAGATCGGACGGTGGATGCTCATGGAATATGGTGAGGGGTTAAATTGCGGGGCCATCGCAATAAACCAATGTTTTTAATGGTTTTCGGGTGCAATTTTATTGGTCCGTGGGGTGTTTGGCTATTATTAACTGCGGGTTAATTAATTCCGTGATTTTCGTGGTGGGAAGGGTTCTTGATAGGTTTCAAATAAACCATTAATCCTTTTTAAACAGTGATATGGTCGTATTTCGACCGGGGAGGGGGATACATAGCATTTGGGGATTTTTATATATTTACATAATACGGGATGGGTAAAAATTATAGGGATTTTATATATAATACATGTTAATCGTTAATATGAAAAAATGAAATGAAAATAAGAGCTAAGTTAAAAACAATTGGTTTTTGTTAAACATAGGCTTAGGATGAAAAAAGGGGTTTTGAGGTGACCTTATATATTTTCCAAAGTAAAGTAGGGATTTAATTAAGGAAATGAGTTTATGAAATGAGATGAGTGGTTTATGAGTGATATTAAGAATAGATTCTTAATATTTTTAGGGGGGAAATTAGTAAATTCTTTAGGGAAAAGTATGAAGGGGAGTTAGTTATTCAACCTCGCCTCGCTTGAGCTGCTTCAAGTGTAATGTCCTCCATGTACTTGTGATAGAGATAAGATTAACACATTTAGAGATATGATATATCACAAGTATCATTTTGAAACACCAATCTAACTACCCTACCTACTTTGACTAGCATTTTTTCTTCTTTCTTTGGGTGCACTTAGACTGGCAAACCCTCATCAACTTTTCTTTTCTTTGCATGGTAAGCCTACCTAAGTCTGTACTTATTACATCCAAGTGCTCAGATTAAACTGTTGAGCTCCTTTGTTTCTCTACCTATCTACTTATCTACCAAGATTAAACAGTATGGTCAAATTTTTATTCTCTATCTCTAAAATAGGAAATTCAAATATGAACTAGCCAAGATTAAGCTATTTGGCCTTTCATCAATTGTGGCATAAAGTTCAACAAGCTGCACACAATGCTTATTTACAGAAAATGAAAAAGTAGTGGCATTTTGGACTTGCACACTTTCCTGGTCTTTCTTTGTTTGGGGTTCATTTCTTTCACCTTTTTTTTTACCATTTTATTATTTTTACCCTTTGATTTTTCTTTTAGGGCATACCCTCTTTACATTTTTTACATTTTTTTTTTGATATTTTGATAATATGGAAAACCTTTGCAACAAGGAAATGGATGAACATATTACAGAGCCCAACAAGTCAATCATGAAATATGACACCTATTGGTATAGGAGTATAACACCTACCACAACAATTCTAGTTCTGGCTTGGAATATTCATTTAGTTAACTCATTTTGTGATCACCCAGTGGCTTCAATGAATGACTCTAGGTTAATAGGTACATAAATACCATTAGGAATGGTAGCAAAATCTTGGGAAAATTCTGGATCTTCCCTTGGCTCTAATCCCCCGAGCTTTGAATTCCTATCACCTGTGACACCATCATCAAGCGACATTCCTTTCTTACAAAGGCAAGAATCACAGAGACTTTCTTCTTTGTTTCCTATCACACAATTTGTACTACCTTTTATGTAAATGCTACGACCTCTAACTCCAGTTTGAATTGTACTATCTTTAAAAAACTTAGGCTAACCTTATTTATATTTAAAATTTTGGTTGAAAGTGTGCATGAGGCATAGTCATTCAAGGGAGGTCAATGGGTTGTTTTATTCTTGGCAACATGAATTCAGAGAGTGAAACTAGCATTTGAAATATGCATGCAACTTTTCTAACCTCAAAAAGTCAACTTGGTTTATTGGCATCCCCTAGATGTGAGTTCCATGGAGTCCTATCAACAAATAAGTGTAGGGTTGTTAGAGTGTGTTATTGCATATACTTGGGTGTATTCTTGAACTGGTGAGAGGAGAAGTGTTGTAATGGCTTTTAATTAGCAACTTATGTACATAATTATCAGTGAACAACAAAAAAATTTAGTGGTCAAGCGTTGTAGTAGCCTATTTTCATCCTATATAGCAGGTGTACCATCTAAACAACAACTATGTTGGAGTTAAGGAACTAATAATAAGAATTCTTTCCACCAGATTGAGGTCAAAACAATGAGATGACATCAGTCTTTATAGCTCTTTGAGTCCCGTGGTTGAATAGTTGTCTTGTTACAGTGTTTTGGGTGCCCATAATTGTTATTCATCCTTTTCTAGCCATTTTCGTTGTTGCCCTCACTACATGCACTATTAGTTATGCAACCAATGCCATATTCATCACTATGATGCAAAAAATATTTTGATTAGTATACAGATAAGGTTTGATTATGCCATGTATTTATAACTCTTTCATTGTCGTTGTTGAATAAATGTGCTCTTTTACAGTGTTGTGGGTGCCCGTAATGCCTTTTTTTAATTCTACATTCATTTAAGGTGCATTTTGGTTTCCTTTTCATCATTCATAGTTGTAGTTCACTAATGAAATTGAATCTCCCTCGTATTATTTGACTAAGTTTTCATGTGCCCTTGGTTCCTTGCATGCATCTCGATGACAAATATTTCATGTGATGATCACTTTGTATTTTTACACACATTTCTTAAGTTGTTGACAACATACCATCACTAAGGACACCCCCTTGTGATTGTAAAGGCACCAATTAAAAGGGAAGAGTAATTAGCAAGTTATCTTAGGCTAGTTTCTTGTAGTTATTTTGTAGAGATAACAGGTCTTAAATATTTTCCTCTCGTTTTGTCTTTGAAAATAGTGTATTGAAGAATAAATCAAATCTACCCAATTATTGTTATCTGAAAACCTTTATTAGGTGGCACTATGGAAATAGTTTGAGGTAAATTTAATCATCAAATTAGCCATCCAAGACCTTACATTGATGATAGTTTTGGGAAAGAAAAACAACTCATTTTTCATAGTAGTGGATTGTGACTATTATGTCATAATGAATTTGCATATGACTAAGGTGTTTCTTTTGTGCTTCATAACCCATTGATAGTTTTCTCTTGGCTCACTAAATAGGTAAGCATGTCTTCAATTGTGGCAAGCATTGTATGAACATGATGTAAGAACATAAAAATATCCTTGAGAAATTTGGAGATTGGCATTGACAAGTATAACATCAACAAGATCACATTTCAGAATGGATTTTTCATTATTATGTTAGATACACAAAGTAGCTATTCTCAACCTTTCACTTGGTTTTTTCTTGATCTATCATATCCTGTGACAGTTACTGGAATGGCCCTGACTCCAATGAATTCTTAGCATTGTATGAATTTGTTCCTAAAACTAAAATTAGTATCAATTGAATGCCCATTTAAGTTTAGATAATAAAGTACAATTCAACCTTACCTTTCAATGGAATATGTAAAATAGCTTTTTTGTATTTTTGGAGAAGTTAAAGTAATATGTTCCTAACTACAATAAGAATATTTTTTGAGTCAGTATCTAAGAATCAAAAAATAATTCTCAAGCATTAAGATATTCTTTTATCAATGGCTATTTCTTGGCATGTAAATATCTCTTTGCCTCTCTCCTAAATAAAAGAACTATTGGGAGATCTAATAATACCCTAAATTATGTAAAATCATCAGGGTCTAATATTACATGTTCATCTTTGTTTAGGTCTAACATACTTTGTAGGATGGTTGGCATTCATAATGCTATTTCTTTGGGGCTCTATTTTTGTCATTTTGGAGGAATATAAACAAAAGAATTTGAATAGAACTATTATGTCTCACTTAAAATTGTTTTTTAAGAGTTGTGCGGATTGCATGAACCAACATGGTAAATTTCGTATTGAAGCCTTATATTTCATATATGCTTCATAAGGTCTAACATTGATCCCAAGACTAGAATAGATAGGTATTGATCAAGCACCATTTGGAGAAGTTGTGGCCTTTGTAAAACTTTTGAAGTTGTGGATATGTAGGGGTGTTGGCTATGAAGGTCCAATGGAGGCCCCTAATCCTAGTGGAAAAATGTTATGAAAACTTTCATGAAAAAATATTTGTAACTCTAGCAAGTCTCATTCAAGTATCCATTTTGATTGCCACTAAAGTAGTCTTGGTTTCTAGGATAAAGAAAGCAAGAGATTGGTTTATATTGAGAGTGTGGCATGTAGAAATTTGAAAGTCTATATTTTGACTCTGTAGACCCATGGAAACCATGGTCTGCTTCACGATAGGTTTTTTTGCTATAGGAAATTTAATATTTATTGTACTTGCTTGCAAGAACTCTTTGGATATGGTGGTCGAGCTACAATTCAAACACAAGGTTCAATGATCTAATCCTTTTGGCTCAACATGTGTTGATGTGTATCAAAATATAACTTTTGAGGTGAGGTTATAACATTAGATATCTACAAGTTTACAACATTTACATTTATTTCCTTAATGTCATGAAAATTTGTGTTATGTCCTTATACAACTAGTAACCCATCCCATGTCGAATCTTCAGCAGGTAAGTTCTTCCACTTGATGAGATATTCTCAAGTTGATCGATTTCATAATTGTTGAGTTCTTGTTTCTGTGACTACTTCAAGTTCCAATATGATTTTTCCTTCCTTGTCAAGTTCTGGAAATATTGTTTGAATTGGGAGCTTGTCACCTATAACCTTCTTTAAGCATGAAACATGGAAAACTAGGTGCACTCGAGAAGATTCACGAAGCTCCAATTTGTATGCCATAGTCCCAATATTTTACAACACCTTGTATGAACCATAATACTTTGGTGATAATTTATTATCCTTGTTATCTTGTTTGAGGGACATTCGTTTGTATGGTTGTAGTCGTAGAAATGCCTAGATGCCCACATCAAAACCCTTTTCGCAACTATGTTGATATGCCTGTTGTTTCATTGTATTTTGTGCCAAAGTGAGGTTATCCTTTAAGAGTTGGAGAACTTTTTGATGTTTCTCGATGTGATCTTCCACTGCTTGAACCTTATAATTTTCTCTTAAATATGATGTGATGGACGGTGGATGATATTCATAAAGTGCCATAAATGGGGTCATTTTTGCTGCAGTATGGAAGGAATTGTTATACCACCATTCATCCAGAGGTAACCACTTGACCCATTGTGTCTATTTATCATATACAAATCAACAAATATATCCTTCCAAACATTTTTTCACTATCTTAATTTTCCCATCAGATTGAGGATGATAAGATGAGATATGAGCTAATTCAGTACCCAGATAAGAAAAAAATTCTATCCAAAAATTTCCAATGAAAATGGGATCTCTGTCACTTACAATAATCTTTGAATTTCCATGCAGCTTTTGACTTGTTTCCATAAATGCAGTAAAAACTATACTAGCTTTAAATGGATGAGATAATGTACAAAAGTGTGCATACTGGATAAGTCTATCAACTACCACTATGATGAGACTCTTTCCTTTAGACTTAGGTAAACCTGTGATAAAATCCACTGAAACATCCTCCCAACGTTGACTGGGAATGGATAAAGGTTGTAACAAACCTTGGGTCTTAATTGTCTCAACTTTATTTTGTTGGAAAACCAAACATTCTACCACAAAATTTTGAATATCAAATTTAAGGCCATCACAAAAAAATTCCTTCTTAACCCTATGGTAAGTTTTTTATAAATCTTGAGTGCCCTCCTAAGGGAGAGGTGTGCAGTTCTAGAAGAATATTTTATTTGAGTTGGGAATTGTTACAAAGGTATAAATGATATTTGTACCATAATGAATGATTTTTCTAGCTAAATGTGTCATATGTACTAGGATATTGTTGCAATTTTTGAATGAGTTCCTACGCTTCTTCGTCATTCTTAAATTCATCCCTTGCATCAGTTATCCAACCTAGTTGGATAATAGAAATGGCACAAATAAATGCTTCCACATCCTCATCCTTTCTTGAGAGTGCATATACGACAACATTTTGCTTCCCTTTTTTGTAGATGATTTCAAAGTCATAACCCAACATCTTTGTCACCCATTTTTGTTGCTCTTCTAAAGACAGTGTTTGTTCTAAAAAGTATTTAAGGCTATCATGATTTCTGTTTACCTTGAAGTGTCTTCTCATTAGGTAAGGTCGACATTTCTTAAGTGCATGTAGTATTGCCAACATTTCCTTCTCATAATAGCTTTGTGTAAATACTTTCCTTTGATTGGACGGATTTCAAAAGAAATGGGTCTTAATTCTTGCATTAGAAAAACACCAATTCCATATCCTAAAGAATAACATTCCATAATAAAGGGTTTTGTGAAGTCTGGCATCACTAAGATCGGTGCTTTGCGCATTGCCTCTTTAATATGTCCAAAGGCCTTAGTTGATTCTGGAGTCCAAGAAAATGCATCTTTCTTTAGTAATGACGTTAGCGATGGTGCTATTCTCCTATATTTCTTAACAAAATTGTGATAATACCCTATCAACTTGAGAAATCCTCATAGATGCTTTATGGATGTGGGGATTTTCCATTCCTTAGTGGATTTAATTTTGCTAGGGTCTACCTTACCACCTTCATGAGATACAATATGCTGCAGATATTTCACCTCCTATACTCCAAAGAAACAGTTGGATGTTTATGAATATAATTGTTCCTCCTCCAATAGTTTGAGCACCTTGTCAACATGTTGAACATGATCCTTCCAAGACTTGCTGTAGAATACTATACCATCAAAGAATACTAACACAAATTTTCTATGGAAACATTTGAAAATGGAATTTATCAAACCTTGGAATATAGAAGGTGCATTGGTAAGGCCAAAAGGCATGAATAAAAATTCATAATGACCCTCATGAGTTCTAAATGATGTTTCTGAAATGTCTTTAGGCTTCATTATGATTTGATGATATCCTGAACGAAGATCCGACTTGCTGAAGTAAATTTCTCCATGTAATTCATCGACTAATTCGTCAATTATAGGAATGAGAAATTTATCTTTAATAGTGAGCTTGTTGAGATCCCTATAATCTGGAAATAGGCACCATGATCCATCCTTCTTGTGCAACAATATTACGAGAGTGGAGAAATAACTTCGACTAGGTTGAATTATACTAGCCTCTAGCATTTCTGCAACCATACATTTAATTTGACTCTTTTGGGCATAGGGATATCTGTAAGGCATGATGTTTAGAGGAACACTACCTGGAATCAAATGAATAGCATGATCATGATCAAGAATATGTGGGAGGCCTTTGGGAGTCTCAAATACCTTGGAATGGTTGTCGAATACTTTTTGCAGATCTAGAGAAATGGATGATTTCGATGTGGGAACCTCTAGTGAACATAATTGTGCAATTACGTCCTATTGTTATTTCTTTAGAAGCTTTTTCATGACAATAGAGCTGATTATCTTTCCTATTTTCCCTATGATACGCCTTAATTCAAATTCCTTTCCTTCCCAAAATAATTTCAAGAAAAATTATTAACAATTAAAAGCTATCATACCCAAAGATTGTAACCATTGGACTCCTAGTACAACATCAACATCACCCATTGGAATGGAAAGGATTGGACTATTCAATACATATTCTTCCATGGATATCTTGACATCATGGAACTTTCTATAGAAATTTATGGTTCCTCCATTTGAAACCATCACTTGACACTCTGGTGCTGGATATAGGAAGAAATTCAATTCCTTCGCTATCTTACAATGAATAAAATTATGGGTACTATCTGAATTAATCAACATTGTTACCTTTTTCTTCTTGATATGTCCTTCTATCTTGAGAGTTTGAGGAATTGTAATTCCTGCCAATGCATTACAAGATATGGTTGAATTCATTTCTTCTTTCTCTAGCATTGGTTCTTGGTGTATATCTTTTTGTTTTGACGTTTCTTGTTCCTTTTCTTCCTCCTCTTCACAATCTATGTAACTTAATTTCTTCTCAGCAAACATATTACCTTTAGATTATTTGTTATCACAACTATAACAAAGCCCTTTTTCTCTTTTTTCTTATAATTGCCATGGTGTCAACCTTATAGGTTATGGAAGGCTAGGGGCAGCAACACTTCCATGTTTATAGTTGTCAGTGGTGGGCTTCCTTGTTTCCATAATTTTTCTTTCAATTTTTCTTGCCAACCTGAATGCCTTCTCCAATGAATTAGGTTCCCAAAGGAGAACCTCATTTTGGATGTTATCCTTTAAAGTCCCTATGAACACATTAATCCTATACTCCTCTGGAATAATATTTATCCTTATATTCAATCATTGGAAGTCCTCAATGTGCTCTTCCATTGAAACCTTTTGTTTGAGATTTGTCAATTGGCTAAAGAATGTGTTTCTCTTTGTATCTTGATAATGTGCTATCATTTCCTTCACAAAAATTGACCAAGTGACAAGTGGTTTACGAGAACAAATCCATCAATACCATACAAACACGTTGGGTTCTAAATTTAAAGTTGAAATGCGTACCTTTTGTGTGTGTTACACATTATCAATATCAAAATATTTCTCCATTTGTGGTATCCATGTTACTGGATCATTGCCATCAAACTTTCTCATATCGATCTTTGGAATATGGTGGGTCTTGAATCCATTGTTAGAGTTGATGAAATCATGATTAACATTTATTTTATTCTGATCATGAGGTTCATCTAATACCTTTTCACCATTAAGAATAATTTCTTATAGCAACTTTGTCAAACCTTCCTTCAAACCTTCCATGTCTTCTTTTAAACCATTCTTCAAATCTTCCATGTTGCCTTTCATTTTTTCTTCTATACCATTCATATTCTCTTTCATTCTATCCTTCAAACCTTCCATGTATGATTTTAAGATATTCTTTAAACCATCCACCTTTTGTCCCATTTCATTTTGGTTACTCATTGTGAGAGTGAAATTTCTTGCATTTGGTCTTGTAATTTTGTTATATCATGTTGCATTTCTTCTTCTTCTTAATGCATCTTAGTAAAGATTTATGGTTTCTTACTAGGTGTTTCCATTTTCTTGCTTTGTGTCATTTTGAAATCAAACAATGATATCTATGCTTCACTATGCCCTTTGAATCACTTCAAACTAAATTTTCAAACAAAAGTTATGCAATATTTAAAAAAATAAAAACCTTTTTTTCACTTTTTAGGAGCTCAATATTGAATCTGTTTTATATATGTAATTTCGGATCTTTAAGGTCTGAAATTTTATTCTATGGTATCCCTATGAGTTCTCTTTCCAATCCCACAAGTCATATTGATATTGGATTATTCAATAACTAGTTATGCCCATTCTCCCACGATGACAAGATTAT
Source organism: Pinus tabuliformis (assembly GCA_031772625.1). Classification (NCBI taxonomy): domain Eukaryota; kingdom Viridiplantae; phylum Streptophyta; class Pinopsida; order Pinales; family Pinaceae; genus Pinus; species Pinus tabuliformis. The sequence continues at coordinate 815,748,233 of CM062819.1, read as the reverse complement.
AGACAGGTTCAGGAGATCGAACTTGTATGGAGTTCCACGTGTCAGTATTTTAACCTTAGGCCCTGAAAAGGATACTCAAAAAACTAAATCCCATCCCATTTCTATCACATTTTACAAAATTTAAATCCAATTTTAAGAAAGAAAGTTATGATTATTTTCCCAAGGTCACTTGCTTGAGATGGAATCATAGAGCCTGCAAAAACCCTCACTTTCTTGGATCATATCTATGAAAATATACCGAGATAAGATCTAAAATTCATACATGAGGTTAATCAATATTTCGGCTCCATAGGGTTTCTGTTTCAGATTCTAAAGCTTCATAGAAAAAATGTTATAGTGAAAATTCCATGATGACCGATTTGAAGCAGTGAAACCCTAGAATCCAAAGCTCTGATCCCAAATGTTATGTAACTGGCTCACAAATAGATACATTAATGCCTTAAAAATTATCCTCTTAAAGGGGGGAACCTCCTTTACATTACATAAATGGAAAATTCATGGATGATTCAAATGACAAAACCTCATTTCTATATATAGGAGTATAAGGGGTCACAATATAATCAGAGTCGACATAACAATTATAATGTAAGGGCACAACAATAACAATAGTGGGCTTCTATGGGGAGCACTAATAAAAATATGGGGACAACATGGGCAATAAAAATATGGAGACAACATGGGAAAAAAATAATAATAAGTGTGCTACACTAACAATAACAATGAGGGAATGCACTATTATTATAGGGACCTAATACTTTCCATGAAAGGTTGCAATTTTGTAAGGCCCCTTCCACACACTGTCAAATTTTCCACGTTTCCCCTTTTCTTCATTCTTTGCATCCAATTTCAACACAAGACCATCAATATGAAAATCTTCCTCTTTTACCCTCATGTCACGAATATTCTTGATCTTATCTTCTTATACCTCTACTTCTTGTAACAATTTCAACACTGGAGCTCGAAGGAAGTAGCAAAAAAAACATCAACTTTATAAACCAACTAAAAATGAGACATTCCAATTTACTTCTTGGCACTTACCTGATCATCGCATAGTGAATTTATCAACTTATTATGCTAAGACTTTTTACTATCCTGTAACAATTTTTTAATGATATTGACCAAACTCTTGTTAGAATACTCTACCAAGCCATTTTACCGTGGATAAAGGTAGTAGAATTTCTAAGCACTATAGATATTTATTGAAGAAAAAAATGAAACTTTTGGATTTAAGTGCAACACGACTATGAGTAATGATCTTATGAGGACAACCAAACCTAGAAATAATGTTACCTTCTAAAAATTAGATAATGACTAAATCTGTCACTTACCTAGTTGGAATTGATTCTATCCATTTGGTTAAATAATACGTTGCTTTTAGAATCCATTTGTTCCAAGCTGATGAACTTGGATGAATCTCCCCAATAAAATCTAATCCCCTCTTCTGAAATGACACCTCCATCGAAATGGGTTTTCTGGGTAAAGGTAGCAACTTTTTCTTACCTTCGAAAATTTGGTATTCATGACAAGTAAATACTCTTTATGAACATCATTGAAAATTAAAGGCCAATAAAATTCAGCGCTTAGGATCTTATTTGTTGTAGTCTTCTAGAAGAGATGACCTCTATAGTCACCCTTATGAAATACTTCCATTACTTGATTTGTTTCATCTTCTAATAAACTATTCAAAATTATGTCTCCTACATCCCTCCAATACAAAGACTGATTTATAATACAAAATATAATAAATTTCAATTTTGGCATCATTTCCTTATTCTTCGTCATGTCGGGTGGAGCTTGTAAATGCCACAGAACATAAATAATATTTGAATACCAGGGAGAACAAATGAACCTTTCTGATACCTATTTGAAAACTTCCTCTTCATTTCCTTGAGCTGTAATGAAATTTATGTCTAAAACATGTAAATTTGACTCAACCATCATCTTATCTATTCCTTGAAATTTTATAAGCTTAGTTGGTCTGATCTCAATTTCATATTCCAAAATAATAGCTATCCACTTACCTCACTTTCCTTTTGGATCATTTTGGCCCTTTACCACAATACTAGGAACAAAAGAAATGATGTAAGAATGTAAAATGTACACTTTGAAGTATTTCAAGGCTTTCACTAAGGAAAAAACTTTCTTCTCCATTATATTATACTTCAAAGCAGCATCCCTTAATCCTATACTGAAAAAAGTTATAGGATGTTCATGACCCTCCTGATTTTTCGGCATCAACACTGCTGCAATAGTATTCCCTAAGGCAAAGGAAAAAATAATGAAATCCTTCATGTAATCAGGACTAACCAAAACAGGAGCATGAGTTAATGCTCATTTTACCTCACTAAATAACCTTTTTGTTTAAGCATTCTACTTAATTTCACTATCCTTTATAAACATGTTTGTCATGGCTCTGAAGATTTCAGCAAGGTTTGGAATAAATAGCCTCAAAAAATGTATCCTACCAATAAAAGAATGCACTTCTTTTTGTTCCGTGGTGGATCAATTTTCATGATTGCCTCAATTCTATTTGGGTCAATTCTTATGTCATCCTTTGAAATTATCTGACCTAGAAGCTTACCTTCTTCCATTCCAAAAACAGACTTTTAGATTCAAAGAGATACCAAATTTCTTGCACTTCTCAAAACAATCTTCAAATGATATAAATGATCTTCATCAATTTTAGAAAACACAGTAATGTCATCAAGACATATCACAATAAACCTGTCTTTTTCATCTGCAAAATGAATATCCATTTCCCTATGAAAACATTCCCCTGCATTCATAATTCCAAAAGGAATTTTCACATACATGAATATTACCGATGGTGTTGTGAAGGTTGTTCTTTCCTAATCATCTGGATGTACTAAAATCAGGTTGTAACCAGAGAAACCATCAAGCAATGAAATTTTGCAAGAACCAACTACCTGCTACAATATGTGATCCATATTTGGCAAGGGGTATTTTTTTCTTGAGATAAAACTTATTGAGGTTTCGAAAATCCACACATAGCCTTATCTCTCCAATCTTATTCCTCATTGGTACTAGATTTGACAACCAATTAGAAAATTTCAAAGGGACAATAATATTTGCATCAAAAATATTTCTTACCTCTTTCTCAATTAAGAGAAAAAAACCATGGTTCACTCTCCTTATCTTCTGCTTGAAAGGTTTTTGATCTTCTTTGATTGGAATGGTGTGTTGAATAATACTTTTGTCACAAGTCGTCAAGTCCTCGTATCCCCATGTGAAAACATCCGAACACTCCCTCAATAGATCAATGTATTTGTGCTTCTCGTTCAGAGGTAAAGACTTAGAAATATTTATAATTTTTGCCATATCTTCATTCCCAATATTACAGTCTTCCACATTAGACCGAGTAGGTTGAATCTTAGGCTTATGTGCTACATCATTAAAATAAAAAAATTCCTCCAATGGATCTATACCTCTCATAATCACATTTTCTTTCGACTGAAAAACTTCAAGATCTAATTCATGCTCATCATTGTTTTCTCTAATTTGATTGAAGTCAATTTTATCTGTATCATAGTAACCCTTACTACCCCCATCAATATGAAAATTAACAAATTCTTCCTTCAATTGCAGAAAATTATCTACCTATTTCTCACTGTAAAAAAATCCCAATTCCCGACATTGTCTAGGACAACAGACCTATGTTTTACCTCAATTTCATATTTCTTATTTAGATGGAAATGTATCTTACATGTACTGGCCGAGGCGGCCAAAGCATCAACAAATACATTTTGATCTTTGGGAATCACAGACATATGATGTTCCAGAAAACATTGCAGGAAATCTAGGACAACATTTTTATATGCCCTCGATCTAGGGTGTTTGGTTGAATACTCACCTTTAATCTACTTAATGATTAATTTTTAGTCTCCATGCACTAATATCCTTTTGGCTCCTAACCTTTTCAAAAGTTTTAGCCCCAAAATCAAAGCCTCGTGTTCAACAACATTGTTGGTACATTCAAAGGGAAGTTTCTAAGAATAAGTTTTTGACCTACCTAATTTTGAGTCTAAGATCCATACACCAGCTCCAACTCCTTCCTTGCTAGTTGCCCCATCAAAATACATATTCCATAACCCTTCTTCATCATCATCATTTTTTGGTTTAGTCTCCAACATCACAGTTTTTTCTTTCTCTGGTTTGTTGTCCATGTTTTTAACCTCATCCTCCAAACATGTATCATTATACAATACAAATTAATTCTTATCTGAATGTATATAATAAATGCGATAATTAATTGGTTTATCTTGGCTGCTTACCATGTACTTCATTAGATTTTCCCTATACAACTTCCTTGGTTGTCCAAATACTAGGATAATGGCATATGACATGTCCATTTGCAGCGAGCCCTTCAATTTCACACCCCAAGACCCAGATAACAACATACCATACTTTGCTGGGATGTCAGCCACAACCACATGCATAACCAAACATTTAGCTGGTATTTGTGTAAAATTGACACAAAAATCCTTTATCAAACCAAGACACTTCACTTTACTAGAGTTAAAAGAAAACAAGTATTTGTATGGTTTGGTTACATACAACCCCAACTTTTCCATGACCACTATAGGCATTAAGTTGTGTGAAGCACCTGAATCTAACATGGCATTATGCAAAATCAACTCATGAATATTAAGGGCGATAAAAAATGGTGGCACATTACATTCTTGAGAACTTTCTCCATCCACCTCTGGACCAAAAAGTAACTTCGGGTGATCATCACTTAAATCTACTATGTTTTATACTTCCTCAACCTTAAATGCCTCCAAAATTTGACCTTTATATGCATCCTTTTTCATCAATTCAACTAATGGGACATAAATTTTAATTTTTGATATTTCATTCTCAATATTAAAATATGATTGAGATTTTTCTACCTCCTTAACAATAGTATCTTGTTGTTGAGGAGCTTCCTGGAGGATCAACCTTTGTTTGACTTGTAGAAGGTGTATCCGTTTGGATCTTCTTGGGAGGATTTGCTGCAGTTTTATTATTTCTCAAATTATATTTCTTGTGAACCTCCATAATGGCATTATGAAAACCCTTATGATAGTCTTCAAAATCTCCAGACATGACTTCTTGTTGTGATTGCAAGAAAAAATATTCTTCCTCTTTTGTCAAGAAAATGTTTCCTACTTCTCCCTCCCCAAAAAGATTAATCCGATCCTCTTCTTTCTCTTTTGTTGCTTCTTGTTCTTCTTCGACATAATTCTGCTGCAAAGGATATCTGATTTGTTTTTGGTCTATTGGATTTCTTTGGTCTCTTTGTTTGATTTGGATCTCCTGTCTCCTAAAGTTTATATTTTTGATTTGAGGACCTCCTTGAGGCTCTCTCATAGCAGCCCTATCTGTCAAGATCATTTTATGCATAATTTTCTCCATGGTTTTAACTAATGTATCTAACTTAACATTTGGTGATGTTGAACTGTCCTCCTTGATAGTCACCCTACTCTCATACTTTAACTTATCCTTTTTGGCTAGTAAGTTTGCTTCTACATTTACTGCAAATCTTCTACATGTCTTCCAAAGTAGCTGGACCTATTTCTCTTAATTGGTAGGTCATGTCAACATCGAATCCATATGGATAATCGAGAAACAAAAACCCCGGTGGAGGCTTTATTTCTACTACAATAGTGTTATAATTATTGTTGATATATTTATGTAGTCTTGAACTGATTGACCTAGAGCTCTTCTCAAAATTTCATATTTTGCAAGAAATTGGATTCTTATTTACCTCCCATTGAGAAAGGAAAACTTGATGAAATTGTTGTAAATTAGCAATACTACATGCTGCCAACCCTCTGTACCACTTCCTAACGTCCCCTGCTAGGATTTGGGAAAAAAGCCTCAATTTCACATCATCACTATCTAGCTCTTTAAGGTCTGTAAAATCATTCATTTTATCTATATGTTGTTTTGTTGTAATTCCACAGTACCATAAAATTGAGGTATGCGCTATCAATAATTATATGGCATGAAATTCAAAGGTGCTTGCAAAAGTAGTGGAGCATATTGGGCTAACCATGATTATGGTCTGAGAGCTGGATGTACTCACTACAATGCTTTATGATGAAGGTAGCAAATGTGAGGAAACTACAATTTGTTGAGTAGTTGTAAAGGGAGGAGTATAGACAACAGAAGTAACACGAGAAGAGAAGTGAGATGGTATTAGAGGAACAATAACTGAAGGAACAAAAGGTGTAGCAGAATTCTACTAAAATGTGAATGGTTTTTCTGCTACCTTATTCATCTCATGAACTAAATCCTCAAGATTGTGGAACTGTTGTAAAATATATCTGTTAGAATTTGAAATACAAATTTTTGTGTAGGGATTAATGGTATTAATTTAGATCCATCAAGGAATGTTTTAGAAAAAAAGTTTTTAGATTTAGATCTTAAAAGTCTATTTTCAAAAGGTAGATCAAATTCAATGTCCTCAACTATTATAAGAATTTCAGGAAGGGTTTGAGATCTCTGGATAGGACTATTACTTGCTTTACCTTCTTCAAACTTATTTTTTCTAATCATCTTCTTAGGACTACTTACAACTTTCAGAGGTTTAGGATCTAGATGTGCTCGTGTGTGGATCCTTCTAGAAGCCATATTTCAAAGAAAACTTGTCACACCTAGTTTTAAACACGACTTTTGTGTGAAAAATTTAGCCTAATGATTTCTACCTCACTGTCACCCACAAGAAATAGGTTTAAGCCTTTAAAATCAATGTTTACCATGGAATATTTAGCTTTCGAGTTCCCCGGTATGGTTTCTAGAATGTTAGCACTCCTTATTTTTCCTAAGCTGAAGAGGAAACTATAGAGGTAACCACAAACCACTTTAATGCTAGGATCTAGCCCTTCCATCTTCAGAGAGGGCTCTCTCTATATGAGTTTTCAATTACTATCTTAATTCTTAGGCTAGTTATGAAGATCAAAAGATATGTTTTAAAATTATGGTTGCAGGACGAAGAAAAGTCCATTGGGAATGGATTCATAAGAATGTCCAGTAATCAATCAGAAATAAATACAATGGCTGAAACAGGGCGAGGTAGGAAAACTCTTGGATCTTAAAAAAATTTGTGGTATGGATGAGATGAATAAGAGTGAGGATCAATTGAATATAAATAAAACAAAGACAAATTTTATATTTAATTTCAGAAGGAAACCTTTAGACTGCTTAACAAGCCAGAGCAGAGTATTGCGAGTATATTCTACTCATAATCTTCTTATAAAAAATGAAGAAAGAGAATTCATGTGAAAACTTGAAGGAAAGACAAATCACAAAGAGAGGAACATCACCATTACCTGACACAAGAATCCTGAAACAATATTGCCTCTGTATTTCTGAAATTTATTACTTCAAATAAAATTCCATGGTTGGCAATCAAAATAAGGATCTTCTCTTTTCTCCACAATCAACCCTCACTACTTTCTTTTACAGAATAATTATAAAGTCTGTCTAAAAAATATTCAGACTTGAAAAAAAAATATTACAAAAATAATATCTACTAAAACAATGTAGATATTTCAAAAATAGAACTAAATAGTATAAATTCTAGATTTATTTAGATGCTCTGCACACACTTTGAGGATTGTTGTTGCTGACCATAGTTACAATTCTTCTCTTTTATTGACTTCTCCTGATATTTAGAATTTTGTTTCCCTTTTTTGTCACTGGTCGCTAGAATTCTATTTGTTTTACTCGATGATCTCTAGTAGTTTATCCCATCTGTCTTCACTCGAAATAGGAAAGTTTACCATTTTTCTAAATCTTTCATCCACCTTTGTATATGTTTCAAAAGTTGGTTTATTAAGAAACAGGTGTTGAATTTCATGTTGGATAAAAAATTCATATTGTAAACCTTCAATGAAAGCCTGTCCACTTATTATTCCTCTTATTTGGAAGACTTAGATTCATCTATAGCTATGTTGCACTACTGGTCGTGGTAAGTTTCTAATGGAATAAATTTTTCATTAGAATCTCTGCAAGGTGGAAGCCCTTTCTCATGCAATATATTGAATTTTTTGTTGAATCTTCTAACCGATAGATCTAACTCTTCACACTTGTTTTCTAGATATACAATAATATTTTTCTTTGTTAGTGTTATCCTCTAAAATGTCCCAGGCTGAGGAGGAGATCAAAAGAGGTAACTTCAAACCACTTGCAGTTTAAGCAGCTAGCCCTGCTAAACTAGAGAGGGATCTCTCTAAGGATTTCACAGTCAATGACTAGAAGAGAAATGGATTTTAGGCTATATATAATAGTTTTAGTTGAGTTTTTGAAAATTTAGGGTTTTTTAGGTTGCTAGACTAGGGATGAGAAAGAGAAATTAGGTTAAGGTCTCAAAAGTTTTGTAGTAGCAAGCATAAAGAGGAGCAAGATAGCAATGCCTTGTGATGGATTTAATAATTTTGTCAATGTAGTGTAGGGTCTGACAAGTTTAGAAGGTCATAATGAGCATGTTACCATGAATTCATTAATCTAGAAGAAGAAATACACAGACATAATTTTCCACATAAACAGAGCTTTGAATCTAAAGAATTATGCCTATATGACTGTAAGGAAAATCACATGAAGAAATAAAAGCATGTTAAGAGAGATGAATTCATTCATAAAAAACTGATATGGAAGAGAAACAACACCACAAACTCACTGCACAAGTATTGCTGAAAAACAACTGCAACTGCTCCTTGATTAACTGTATGAAAGCATAAGATAAAATTCCTCTCCTCTGAAGTCCAACCCTTCACTATGAATGAGTAATGATACATATAGACTCAATCAAATAGCTTCCCCACCTTCAGGGGTCGAATCACTAAGTGGTGGAATTGTTTCCAAGAATCTCTCAACCAATAAGTGAGAGTGAGAAGGTAAAAAAAAAACTCTTCTCATAGACTTTGATTTTAGATTTGCTTCCATTATGAGGCCTAATTAACCATAAAAAAAACCTATCATGCCTATTTATTTATTATTACATCATATAAACTTTGAACTACTGAAGTTACTTCATGAGTTTAACTTTGACCAAGTCAAACTAAAAACCTGAGAAATTACACAGTGAAATTTTTTAATATAAACTCAGAAATTTGCAGAAGCGAAGCACCAACTTTGAGGCCACTTTTATGTTTCTTTCCTATCTAGTTTCCATAAAATATTGAATCTTTTAAAATGACCCATGGGAAGGCCTTCAAACATTGATTCTCCCAAGGTGTCTCCAAAATCACAGCACTTGTCAAAAAGAGTGGCATAATGTTGTGTTTTGACCTTTTTTTCTAATTTTTCTCAAAATCTGAGCCTTGTCTAAGAAATACGATGAATTTTTTTTTTAGAGGAGGCCACCAGATTTCCAAAAATTTAATCCACTTGTCATTTGGAGCCCTGAGGGAAAAGCACAGCTCTTTTCTGAGTTTTGCACCAAAATTCACAAAAAAAAAAAAAAAAAAAAATGTTAAGAAAACTCCCAAAATTGGTCATGAAGTGAAAAATGAGGTGTGTCATGCTCTCATGGATGCTTTAGCAAGCATATCCAAGTTATCCCTCTCATATTTTTCATTTAGGGTTTCCTTTAACTTGTTTTTCATTTTACTTGAGCTTGATGTTGCAAATCATGTTTCTGGTCTGATAGTGATGGGCCATGTGCCTCAATAGCTAGTTGTCCTTGTTGGATTTGTCAAGAAGATTCTCTAGGTGACCATTGACCTTACCTAGCCAATACTCTCCGTCTTCACTGATTTCCAAGGAAATTTTGTCTTTAATGATCAAGTCTTCATCTAGTAGGTTTTGTTCTTTTTATTTCTTCGATGCCCTTTTGAGACCTTTGGTTCTCGGTTTCTTCTTTCCAACTTGATTTTCCTATTCTTCACGTTCATTATGTTCAATCACTGTTTTTCCTTTGTCTACTTGCTGCAACATCTTTGATTTTTCTTTCTCCATGATTAGTTTTTTGGCCTTAAGCTGACCGTTTTCTTGCTTAAGGAAGGAAATGATAAATTTGGTCCTTGCCAGATTGTCCATGAGCTCTCTGATTTGGGAATCCTTTTCCTTGATAACTTGTTGCAAGTTTGAAGGTACATCTGCTACCTCCAAGTCAACTAGTTCAAAATCATGTTCAATTAGCTCCTCATCCTTTACATGTGATCCCTATTGTGTTGATGTAGAAGGCTTGGCCCTTTTCTCAACTTGAGAAATAAACACAAGCATTTTTTATCTCTAATATATTATTTTCACCTCAGATTTAGGTGCCTTGGGAACCTCCTCTAATTGGTTTGATGTCCCTACCTCTATATATTTTGTTGGTGTGTCTTGGTGATGACTAGATGAAGTAGTTTTATGCCACTACAAAGTTGTTTCAATGAAGGAAGCCCATGCTATATTCTTTTCTGCCAACTGATTAAGGACTACAATATTTATTAAACTGTGATGGAAAAGGCTAGGGTGATTCTCTTTACCTTTCATTTGTACCTTCTCAGATATTTTGATAAGACTTCTACACAATTAATTACACATGTTGAGAGGTTTTAGAGCTGTGAAATGCAATAGCAACCTAATGTGGTATCCATAAAATTTGGAAAATCTTCCCTCACAGGTGAAAAACTTCATTACAACCTTCATCAATGGAGCATATGTTTCCAACAGGTACCTGAATGGAATGATGTGTGAATGAGCCTCTTTGTAGGGTGATTTTAAGAAAGGTCTGTATTTCTCAAGGTCTAGTCTCATGCCTTTGAACCAATAGTCCCCACGATCAGGTATCCCTGTGACAAGAGAGATGGCAGCTACTGAGAATGTAAATTCAACCCCTACTATGATGGATTTTTCCCCTTTTAGATTGGTGGCAATCCATTCAGTGAGCTGCTCATGAAATCCTACTTCACCCACCCTTTGACAAAAACTTAGGCAAATGACATCTTCAAAGCGTTGTCTAATGAATGGTGAAGAGTTGATTTCGTTGTAGTTTGTAGGCTCATACCTCAGGATCCTCCCTCTATGATGTTTTCTCTTTTCTGATGGTGAAGAATCTCCCTCCATTTTCATAAAAACCTTCTTCAATAGCTTATAAGAGAAAAAAATTGGTATGCAAACTTAGATTTGGAATTTGGGTGAGTTTTGGAAAGTTTCAAGCCACTCTGTCCTGAGCACAATGTCGTTGATAGAAGCACAATGTAGTTCACAGAAGCGCAACGCCACCTACAAAAACACAACACAGTTCATAGAAGCAAAGCACAATATTCCAACCTGCTTTTGGAGGCTTTAAACTACTCCAAATTGTAAACTTGATAGCTCGTTAGAATTATTTTGAAATATGTTACAAGATGGACACCTCAAAAATATAATTTGGACACTCCAACAGGGAGAAAAATGGATTTTCCCAAGGTCGCTCCAAAAACCCAGGGTGTCTCTAACAAAAACACAGTGCCAAATTATAGAGAACTTTTTACTACCTTCCTGGAGGATTTTCAACTGAAAGTGGTATGGCTGAAAATATTATGATGTCTGCTACACAATAGAGTCCTTAAGAACTACCAACACTTGCTCCAAACCTCCTAAAAACTGTCTTGAAGTCAAGTTGTCCAGAAGTGCAGCGACTCTCCCGTAGAAAGTGTAGCTTGGGAATTTATTTCAAATCATAACACCCGTGAATAAAATGAAGGAGGTTTTTGTTCCTTGGCCTATCATTGACAAAAAACTCTTTCAATTTTGTAAAATTATTCTCCATTTGGTCAGAAACATATCTTGAAGAAAAACTATCCCTATGAGAAATGATGAGATGAAGTAGTGTACTGTAGCATTGTCTTATTTGAAATAAAACATTACATTTACCTTTATTTTTCTTTCCCTAAGCTGCTATGGACATGTTTTTGTTTTGACATATGGTATCATGATGACACATGGAGTGAAACCCTAGATCATGACCTAAAATGAGGAATTTAACCATTTCATGACCCAAGACACTTAAATGAAGATATGATACCTCGAAGAAGACAATGAACATGATGAGTGATGAAGACCATGAGTAAGTGAAGGGAGCAGCAGTGACCTAGACACAACAGCCAATGACCAAATTTTTAATCGAAGATTCACTAAAATGATAAAAATTTGACTTGGCACCCTAACAACACCTTGTAAGAGCATATTTGATCACTGGTGACATGCTAAACTGACTGACACTAATAGTTAGAACTATTTGTACTTCCATTACTGTGTTTATTTTGTCTTGAATTTGTAGTTCTTTGATCTCATCCTTGATTTTTGAGTTCAATACCTTGATGATTCTGTGTGCTTCTACTGGCCTGTATTCGATCTTAACTTTTGTTTTTTCAATTGGTGTCTTAACATTTCCTACTGACTCTTCTTTCTCAAATATAATTTGAAAGGAAGACCATAGCTCTCTGATATTGGAAATAATATTATACCATATGTTTTTTTAGCTTCTGCCAATATTTGTACTATGAATGATTGGTCTTCATACTTTTGAATCTGTTGAGTAAGCTTGAATTTTTTCTGCACTTCTACTAAATATGCATTGTCAGCTTTAATTTTATTCTCTTCCATTCTTTTCAATGCTTCTAGCAATATTTCATTTTCTTGATTAGTTAATGATAAATCTCCCAGATCTTTCATTAATTTTTATGAGGAATCTACAGTTGTTGAATCTATTGTTCTATTGGGGTTGTTATTGTTGTTTTCTATGTTGTTGTACCTGTGGATGCTAATTGTTCCTTCTCTTTGAAAAGTATCTTCATATCTGTCTCCATCTTCTGAATTTGAACATTTTTCTCAACTATCAACTTGAACAAATTTTCTTTCTCTACTTCCAACTAAGTAATTTATTTCACCTATGGGTGCTCTGTAGTTGGAAGATGGAGTTTCTTTCTCAAGGCTTAAATATCCACATTTTTGTTTTTTATCATTTCCTTAGCTTCTTTAATATCACTATGATCATATCCTATCTCAATCACCAAATCTTCAAGATCGCTAATTCTGGTGTCTTTGGCCAAGGATGCCATTCGTTCCATCTTCAACTGTTAATGAATATTGTTTATAGAAGCTTGCAATTTAGAGGCTTCCATGGCCAAACTTGTTAATGTTGAATATGTTATCTCACTAGCCTGTTTATACAAGTCAATCAGATGAATTGCATGAATTTTCTTGGTGTCAAAAGCAAATACAGATGTTTTGTAATCTTTTTCACTTTTAAGGACTGTAACTGTAGGTTCCAAGAAAGCTAATTGGAACTAACCCTTCTGTATGTCAAGTTCAGAAAAAAGTCTACACTGGGTAGTAGAAGTCTGCTTCCAGAATTCTAAATAAGTTGTGACCTTCTATGCTTCATTTTTCTTCTTAATCTCTTTGTACCTAGAAAAAATATTTTTCTATGTTGCAATCTAAGAAGCAGAAGCCTCGGGAGACTCTATTATTTATTCAATATGTTTAAAAGAAGTAGTGAGAAAACCTGTTAAAACAACTGTAGTTTTCTCTTGTGAACCTTTTTCTTCTGAGGATTCCCCCTGATTATTTGGTTTCTTTTTCCTCTTGAAAACTACAAAGTATGCAACTTGAGATTCTAAGTCTATAGGAGAGATACTTTACATTGACCTTTTATTTTATTTTTGTTTTGAGATAGGCAGTTGTAGGTATGTTTGACTCATAATCCATTCTTTAGCTTCCTAAAGTGTATTTTCTATGCACTCTTCATTATCTCCATATTGCTTTATTTCTGGTCTAGGTGTATGTACATAAGGTTTGGTCCTCTGCTCCACTATTAATTTTGAAATTATCCCTAAAGGATCATAAGACCATGTGGAAATCAATTTAAATTCCATTTGCTATAGTAAAACATCTACCTCCTCAATTTCTTCTATGGTAATAACGATGAAAGGGTCGATATTTTCCTTCACCTTAAACTATGCCTTCTTCTTTGTTGATACAAAATGTAACTCATCCATATTCATCATTTTCCTAATGTATCCTAAGGAAAATATTCTTATTGACAAAAAACTAGCAAACTGTAAAGAGAGATTTCACATCCATATATCCTAAGCTATGTATAGTTCTGGTAAAGATACCAGTCTCCAACTTTGGCTTGCTCGGTAAGTGTTGTGCTTATCAAGAACCCCCCCATTTACTAATATTAGAAATAACATTAATAAATGGGGACCCCTTCAAAAAATCAAATCTTAGCATCTAGTCATGCCTTTTTATTGTTAGAATAAAATAAGATGTCAAAACAAAACTTGCAAAACCATGGAAAATTTACCTTTTCATACTTTAAGCATATAAAACTTCACGAACGATAAGTTTCTTAAATAAGCGCCACATGATCAAAATAGCCTAAAAGTAACTTTATACCTGGAAAGTCATGAATATTAAAATAGACCTTGAAAAGACCCGCTTTGAGAGGATTATTCTTGCATTGCAGAACGATTATGATGGACCTTCCTTACAGAAGTTACCCCATATCTGCGAAATGCGAAATCTTAAAAAACTCTTATAATCTTCTCGCATCGGAGTTTCAACCATGCAGCGCTACTCAATAAAGCATAAGAAAATATTTCGAAATGTGATAGCATCTCACATATCACATATTGCATCAACTCACATGGTGGTAAGTCTTAAAATTAAATGATTTTTGTGATATAGCGATCTGCGATATTGTAGAGAAAATTGCAAAATCAATTTTATCGCAACTCAAAGGGCTCACTATTCTAGGAGAGTGCTTCCCGACTTTCGATGTGAATTTATGAACATTAAGTTAATCATAATAGTCCATTAGTGGACATTTATTAAAAGAACGATTATGATCAGGTGTGAAAGGGAATTTGACGCAAGTTTATATCTTCTAACATGATTTAGAATTAAAGACCCTACGTCACCCTTACTTCATCCTTCTATTGATTTATTTCTGCATTCACTATCATTTTTATCCTATTCCACTCTATACTTGTAACTTTCAGGAAGAACACACGGAGCAGGATATTCGAAGAAATGGTGAAGAAAGCAAAGGCACCCGCTTCTGAGAAGTCAGAGATGACCCCCCTATTCACAGATACTACTTGTAATCGAGATGCAGGGATGTCCACATGGGAGATTGTATCAGCTATTAGAGGAAGAAAAACTGACACTTTTGGAAACAACAGTTACAGTGGATGGACGCATTTCTTTTGATGCTACTCTAACTGAACTTGCATGCACATTCTTGCACCGCATTGCTGCAAGACCAAAGATACTTCCTTATAACGACATGGTTAAGTGGATCATAGACGATGCAGATATATCAGACAGAAAATTCAAGAGGGCAAGCCAAGAAGTCATAGGGTCGTTTACTCCAGACAACCTGAGACTCATGTACCATCTACTAGAGCCGCAGGCCATCTACAACAGGTAGTTTGTCGAGAAGTTCACCAAGGAAAATGAAGACTTGGCAGAATGCACGAAGAATTGGTTGAACAATGAAGAAAGACTCAAGAAAGATAAAAATGGTATGTAAATCACTGATTCTCTTAGTTCCCCTTTCTGTTTTGTTGTGGCTACGTTATGTAGATTGTTTGGTAAACTAGAAAGCACCAAATTCTCGTTAGAATGGTTACCCCTGATAGATGCAGCTGTCAATGCTACAGTAATGAATTGGGCTCAAATCCTGTCTAATAACTTAGCTAAAGCAATTTTAGAGTACAAAAGAAAAAGGAGTATTGCTTCGAGGGTTTACCCTCCATTTTTCATTAGCGCCTATGTTATGGATGCTATTTGTTTTGGTTCCAAGTTTTCGCCTATGGGATGGAAGTGGACTTCTCAAGATCCACTTATCATTCAAGTATATCACAAATTCATGTGGGATTCTAATTTTGTACCACACTTCTTCAAGATTTGTCACGGAGTTATGCTTCTAATTCACAAAAAGATTTACAACCGAGATGCCCCTAGGTTCTCCCAAGAGGTCGAAGTAGATATTCCCCCCATAGCCATATGGTTCAGAGAAGAATTATTCACATATATCAAACTGTTCGACAGTATTGCCTCGCCCCATGTTCTACCTTTTTATGTCCCAGACAAACTGATGGCTAACGAGATAACCTATCAGACATGCAGCGAGGGGGGAATGAGTAAGATACTAAAAGATTCCAAGAAGGCCATTTGGCCTCAATTTTCTGTAACATGTAAAGTATTTTCATTGCATGACTTAGGACATGCTTTCAAAGAGGTTGACAA
This sequence comes from Pinus tabuliformis, assembly GCA_031772625.1. Lineage (NCBI taxonomy): Eukaryota > Viridiplantae > Streptophyta > Pinopsida > Pinales > Pinaceae > Pinus > Pinus tabuliformis. Next base: position 815,731,997 of record CM062819.1, on the reverse strand, counting down.
TGTATTATCTTTGCAATTACCCAAGTTCCTGAGAAGGCAATATGATCCCTTTGGTATTACAAAAATTTTTAACACAATGGTCAAAATAAGAATATTTACCCATGAAAAAGACCCCTTTGATGATGTTTTCCTGCAGAAAAACACCTTCAAAGAAGTGCAGCATACGGCACAAATACTTTTTGATCAAGAAGGTCTCCAAATTACATTTGATAATTACAGGAAAAAGAGGTTATCTAAGGTCCCATTGGACCAACTACTCATTGAGCCAGTGAGAGATCCTACTCCTAGTGCAAGCATAGGTGGAGAATCAAAAGAAAAATCCAAAACAAGTTCTGGAAATGAATCCGCAAAAAAATATATCGATCAATCTAAGAAAACATCAGAGAACACAGCAAGAGTGAGGAGTGAATTAAAGACATAGCCCTGTCCATAGCAAATTCTGATCAGCAGACTTCACTCGTAAGACAAGCCAAAGCCTCAACTCGCCCTACAAAGCAAGAAAATTCGTTGGTAATTGATTTAGAAGAAGAATGGGAAATTTTCAATAAGATACTCAACACGGAGGAACAAATCGTAGAGCCACCAACAAACCAACAAGAAACGACTACAGAAATGGTAACAAAAGGAGCTGTTAGCACTCAGGAAACAGAGCATATTCCCATTGCTCCCACATCTGAGATTGTATTGAGAATAGAGGAAATTCCTCCTCTAGATGTATTCTATAGCCCTCAACACAAAGCCATCATTAGAAGAAAAAGAAAGAAAATAAAGTTGGATTACATGCTCACTCCTGAGGATGAACCTCTAGATGTTCTCTGGAAACACCCATCCACAAATCCATCGGCTAACCTCACTAGACTCTCGCAGGTCACAGGCGCATATGCTTTAGCAACCATTGACAAGGCAACAGAGGTACAACTGGTACTCAAAGAAAAAGAAGATAATATTTTGTTATTAGAACAATAGTTACAACAGGTCAGTATCAACCAACAAGAAGGAATGCAGTTGGCTAAACTTCAGCAAGAGTTTCAGCAAATGCAATTAGCACATAAGTGTAGTTTAGCTGGTAAAGAAGCACAGTGACAAAGCATAACAGAAATACATAAAGATGATCCAAAAAGTTGAATAGTTTGTCACAGAAGCACTTGGCCTCAATTCCCATCTTTTACACCAGAAATAATTATTATGCCAAAATATTTCGTAGTGGAATTCTCATTGCAAAATGAGCGATAACATAACGAACCAAGTTGTGGAATTACGACTTGAATATGATTCAATTCTTAAGAAAGTCTTAGACTTCTTAAATTGGCAGAAATACAAAGATGGGAAAAGAGAAGATATGCTCGAAATAGATGAATCGCACAAAGAAATCTTATTTACAAAATGGGATTCTCAGCTCAGAGAGGCAGAACAGGCAATGGAGGATGCGATAGCAGCAACAAACAGTGTCATCGAATGTGTGAATGAAAATCTACACAATCCTAATTTAGTAGAAGAAACCACCCGTGGCTTTCTTCCAAAAGCAGAACAACTTCAAGCAGTATGGAAACAGGCACCGGAGGAAAGGGTAGAGGCAATTAGATGAGTAAATAGGTTGAACTGGGAGGCATACTGGCAATACCTAGTGAAACCGCATAGCCAATGGATGACCCTGAAGTGCATGATTACTTCCACTTAGAAAATGGTGCCAGCACTAGACAATGTCGTATTCGCACCACAACTGAAAGCTAAAGTCGGCCAACTGACACTCCTTAAACCCATGCTGGATATTTGTGATCTCAAGGACTAGATGCAGGATTAGTCATAGACATATTTTATTTTTTATTTTAGTTATTTTTGCTTAAAATTAGGCAGGTCGTTTAAACCTCCTCATCTATTTTTGTAATTTCTATTTTTAAGTTTCATAGATTAGTATTTAAACCCCTCTCATGCATTTAGAGAGGGGTCCAGAAATTTTATCAAAAACATTCTTTAGAACGTGCACTTTTGCCCCCCACTGAGGAGGTTTTTGTAAAATTAATGGAACGAGATTTATTTTCTACTTGAGTTTAGCATCTTCCACTGAAATTGCACTTCTGTACTCTTAGTTGATGTTAAGTGATTTGAAGGTAGATCAATATTGCTGGAGCACATGAGTAGGATGTATTACAAATGGTACTTCTATCTCTTAATGTTTTTTACTTGTATATCAAGCAATAAATCATTTTCAGTTATTTATGTATGAAAGTTTAAATTCTTAGTTATCATTACTGCACTTTTGTATAATGATGATTTATTCTTTATGCTGAATATATGAATGAATCTCTATGCGATATATCTCTCTTATCATTTCAGCTAAATTTTTATACAAAATGATCATTATTAAATGGATTCTCTTCTTATCATATTGAATGATCTTTATTATCAATTACTTTCAGAAATAATTTTAGATCGCATATATAAACGTCACTCCTAGGATAGTTTTAAAGTTAGATGTTTTCTTTGATTATGATAGATTGCATATGATAGTTAGAATATAGGTTAAGTTTAAAATAAGTATTCACCCAATAAAACCCAGAAAAGAAAAACATCATCCCGTTAGAACGAACATCATAAATAGATTGGGAAACTGGTCCCATCATCCCCAGTCGGAGCCACTATTCCAAACGAAAAAGGAGTTGTCCTAATGTCCGGACTGGGTGGTTATCCCCCTTGTTGGAGTCTCAATTTTTCGAGCCTTCAACATATTTGGTGCTAGAAGGAGGGCCTGACTGTGAATGACAATTAAATCTACATCTTCATGCCATTCTAAGAGTAAAACTCCCTCACCATCACCCTCAACTTCTCATTCGCATTCGAAATATCCTATCTTTGAACCAGAAGTTGAAAAGAAAAATACAGAGCACATTACTAAAATCCCAAACAAGCCAGATCATTCTTCCTCAAATCCCCCTGAATTACAAACTTTAATCCATAATTTACAGGGGATTTCAATATCTCAAGAAGAATCTGAGTTATCCAAAGGTAGTGTCACTTCTCATCAAACCCCATCACAATGACTAACTAGAGCACAAAGTGAAAAACTAGGAATCCCACCAGTTGAGTTTCCTCTACCAAGTCATAAGAAAGCTAGGAAAACGTCCATAGAATCTTAAAGTGAGGTTCTATCATCATTTTCTTCCACCATCCCATCCATATCATCACAAGAACACTCATCCATCCCCCAACTCTAGATCGTGGTTCATACAGGTATAGGAGCAACATCCTCCTCTACTCAATCACCTTCAACTACTGCCACACCTTCTTCTACTCATATCGCAACGATGGCAAGAAATCCACCACCATGGCCATGGGCCAATCCAGGGGCTATAAGAATGGCTACACCTTTATCTCAATTGCCAGCTCATCCTGAGAAATGGTTGCCCAAATTCAATCCTGACAATGGCCTATTAGCCAAAGAACACATAAATAATTTTATGTTGTCTGTTAATTTGAATGGAGTAACAGAAGAAGAAACAGTTGTAAGATTATTCCCCTATACTTTACAAGGAGCAGCAGGATCATGGTATTTTTCATTACCATCAGGCTCCATTAAAATCTGAGATACATTTCAAGATCATTTTTTAACAAAATTTGGGGATGATAGGTCCACAACAACCTTGATAAATGACCTCTCCAATTTAAAAGCCGAACCAAAGGAACCAATTAAGGACTTCAACTCTCGCTTCAATAAATTATTGAACAAAATACCAGCAACATCTAAGCCTAGCAATGAAGTCCAAAATGAATGGTATATTTCTTCTTTACCTTCAAATTCAGCCATCTTTGTAGATAGAGCTGCCAAGCCAACATTAGCAGAAAACATGAAAGAGGCAATAGCTGTAGAGAAACATATCCTAGCCATAGAAAAGAAAAACGTTGTAGATGAAAGGAAGTCTAAAAAAGTGTCTTTTAGAGATGATTCTAAGAAGAAATAGTTGAAGGAACCTTTCGACCTGGAAGGGTTACAAAATGTCTTAAAGATGATGTCCAATGAAATGGTTGATATAAAGAAACAAGTAGCAGAAACATCTTCCAAGAGTCCTTTTAGACCCCATAAAATAAATCCTTCAACTGATCCAAAACCTCCAAATGCTATAACAAACGCTGAATCAGAAGGGGAAGAGGAAGAGGTTTCAAATGAGGAACAAACTAACGATGAAGAAATTGTAGAACTACAAGTAATGTGGGACTTCATTCTTCCAAATGAGGAAGATCAAGAAGCATTACCTATTGCTACTAGAAGTAGAAATCAACTCGATCCTCCACAATCTAGTACAAAATAGAAAAACCCAATTCCACCTCCTAGGGATAAAATCATAGGTAAAAAATCCTCACCGAAGTCTACTCAGACGAACCCAATCTAATCTGATTCGACATCTTTATATAAAACGCTTATCATCTCAGATGAAATGGAATACAACAATGTTGAAGATATGAAGAAAACCAGAGCAAACATTACTCTTCATGAGGTCAGTAAGTTAAAACATCAACAGAAATTACTCTTGAAAGAACTCAATGCAGTACCTACTAAGCCTCTTCCCACCGCTGTGATTTCATAGGCTACCCATGAAATGGGAAGACCTCCAACTAGCATTGCAAATAAGATCAACCCAACTAACATTGCTCTGATTGGCGGAAGATCCAGGTCCTATACTCTGCCGTTTATCCTTACTTTTGAAGTTTTTAATAAAAATTGGACAATTGTCTAGTTGATTCTGGTGCATAATCTAACATTTTACCTAAGACAGTTTGCACTAGGTTAAACGTTTAGCCTCATAAATCTATACTACGAATAGTACAGCTAGTTCGGTCTCAAGTTGAAGTCGTCAGAGAACTTAATCAAGTGACCATAAGACTTTCATCAAACCCAAAAGTGTGTCAAGTCATTGATATACTTATGGCTGACATTCCTGAATTTTATGGACTAATCCTCAGTAGGGATTGGTCAGAAAAACTTCACGGTTACTTTGCAACCGATTGGTCTCATATGTGGCTCCCCTACAATGGCAAACCAAATCAGATCAAAGTTGAACAAGAAAAATATCAAAAGTACATAGTGACAGAGTTAGAAGGAGAAAACGAGCTTGTAGCGTATAGCAACAACATAATAAGAAATTATGCTGTTGAGTCATTCTTAGGAGATTTCAACGCTCACAGTTCACCTTTTTTGGAAAATTCCATTTTATCTCTGATAGAAAAATTTTCTCGAACTGACACTTCTAGATGTATTAATTTTGTAGATAAACCTGTAAACAAAACCTTGTTTTGGAAATTATTTTTCGATGGTTCTAAATCCAACGATGTAGCAGGAGCAGGTTGTATATTAGTTAGTCCAAAAGGAGAGAAAACCATGTTAGCATGTAGGCTTGAATTCGATTTCACAAACAACACTGCTGAATATGAAGCATTGGTTCAAGGGTTATACAAAGGAATCAGACTTAATATCAAATACCTTAATGTATTTGGAGACTCTAAGATTGTCATTAAGCAAGTAAGAAATACTATACACTGTCTATCAAGGCATTTGAAACACTATCAATCCTTAGTACAAGACCTGACCTCACACTTTACAACGTTTAATATTTCATCTATTCCAAGACTCCAAAATGCTAGCGTCGATCTTCTTGCTAATGTAGCTTCCAATCTTATTCCATCAGAGGACTACAGCTCAGATAGATCTCGATTGAATTAATTTTTAGACCCTCTATTCCTAATAACATTACCAATTGGAGAGTCTCCAGCAATGACCCTAATATTGTGAGTTTTCTTACTTCAGAAGGTTCTTACAATGATCAAATAATTGACAAAGACCAACATGACAAACAATTGAAACAAGAAAGCCACCATAATGCTATACAAAAATCTGTAGTCAAGTTAGAGGACCTGTATGACTTAAAGGACAGATTTAAACGATCCACCAATTCAAAACTCTAGAGTTCAACTTTGAGATATGAATTAATTAATCTAGGGACAGACATGAAACCACAAAACATCAACCTAGGTCTTGGCCTGACATCTGATGAAAAATTAGCTTTTATTCGATTGATGAAACAATACAAGAGTGTCTTCACTTGGAATTACAATGATCTTAAAACCTATGACGCTTCAATTATCAAGCATACAATTCCTATGATCTCCGATGAAAAACCTGTTCAACAGAAATTAAGGAAGATACATCCTAATTTGGAAAGCTAGATTAAATCTGAGTTAAACAAATTACTAAGAGCCAAGATTATTTTTCCTGTCAGACATTCTAGATGGGTCTCCAATCTTTTCCCAGTTAGAAAGAAAAATGGTGATATTCAAATTTGTATAGACTTTCGCAACCTCAATAAAGATTACCAAAAGGATAATTTTCCATTTTCTCCCTTGGAACAGATATTACAATCAGTCATGGGTCTGAGTTAATGTCCTTTTTAGATGGATTTTCAGGGTATAATCAAATCTTAGTCCACCCAGATGATCAACTGAAAACTACGTTCATAACAAAATGGGGCACTTATGCTTATCAAAAGATGCCATTTGGGCTAATCAATGTTGGTGCCACATTTCAAAGAGCCATGGACATTGCATTTAAGGGATTAGTAAACAGGCCAGTGGTAATCTACTTAGACAACATAACAATATATTATAAAAAATGTAGTAATCATCTCAGAGACTTAAAACAAATCTTTCAACATTGTCAAAAATACGGAATTTCGCTTAACCCCAAAAAATATTTTTTTTTGCATTGAGTGAAGGAAAACTTCTTGGATTCATAACATCTAAATCAGGAATCCATATTGACCCAGATAGGATCAAGGAAATTTCTGAGATATCTTTACCCCATAATAAAAAAGCAATGTAGTCTTTCCTTGATCAGATCAATATTGTTAAGAGATTCATCCCTAACTTCTCAAGAATTGTGTCACCTCTCCAAGCATTGATAAAGAAAAATTCTCTCTTCAAATGAGGTCATTTGGAACATGAAGCGTTCAGCTTTATAAAACAAGCAATTATAAATGCCCCATCTCTAGCAACACTAAATTTTTCCAATCCTTTCACCTTATATACATTCGCCTTTGAGAAATCATATGCTGCCATACTCACACAAACGAATCAAGATAAAGCCGAAGCCCCAATTTCTTTCTTCAGTTCAAATTTATGAGGAGCTGAATTAAATTACTTTGATGTTGAGAAATGGGCTTATGCTATTTTCAAAGAAATTAAACACTTTAGACCTTTCCTTCTCAAGACTCACACCAAAATAATAGTGCCGTTTCCAGTAGTAAGAAATCTTTTGGTACAAAAATATGTGGGCGAAAAGAGAGCAAATTGGGTCACAACCCTACAAGAATATGACACTGAAATTAAACCAGCAAATATTGTAAAAGGTCAAGGTTTTTGCAAGATGTTGGCAGGAGCATCGAACATATCAGAATTGCAATCTCCAGATAATGAAGTACAAATTTATGAGGTAAGCCTACATGACTCTGAATCAAGATATGTTGATGTCATTTTCTACCTAAAAAATTGATATGCCCCTCCATATTTGAATTACACAAAGAAAAGAGCCCTGAGGCTAAAAGCTAAACAATATCAAATCGTCAATGATGTACTATTTAGAATGAATTATGATTCTGTTCTCCTTAGATGCCTCAAGAAATCTAAAGTAGAAAAAGTATTGCAGGAACTCCATGATGGACCAGCGGGTGGACACTATGTAGGAGATGCAACAACACACAAAGTCCTATGTGCTAGCTACTACTGGCAAACTCTATTTAAAGATGCACACAGTTACGTAAGGAGATGTAAGATTTGACAAACTACTGCTGGAAGATAAAAGAAACCATCGTTGCCATTATAGTCGATTAACATTGATCAACCATTTGAACAATGGGGATTAGATATAATAGGTGAGATCATTCCTCATTCTTCTAAATAGCATAAATACAACCTTACAGCTACTGACTATTTTACCAAATGGGTAGAAGCAGTTCCACTCAAGACAACCAACTATGAGAGTATCACTGAATTTATAGATCAATTCATCATCACCAGGTTTGGCTTGCCTTCTGCCTTAATGTTTGATAATGCATCCTATTTCTGGGACAATGCCATGACAGAGCTCGCTCTCAAAAGAGGTTTCAAACTCAAATATTCTACTAATTATTATCCACAAGGAAATGGGTTAGCCGAATCAACGAACAAAAACCTTATTAGAATTATTAAACGGATTGTTTATCAAAATTAAAGAAACTTGTATAAGTCTTTAGTGTATGCTCTCTGGGGCAGATCGAATAACTCAGAAAACCTCCATTGGCACTTCACCTTTTAATCTAGTTTATGGGAAAGAAGTGGTCTTACCAACAAATATAGCTATTCCTTCACTAGCCTTAGTTCAATTCATTGAAGAAACTCCTTCCTCATCCATGGAATTAAGACAATTACAAATTCTTAAACTTGAAGAGGAATGCGAAAAGGCCAAAATTACCCACGCGCATCATCAACAATTAGTGAAAGCCTCTTTTGATTCAAATTTAGTGTCTAGAAAAGATTTTCAACTTGAAGACTTAGTATTAAAATAGGATAAAGCCCATCAAGAGAAAGGCAAGCATACTAAATTCCAACGGATGTGGCTTGGACCATTCCAGATTGTCAAACTCATTGGCCCATCAACTTTCATGTTACAAGATTTAACAGGGAAAAGGCAATCTTTACCTGTTAATGGACAGATCCTAAAGAAATGTTTTCCATAGAGGATGATCTCTTCTGTTTTTTTGTAGATCATAGTTTCAGTTAAGTTTTCTTTTGATAATAAAAAAAGTTGAGAATGTTCACTTTTGGTTTCACGAAAAGAATAGTTTTTCATTTCAATTTTGTTTTTTCGCTTGTATAAGTAGGAATGATTATGAAAATTAATCTCCATTTATGAAACATATGGTTAAGTGCTATTATTTAAAAATAAAAATATAAAAATTGCATGTTTTTCTGTTTCAACTATCTGAGTTTTGGTTAGAATCAACCTTAGGAAGAAATTTTCCTTGCATCAGTCACAAAAGGTATCAATAACAAAGCAAAGACCCTGTAGAAAAGATATATTTAAACTCTACAATTTTCATCGAGGAAAATTCTTAAGGAACCAATGACTCCCCCCCACTCAAGGAATTTGCAAGATTCAAGGAGTAATCCAATTATACACTTTCAACTTAAAGAATAAGAGGTCTCATCAAGAGATGAATTATCATGATCATAAAGATTATAACTAACTAACATTGCCATACTGAATATCAAAACAAGGTAATGGCTCTAGATTGTTTCAATCAAAAGACAAGGGGTCTCATCAAGAGACAGCTTGTTCAGTTAAGCTATAAATCAAGTGAATGGCACTGTCAATTTTGGCCACCAAACCAAGAGATTTTATTTTAAGAAATAAAAGAGAAATAAGAAAATAAAAAGCGATAATTATATATGAGGATTTATCTTTGAAAATTGCATTCTTCTCAAGTGAGACACTAGATCATTGCTGGGTAACAGGTATCCTTGTTGAGGCTATGAACGCATACTGGCAGCAAAGGCTCCAGCTACAACAAATGAGTACACCAAAACTAATCTAACAAGATGCTTTGTTTTATATTTACAACCAGGTAATGACTGATGTGAGTAAAATGACTAACTCTGAGAAGAAGATAATCAGAATAAATATAGTTAGAACAAGATGTTGTTATTAATAAATAGCACTATTTACCTTATATTTTGTACCATGCAGTTTCATTTTCAAAACCATCTCTATTTTGGAAGTTTTAGAAAATTAAAAAAACCCTTAGATATAACTGGTTCTTCCAAGTGAATCCCCAATTGTTGTGCTTGTCAACAACCCCCCCATTTACTAATATTAGAAATAACATTAATAAATGGGGACCCCTCCAAAAAATCAAATATTAGCATCTAGTCATGCCTTTTTATTTTTAGAATAAAATAAGATGTCAAAACGGAACTTGCAAAACAATGGAAAATTTAGCTTTTCATACTTTAAGCGCATAAAACTTCACAAACGATAAGTTTCTTAAATAAGCGCCACATCATCAAAACATCCTAAAAGTAACTTTATATCCGGAAAGTCATGAATATTAAAATAAACCTTGAAAAGACCTGCTTTTAGAGGATTATTCTCGCATCGCAAAACGATTTCGACGGACCTTCCTTATAAAAGTTACCCATATCCGCGAAATGTGAAATCTTAAAAAACTCCTATAATCTTTTCGCATCGAAATTTCAACCATGCAGCACTACTCAATAAAGCATAAGCAAATATTGCAAAATGCGATAGCGTCTCACATATCACATATCGCATCAACTCACACGACGGTAAGTCTTAAACTTAAACAATTTTTGTGATATTGTGTAGCAAATCGCAAAATCGCTTTTATCGCAACTCAAAGGGCTCACGGTTCTAAGAGAGTGCTTCCCGACTTTCGATGTGAAGTTATGAACATTAAGTTAAGCATAACGGTTCATTAGTAGACATTTATTAAAAGAATGATTACGATCAGGTGTGAATTGCCATTTGACGCAAGTTGATATCTTCTAACGTGATTTAGAATTAAAGACCCTGCGTCACCCTTATTTCATCCTTCTATTGATTTATTTCTGCATTCACTATCATTTTTATCCTATTCCGCTCGCTGCTTGTAACTTTTAGGAAGAACACACAGAGCAAGATATCCAAAGAAATGGTGAAGAAAGGAGAGGCACCCGCTTCTGAGAAGTCAAAGATGACCCCCTGTTCATAGATACTACTTGTAATAGAGATGCAGGGACATCCACATGGGAGACTATGTATCAGCTATTAGAGGAAGAACAACCGACACTTTTGGAAACAACAGTTACAGTGGATGGATGCATTTCTTCTGATGCTACTCTGACTGAACTTGCATGCTCATTCTTGCACCGCATTGCTGCAAGACCAAACATACTTCCTTATACTGACATGGTTAAGTGGATAATAGATGATGCGGATATATCGGATAGAGAATTCAAGACAGCAAGCCAAGAAGTCATAGGGTCGTTTACTCCAAACAACCTGAGACTCATGTACCATCTACCAAAGCCGCAGGCCATCTACAATAGGCAGTTTGTCGAGAAGTTCACCAAGGAAAATGAAGACTTGGCAGAATGCACAAAGAATTGGTTGAATAACGAAGAAAGACTCAAGAAAGATAAAAATGGTATGTACACCACAGGTTCTCTTAGTTCCCCTTTTTGTTTTGCTGCTGCTATGTTATGTAGATTGTTTGGTAAACTAGATATCACCAAATTCTCGTCAGAATGGTTACCCCTAATAGATGCAGCCATCAATGCTACAGTAATGAATTGGGCTCAAATCCTGTCTGATAACTTATATACAACAATTTTAGAGTACAAAAGAAAAATTAGTATTGCTTCGAGGGTTTACCCTCCATTTGTCATGAGCGCCTATGTTATGGATGCTATTTGTTTTGGTTCCAAGTTTCCGCTTATGGGATGGAAGTGGACTGCTCAAAATCCACTTCCCATTCAAATATATCACAAAGTATGTGGGAGTCTAATTTCGTACCACACTTCTTCAAGATTTTTCACGGAGTTATGCTTCCAATTCACAAAAATATTTACAACGGAGATGTCCCTAGGTTCTCTATTATCCCCGTAGCCAGATGGCTCGAGGAAGAATTATTCACATATATCACAGTGTTCGGCAGTATTGCCTTGCCCCATGTTCTACCTTTCTATGTCCTAGACAAACTGATGGCTAACGAGATAGCCTATCAGACATGCGGCGAGGGAGGAATGAGTATGATACTGAAAGATTCCAAGAAGGCCATTTGGCCTCAATTTCCTGTAACATGTGGAGTACTTGCATTGCATGACTTAGGACATACTTTCAAAGAGGTTGACAATGTATTATCTTTGCAATTACCCAAGTTCCCGGGAAGGCAATATGATGCCTTTCATATTGTAAAAGATTTTAACGCAATGGTCAAAATAAGAATATTTACCCATGAAAAAGACCCCTCTGATGATGTTTTCCTGTAGAAAGACACCTTCAAAGAAGTGCAGCATACGTCACAAATACTTTTTGATCAAGAAGGTCTCCAAACATTTGATAATTATAGGAAAAATAGGTTATCTAAGGTCCCATTGGACCAGCTACTCATTGAGCCAGTGAGAGATCCTACTCCTAGTGCAAGCATAGGTGGAGACTCAAAAGAAAAATCCAAAACAAGTTCTGGAAATGAATCTGAAGAAAAATCTATCGATCAATATGAGAAAACATCAGAGAATGAACACAACAAGAGTGAGGAATCAATTAAAGACACAACCCAACCCATAGCAAAGTCTGATCAGCAGACTTTGCTCGTAAAACAAGCAAGAAGAATGGGAAAATTTTAATAAGATACTCAACATGGAGGAACAAATCGTAGAGCCACCAAAAAACCAACAAGAAACGACTACAGAAATGGTAACATAAGGAGTTGTTAGCACTCAGGAAATAGAGCATATTCCCATTTCTCCCACATCTGAGATTGTATTGAGAATAGAGGAAATTCCTCCTCTAGATGTATTATATAGCCCTCAAAACAAAGCCATCATTAGAAGACAAAGAAAGAAAAGAAAGTTGGGTTCTATGCTCACTCTGAAGGATGAACCTCTAGATGTTCTCTGGAAAGACCCATCCATAGATCCATCGGCTAACCTCACTAGACTCTCGCAGGTCGCAAGCGCATATGCTTCAGTAACCATTGACAAGGCAATAGAGGTACAACTGCTGCTCAAAGAAAATGAAGATAAGATTTTGTTATTAGAACAACAACTACAGCAAGTAAGTATCAACTAATAAGAAGAAATGTAGTTGGCTAAACTTCAGCAAGAGTTTTAGCAAATGCAATTGGCACATCAGAGCAGTTTAGCTGGTAAAGAAGCACAGTTGCAAAGCATAACAGAACTACATAAAGATGATCCCAAAATTGAACAGTTTTTCACAGAAGCACTTGGCCTCAATTCCCAGCTTTTACACCAGAAAGAATTTTTATGCCAGAAGATTTCACAGTGGAATTCTCATTGCAAAATGAGCGATAACATAACAAACCAAGTTGTGAAATTACGACTTGAATATGATTCAATTATTAAGAAAGTTTCAGACTTCTTAAATTGGTAGAAATCCGAAGATGGGAAAAGAGCATATATGCCCAAAATAGATGAATCGCACAAATAAATCTTATTTGCGAAATGGGATTCTTAGCTCAGAGAGGCAGAATAGGAAATGGAGGATGTGGTAGCAGCAGCAAACATTGTCATCGAATGTGTGAATGATAATCCACACAATGCTAATTTAGTAGCAGAAACCACCCTTGGCTTTCTTCCAAAAGCAGAACAGCTTCAAGCAGTATGGAAACAAGCAAGGAAGGAAAGGGCAGAGGCAATTAGACGAGTAAACAGGTTGAACTAGGAGGCACACTGGTAATACCTAGTGAAACGACACAGCCAATGGATGACCCTGAAGTGCTTGATTACTTCCACCAAGAAATGGTGCCAGCACTCACCAATGTCGTATTCACAGGAAAACTAAAAGCCGAAGATGGCCAACCAACACTCCTTAGACCTATGTTGGATATTTGCGATCTCAAGGACTAGATGCAGGATTAGTCATAAACATATTTTTTATTTTATTTTATTTATTTATTTTCGCTTAAAATGAGGCAGGTCATTTAAACCTCGTCATCTATTTTTGTAATTTCTATTTTTAAGTTTCATAGATTATTATTTAAACCCCTCTCATGCATTTAGAGAGGGGTCCATAAATTTTATCAAAAACATTCTTCAGAACGTGCACTTCCACCCCACTTAGGAGGTTTTGGTAAAATTAATGGAACGCGATTTATTTTCACTTCTGTACTCTTAGTTGATGTTAAGTGATTTGAAGGTAGATCAATATTGCTGGAGCACATGAGTAGGACGTATTACAAATGGTACTTCTATCTATTAATTCTTTTTATCTGTGTATCAAGAAATAAATCATTTTCAGTTAATTATGTTTGAAAGTTTAAATTCTTAGTTATCATTATTACACTTTTGTATGATGATGATTTATTCTTTATACTGAATATATGAATGACTCTCTATGTGATATATCTCTCTTATCATTTCGGCTAACTTTTTATACGAAATGATCATTATTAAATGAATTCTCTTCTTATCGTGATTGAATGATCTTTATTATCAATTACTTTCAGAAATTATTTTAGATCACATATATAAAGTTAGATGTTTTCTTTGATTATGATAGATTACATATGATAGTTAGAAGATAGATTAAGTTTAGAATAAGTATTAAAACATAGAAAAGAAAAACATCATCCCATTAGAACAAACATCATAAATAGATTGGGAAACTGGTCCCATCATCCCCAGTCGGAGCCAGTATTCCAAACGGAAAAGGAGCTATCCTAAGGTCCGGACCGGGTGGTTATCCCCCTTGTTGGAGTCCTGATTTTTCGAGCCTTCAACAATAAGGTGCAAAACTCTCTTGATTTCTATTGAAATCCTTGGTATAACATCACTGCTAAGAAGACATAAGGACACATGTAGGAATCAATCTACAAAATTTCTTGCCACCAAGGAAGTCCAGTAAATGACTGAAAATAGTCTTCCCTGTGCATCCAACTTCTATAAATGAAACTTGAATCTATCTTCTTTATGAAAGAACAACAAATATGCAAGAACTAAATGGCATTTGAATGCAACTTCAGCAAAAAACTTCAAAAATTGATCATGAATGACATCTCGCAAAAACTTACTGTAATTGAGAATGATTGAAGGCTTATGACTAATAGAGAACACTGAAAAAAATCCTAATATTACTTCATCTACCCATTAATCGGTAGGATAACCTAATAAGAAAGTGACCATAGAAATAACTTGTCTTGACATTTTAGGAAATATAGATGAGGGATTAGTTATAGGTAACTCAAAATTATCAGTGGGGCGGGGGGTGCCCAAAAAGTGGCTTTTTGGAATCCATAGAACTGTATGTTGTAGCCCCACTATGATTTTGTTTCCCCCTCTCCCAAAACAACTTACTGCCTACCATCCCCACGTGGTCTCGCCGTCAATGTGCTGATGTGTTATGTACCCACAATGTATATAATAATAAATTGGATTTTTGGATATAAGTGTTAATTGATTTTTAATCTACGCTGTATTGATTTGGGCTACGGTGTGTGTACCCTGATTGCCTATCTGTTGGACAACTGTCCCTCCTCGGGATTTTGCGAACCCACCTTGGTTTGAGGTTTTACACCTTCGCGCTCATTTGTTTTTCATTGTTACCTCCGGTCATTTTCTCTGCGAGCTCCCGGCGATCCCTTGCAGCTTCTGTGGTTTTCGTTGTGAGTTTCTGAGGTTTGTCCGCCTGGTCTACTGAGTGATGTGCTCCTGGTTGTATTCGCGGTCTCGGTCGTTTTAGGACTCGGCCTGTATGCTTCTGTTCGCTCGGCGATTCGTTGAAACCCTGGTAAGGTTTGCGTTATGAATTTGTCTGCGTATATGTTCTCTGTCACTGTGTGTATGTACTCTGCCCTAGTGGGTCTCTGCCTCTGTGCGTTTTTATCGATTGCTGTCTGTGGTTCACAAGGGTTTACAGTTAATCGAGGGCTGCATGGTTCTTGGTGACATTCTCTTCGGCACTGGTTCGTTTGCTCACAAGTTCGACAGGGTTATGGTGGCGTCCTCTGTTAGTTCCTCCGTCAACTCCGCCTGGTAAGTCACTGTTTCGTGCTAGACTTTTCCTTCCCTGTTTTTCCTGAGTCTAATGGCTTGGCTCCTTTGTGAGCAGGAGGTTCGTCCGAGGTGAGAAATGCAACTATGGCTTGCCTGTCAGGTAACGACACACATTTCTTTTATTCAATCATTTCGCTTCCAGTTCTCTGGTTTTTGTTTTGTGGAACCTAATCCTCGTTCTGTTTGTCTTTGTGCAGGTGGAGCCGCTCGTTGGTCTTGATGCCTGGACTTTCAGCTGCCCCGAACTGAATACGGGTAGAATCACTCTGTTGTTGTGGTTTGCTTGTCTGGGTTTTCCGACTTGTAGGGTTTGTCTGTTCTTTGTTGGCCTTGAGCCGCTGTCTGTTCCCGGTTCTCTGGTTATTAGGCTTGGTTGTTGATTGAGGAAACGAGTTAGGATTTTATGGGGTTGGCTTCTGTCTGTAGTTGGGTCAGTCCCCACGTCTGTGAACTGGGTTCGGTCTTGTATTTTTGAGCAAAGAATGTGAATATATATGGACTTTGGATGACTGTATTTGTAACCCTATGAATTTGTGCTGAAATAAAATTTGAATTGCTCTCGTAATTTCACATACCTGTTATGGTTATGTATGCCTGAATGTTTTGGTTGTGCGGC
Source organism: Pinus tabuliformis (assembly GCA_031772625.1). Classification (NCBI taxonomy): domain Eukaryota; kingdom Viridiplantae; phylum Streptophyta; class Pinopsida; order Pinales; family Pinaceae; genus Pinus; species Pinus tabuliformis. The sequence goes on along the minus strand of CM062819.1, from coordinate 815,715,565 downwards.
TTGTACTGGACGTTGTTGCTCTTCGTCCGACTTGAATATCTTTTCCTTCTGGTTCAGAACCTGTAGTGGTATATTAACAATGTTCACATCATAAAATAAAAATAAAGGTTACACAGCATTGAGGACGCTGTAGGATTATGCGTGCACTGAACAATGATTATATTCCTTTTCTCTGTTAATTTCTTACACAGTCGAACCCTGTAATGGGCCTGTTTCATTCCTTTAGTAGCACTGTTTTCAAACGGTTTGTAACTGCTGTTGGTTAGTTTTGTTGGTTACATCAGTTGTTTCTTATGTGGAACTTTTTCATAGCTGGCTAGCACGCTTTCTTTTCATGCTTTTACAACAGTAATTTAACTGTCTGGAAACAACGACTCTAACTAATTACTACTATTCTAATTAAAAGTCATTACATTATTTTTAGGCAACTTTAATTAATAATAATAAAAAAAGATAAATTAAAATAAAGATAGATATACTATCCATCCAGCGAACTGTGTTCTTCGTCCTCTTCAGAAACCATGTCAACCTTGCTTCTGTCTTTGCCCTGTTAGCCAGATGCTCCTGCATCAGGCTCCCGGGGTAAAAGAAAGTCATGGCTCCGTTCCATGAGTTCCTCCACCGAATAGCCAGCCTTCTGTATCTGCGCCGCGTCGAGCCATGAGTTGTCCTCCATTGGAGGTCTCTCCACTTGACGAGATATCGTAGATATTCTTTCCTACGTGTCTTCTTGGCTACCTGGGTACTGAGGATCCCTTCAATCTCATGGGACTGAGCCGAAGGCAATTGCTTCTTCCAAGAACCGTCTCCAAATTGGGTGTCCCATTCTGGCCGTACCACACTGTCGTCTTCTGCTTGGGCATTATATGGGAACAGATCCGCCACATTGAAAATAGGTGATATTCCTATATCAGGTGGCAGCTGAATCTTGTAAATGTTAGCTGAAAATTTACATAAGATCTTGCATGGACCAATTTTCTTATATTTTAGTTTATTATACGTGCCCTTAGGGAACCGTTCCTTGCGCAGGTGCGCAAGAACCTCATCCCCAACATTAAATTTCACTTCTCTTCGCTTTGAATCTGCTTGCTACTTATATTTCTGTACGCTGTCCTGCAATCTTAATTTGACCTTTTCATGAAGTTCGCTCATTGCTTCGGCAAAGTCTTCCCCGTCCGCGCTTCTCTGTTCCAACTTTCCCAAATCTCGCAGTTCATGTATTCCCCGAGGATGCATGCCATACAAAATCTGGAATGGGCTGTGTCCGGTGCTACGATTGGGCGAATCGTTATAAGTGAATTCTGCCTGAGCGAGAGCTCGATCCCATAACTGTGAATTTTCTCCAGTTAAACTCCGTAATAAATTCCCTAAGCTCCTGTTCACCACTTCCGTTTGTCCATCAGTCTGCGGATGATACGCAGAGCTGAAATTCAATTGCGTGCCCAACTTTTTCCACAAGGTGCGCCAAAAGTGTCCTGTGAATTTTACATCCCTGTCTGAAATGATAGATCTGGGTAGGCCATGTAGTCTAACAACCTCCGTGAAAAACAGGAGTGCCACATACATGGCTTCACTAGTTTTCCGGCAAGGAATAAAATGAGCCATTTTCGAAAATCTATCTACCACCACCATTACTGAATCATACCCCCGCTGCGTTCTAGGTAGTCCGAGGACAAAGTCAACGTTGACTGGGTCCCATGGCCTGCTTGGAATAGGTAGTGGTGTGTAAAGTCCAGTATTCTGACTGTGTCCTTTCGCCAGTTGGCAGACTTTACACCCGTTCACATATCTTTGTACATCCCTACTCATTTAGGCCAATAATAAAAATGTCCAAGTTGCTCCAAAGTTTTGTTGATGCCAAAATGTCCCGCTAATCCACCACTATGCTTCTCTCATACAATATTCTCCCTCATTGAACAATCCAGAATACATAACTGCCCACCTCTGAACAATAATCCTTCCTGTAAATTATAGTCTAACCATGGGCTTGCATTCCTCAACATGGGATTTTGGCAGGCTTCAAAGGCTTCCTTGAAATCTGTGTCAGTTTGGTACAAATCCTTCAGATGTTCGAACCCCATCACCTGTATGCTACTTTCCTGTAAGAGCAAAGCTCTTCTGCTCAAGGCATCCGCCACTTTGTTGGCTTGCCCACTTATGTGTTTTAACACGAAAGTGAAACTCTGCAAGTATTCTACCCATTTGGCGTGCTTATGGTTTAACTTGTGCTGCTGCATTACATATTGTAATGCCGAATTATCAGAAAATAATACGAACTCATTGCCCAATAGGTAGTGCCTCCAATGTTTTAAAGCTTGGACCACGGCATAAAATTCCTTGTCATACGAGGAGTATTTTTGCCAGCTCTCATTTAGTTTTTCACTAAAGAATGGCACTGGTCTATCTTCCTGATTGAGCACAGTGCCAATAGCTATTCCACTTGCGTCACACCGAACCTAAAAGAGTTTATTAAAATCGGGCAACCTCAAGATTGGCCTCTCCGTGATCTTCCGCTTCAAAAGCCGACAACTGTCTTCTGCCGCCTTGGTCCAACAAAAAGGCTGACTGGCCTTTTTGATGGTCTCTAGCATTGGTGCGCAGATTTCACTGAAATTTCTAATAAATTTCCGATAAAAACTTACCAGTCCGTGAAAACTACGTACCTCAAATAAGCTCTTCGGTGACGGCCAATTTAGAATTGCTGCAATCTTTTCGGGGTCCATCTTCAATTCATTTTCTGCAACTACAAACCCCAGATAGATCAGCTCCTTCTGCAGGAAAGTGCATTTCTTTAAGTTTATCAACAGTTTGTTCTGCTGTAACTTCTCTAACACCCTTCGAACATGTTGAAGATGTTCTCCTTTCGTTCTGCTAAAAATCAAAATATCATCAAGGTAGACTATCACGAACTTGCCAATAAATTCCTTTAACATCTCATTCATCAATCCCATAAAAGTACTGGGAGCGTTGCTTAATCCAAATGGCATGACCAGCCATTCGTACAACCCTTCATTGGTCTTGAAAGCTGTCTTCCACTCATCTCCTTCCCTAATCCTGATCTGATGATAACCACTCTTCAAATCAATCTTCATGGAATAAGTTGCTCCACTAAGACAATCCATCATGTCGTCCATTCTAGGTAAGGGGAATCTATATCGAAGAGTGATTTTATTAATAGCCCGCGAATCTGTACACATTCGCCATTCTCCACCCTTCTTAGGTGCGAGTATTGTTGGTACTGCACAAGGGCTCAAACTTTCTCTTATCAGTCCCTTATCTAGCAACTCCTGCACTTGTTTACGAATCTCTTTGTTGTCTTTCGGACTCATTCTATACGCTTCCTTGTTTGGTAGGCAAGTTATCTGGTAGATCATCAACCACAATGTCTTTAAATTCTTTTAACAGCTCCTAAATCTCTGCAGGCAATTCTGACTTTTCTGTGTTCAGCAACATCGGTTTTGTCCTCCTTACAATTGCATAATTGACCTCATTTTCCTCAATCTGCTTCACAAACTGTTTTCCTCCTATTAACAATTTTTTTGTTCCACTCGGTTCTGCTGCATCCTCCTCTTTGATGGGTACAAGCGTATGTTTGATCCCATCTTTCACAAATTTATAACAATTCGTCTTCCCATCGTGTGTCACCTTCCGATCATACTGCCATGGTCTCCCTAGCAGTATATGGCACACGTCCATTGGCATAATATCGCAGACCACCGTGTCTTGGTATTTGCCAATGTGAAATTCAACCTCGCACTGTTCATCAACTAATAGATGGTGGCCTTTCTGTAGCCATGACACCTTGTAAGGTGTGGGATGCTTAAGCCGCTTCAATCCCAGCTTTTCCACCATTTCGGTGGCAACTAAATTGCCTGTACTTCCGCTATCTATAATCAATTTATAGCACTTTCCATGTGATTTGCAAACTGTTCGAAACAACGCCTTTCATTGGGTCTGTTCAGCCATCTCCTTGGCTGGATTCAACAACACCTTGTTCAAAATTAAAGACTCTCCTGTTTCTGCCACGTTTTCTATCTCCCGGGGCTATGCTTCAGCTTCCTCAGGCTGCGCAACAAATCCTCCCCTTTGGCCAGCGTGCTCAGCTTTTGGGCATTCGAAGGATCTGTGCCCCCACTTATGGCACCTGTAGCACTGGACATTAGTCCCCCTTCCGCGACCATTTCCTCTTCCCCGCTGATATGGCCGACCTCCTCTGGTGCTATCTCCCTTCTCTGCTGTCCCTGAAGCTCTAGAACTGCTACCTTCTTCGTTGTTAGTGGCAGTTCTCCCTCTGTCGTAGGACTGTCCACATCCTCTGCCATTTCCTCGCCCTCTCCTGTTATTCTGTTTCCTGTTAATTTTCTCTTTAGCCTTTACAACACTCTGAAAGGCCTCTTCTATATTTCAGGGAGAGAGAATACTGATCTCGTCCAATATTTCCAACCTCAAGCCATTCACGTACCTCGCTGTTTTTTCTGGAGTATCATCCGTATAACCAGCACGTAAATTTACACGGTAAAACTCCTTTGTGTACTCCTTTACAGTCATACCTTTCTGCCTTAAATTTTGCACTCGTTGATAAAGCTCAACCTGGTAGTCTTTAGGCAAAAATCTGCCCTTCAGTTTTGCCACCATCCTTGGCCACTTTCTTATTGGCAGCTTGTTCATTCGTCTCCTGTCCGCTTGGACACTATCCCACCATAAGGCAGCGTGTCCTTTTAACTTAGTCACAGCAAATCTAACTCTTTTGTCCTCACTAATCTCCTCATTTTCAAAATACTTGTCTAATTCACTTACCCAATCCAGCAAAACATCTGCGGACAGACTGCCATCATAGTTAGGGATCTCAGGTTTGGGTTTGCTGCTAGCTAACAGTACCGATCTCAATAGTCTTAACTTTGGGGCTTCCTCCTCTGACCCATCTGTAGCAGTTGCTGCCTCTTCTTCACCATCATCCCCAAGTTCGGGGTCTCTTCGCCTACCTGCCTCTACTGCTTCCAAGCGAGCAGTAAGGATTCTCAACTGTTCTCTCAAGCCCTCGTCTGCTACTCTGCGTGAACCTCTCCCACGTCCTCGTCTTTGTACTTCCATCTTCCTCTACTTCCTTAAAATGCTGCTTCGATACCACTTGATGGGGCCAGCCCACGTGGTCCCGCTGTCAATGTGCTGATGTGTTCTGTACCCACAATGTATATAATACTGAATTGGACTTTTGGATATAAGTGTTAATTGATTTTTAATCTGCGCTGTATTGATTTGGGCTACGGTGTGTGTACCCTGATTGCCTATCTGTTGGACAACTGTCCCTCCTCGGGATTTTGCGAACCCGCCTTGGTTTGAGGTTTTACACCTTCGCACTCATTTGTTTTTCATTGTTACCTCCGGTCATTTGCTCTGCGAGCTCCCAGTGATCCTTTGCAGCCTCTGTGGTTTTCGTTGTGAATTTCTGAGGTTTGTCCACCTGGTCTACTGAGTTATGTGCTCCTGGTTGTGTTCGTGGTCTCGGTCGTTTTAGGTCTCGGCCCGTATGCTTCTGTTCGCTCGGCGATCCGTTGAAACCCTGGTAAGGTTTGCCTTATGAATTTCTCTGCGTATATGTTCTCTGTCACTGTGTGTATGTACTCTGCCCTAGTGGGTCTCTGCCTCTGTGTGTTTTTATCGATTACTGTCTATGGTTCACAAGGGTTTACAGTTAATCGAGGGCTGCATGGTTCTTGGTGACATTCTCTTTGGTATTGGCTCGTTTGCTCACAAGTTCGACAGGGTTATGGTGGTGTTCTCTGTTAGTTCCTCCGTCAACTCCGCCTGGTAAGTCACTGTTTCATGCTAGACTTTTCCTTCCCTGTTTTTCCTGAGTCTAATGGCTTGGCTCCTTTTTGAGCAGGAGGTTCGTCCGAGGTGAGAAATGCAACTATGGCTTGCCTGTAAGGTAACGACACACATTTCTTTTATTCAATCATTTCGCTTCTAGTTCTTTGGTTTTTGTTTTGTGGAACCTAATCCTCGTTTTGTTTGTCTTTGTGCAGGTGGAGCCGCTCGTTGGTGTTGATGCCTGGACTTTCAACTACCCCAAACTGAACACGGGTAGAATCGCTCTGTTGTTGTGGTTTGCTTGTCTGGGTTTTCCGACTTGTAGGGTTTGTCTGTTCTTTGTTGGCCTTGAGCCGCTGTCTGTTCCTAGTTCTCTGGTTATTAGGCTTGGTTGTTGATTGAGGAAACGAGTTATGATTTTATGTGTTGGCTTCTGTCTGTAGTTGGGTCAGTTCCCACGTCTGCGAATTGGGTTCGGTCTTGTATTTTTGAGCAAAGAATGTGAATATATATGGACTTTGGATGACTGTATTTGTAACCCTATGAATTTGTTCTGAAATAAAATTTTAATCGCTCTCGTAATTTCACATACCTGTTATGGTTACGTATGCCTGAATGTTTTGGTTGTGCGGCTTGTACTGGACGTTGTTACTCTTCATCCGACTTGAATATATTTTCCTTCTGGTTTAGAACTTGTAGTGGTATATTAATAATGTTCACATCATAAAATAAAAATAAAAGTTGCACAGCATTGAGGATGCTGTAGGATTATGCGTGCACTGAACAATGATTATATTCCTTTTCTCTGTTAATTTCTTACACCGTCGAACCCCTTAATGGGCCTGTTTCATTCCTTTAGTAGCACTGTTTTCAAATGGTTTGTAACTACTATTGGTTAGTTTTGTTGGTTACATCAGTTGTTTGTTATGTGGAACTTTTTCATAGCTGGCTAGCACGCTTTCTTTTCATGCTTTTACAACAGTAATTTAACTGTCTGGAAACAACGACTCTAACTAAATATACTACTGTTCTAATTAAAAGTCATTACATTATTTTTAGGCAACTTTAATTAATAAAAAAAAAAGAAGATAAATTAAAATAAAGACAGATATACTATCCATCCAGCGAACTGTGTTCTTCGTCCTCTTCAGAAACCATGTCAACCTTGCTTCTGTCTCTGCCCTGTTAGCCAGATGCTCCTGCATCACCCACCCTCTTATTAAATTTCGAAAGTGCAAGGGGGGGGGGGGCAAACTTTGTCCTCTGCCATTGATCCAGACATGGAAAATCTTGTCCATTCATTTATGTGATCACTTTATCGATATAGATAAAACATCAAATCATTGATTTATTTAGAAATTAAACAATAATCCTCTAATCATAAAAGGATTAAAATAAATACAAAGATTTGGTGAGGGATTTAAACTAGCGCACTTTCTTTTGGGACATTTTTTTTCATATATTTTATTTTTTCCTCTTTTTTTAATTCTTTTCCTATTTTTCTTTCTTTCTTTCTTTCTTTTTTTATTTTTTCTTTTATATTTTTTTTCCTTTTATTTCAGAAAGATAGAAACAACTAAAGTAAAAAATAAGTTACAACATCCCTCGGGAAAAATAGCTAGACAAACATACCTTGATAACTATATTATAGGACCATAACATAGCCCATCAATTATAAATTGACATTAACACCTAAACAATTTTTTAGTTAATTTTGTAAAAATCAATGTGAAATTCACTTTAGGGTATTTTTGTCCTCACTTGTTCATGATAGAGTCCATCTAGTCCGAGCGTTGAACATGGATGCTCTGGTATCACCTATAACACACCAAAGCACTTCACATCATGGGATGGATACTACTAATCTGATTCCTCATATGTTGTTAGACGAATGGAATAAATTTTATTTTATTTTATCTTTTGTTGATTTTCCTTATAAAGGAGATGAATTTATTTGATTAAGTTTATGGCCCCTCGTTTTTTGCATGAACATGATGACTCAGATCTTGATCACTTCATGTTATTTACTTACGAATAGTTGCGCCACAAACACACATATATACCCCGTACCATAGTCTCAAAATAAAATACAAGCTGAGACCTAAAACGACCGAGACCACCAATGGAGTTGTGTCATGGCCTACATTACACCAATCTTAGTGCAATAGAGTTTACATGAATGCCACCCTGTCCTAGACCCACGTCATCTCGCTCCTTTAGGGTGAGCTCCCATATGATATCTATAGAAAATATTGACGTTGGGATGAGCTCTAATATGGGTTGCATTTCGACCAATGAGAACACTCATCACCTTTGTGTCATACTTGTAGATGGATTGTTGACCCATCATCCTTGCCATTCTTTTGCGTTTCTAAGAAAAACTTCCAAGATGTGGCCTTTGGGCCATGTCACCCCTCCCTTCACCTAATTGTGTAAAGCAAAAATATAGATGTCCAATCCAAGGATTACATGGCTAGGGTTTCATCAGGCTGATGGATAAGTTTAATCTCCTTAAAGCTATGATTTTGAGTCCCATCTTGACTTCGCCACAATGCTTCACACCATAATTCTTCACCATGGTCCAATTAGGGAGGTCTTTCCATCTCATGAGCAATACGCTTGACGTTATATCTAATGGTTTCCATGAAATTGTACTTCGCTCCATCTTACTTCACTACTCAAGTGAGGCTTCAATTATGGCTCGGTCTTGCTAGCTTTGCAAGAATCCAGACTTGCACCATCAATCATTCATGTACATTATAATATAATAAACACTTACAGTGCTATCTCTCTTGATCTTAAGCTAGACCCAATCTTCCCAAATCCACAGGATTCATGAGGTGCCATGACAGTCGTCAAGAGATCAACCCTCCTCAAAGGAAAGGGAAATACCTCTTTTGGGTAGGTTCTTGTACTTCAAGCATTCGCCATTTTGTGATAAGGAATTTCATGGATGACTACATTGGTGGCCTTTCGGTCACCCTTGGTTAAGAACTTATGGAGTCCTGAAGGGCCTCTAATTCTCCAGCTACATGCCAAGGCACACCCTTTGTTTTACAACAACACTACATTCAACAAAATAGCACTTATTAAGTGTTCTAGGGGAATCTGGCTATGGTGATCTATGACTCATACCTCTTGGACAAGATAGCATCACCTCAAATTTCCATAGCTACTATTATCCATTCTAGCCATAAGAAACATCATCCACTCAATATTGAGATGTTTATCAGGGGATGACTCCCATTCCACGAAAGTCCAATAGCTAAGCAAATGAAGCATAAATGCATCTGTAGGATACTAAAGGGTACCAATCAAGTTTATCTCCTTTACAAGGTTGTGCCCTACTCAAGGTTGCACATGGATCCTCTGGACCAAAGCTTGGTCAAGTGAACAATGTCGCCCAACACCAAGGAATTTATCACAGGAGGTTTAAGAAGCCCGCTATGTAAGGTAAAAATTCATTAAGTTGAGTAAGGCGGAATTACCCCAACATTATTATAATGTAATGCAACAACACCAAGGTCTAGTAACCAACACCTTCAACACATGACAAATAGACCCTATCAACATAGGGTTTCCTCCACGGAACCATTATACTGTAATAAAAGAAGTTCTTATATAAATCATTGTCATGTTTTAATTTAGATTCTTATAGATGTTATCATTTCCTTTAACCTTTCCACAATATGTTATTCATTTGTGTGTTATTAACTGCATAGTCAAGCATTTCATACAAGACACCATTTCAACCTAGAGATGCAACATAATCCTTTTTATCATGTAAGGAATTGCACAACATACTATTCATTGTTATAATGTCAAAATGCAGTCATGAATCTTCCTCTACAACACCATTTTGAACTAGAATTGCAACATACATTCTTTATCATTTAATAAATACAAAAGAGCACTTATCTTGTAAAATTTTAGGGAAATTGAGTCAGGGACTAAGGTGGTCTTTCTCAAACGATTAACAACACCAGTTGTCGGCTAAAACATGAACTCCAAAAGTCCTCCTTCCTCCACGCACCAACCACTCAATAGTTAACCAAAGTACAAGGAATCTAGAGGCCATGTTCCTCCACCCTCCATCAGTTTAGTGGTAGCCAACGAATATATAGGAGGAATAAAGAGGCCTTATACTTCCACCCAAGAAGGTCAAGGGAGACCAAAGAAAAAGGATCCACACTTCAAACAACAATACAGTGATTCCACCCAACTTGGGGATTCCAGAATCCATTGTAAACAAAAACAACAAGGAAGGTTTCAGAGATCCACCTTTCACGATTCCAACGAATGACACTCCACCCCATCCATCAAGGGAGGCCAAAGAAATACCATCTCCACCATCTGGCTTTAAAGGGACTCGAGAGGCCATTGTTCCTCACCTAAGAGTGATCTTCTTGTTGTCAAGCTTGCCAACCAAAAACTAATATCATTGTATTTCCTCCTTTGTCCTACTCAGTTCCTTTGTTTCTCAATTTTAGCACTTAATGAGGTTCAAACTCCTTCAACTACTTGAATGAATAATCAAAATAAAAAAACTCCCTCCTTTCCACCTGCATAGTAATTTTTGTTCCACTATCTTTTCCTCATAAATTTATTTGTCTTTCCTACCTTGCAATGTTTTCCAAAGCATCCAAGTTTGTATACTTCTCTTATAGTTCCATTCATTCTAAAAGTAACATGCCTTAAAATTTTCACCAACCAACCTTTAATTGTTGTCATAACTAGTTCAAATTTTCATGTTGTAAGGAAACTTAAGATCCCAAGCAAGCAACCACCTAACTCTTGAATTTGTTTCCCTTGACTCAACCCTTATATTTTTTTTGTAGAAATATTTATATTTCATTTTATGAGAGAAACATGGTTGGGGGTTGTCATAACTTGAATATCTTCCAAGCGGCCTTGTACCTCCATCAGGGCCATCTCAGTGTAAAAACTAGAAGTCTTCAGGTGGAGGTTCATGTCCAGTTTAACATGGTTGTTGCAACATTGAATAATCATTTGATCCAATTTTTGAAAGGAACAACTCTCATACATATAATTATACTGCATGAAAACAATATTGTTAATTATTTGGCCATTATAAACATACATGGACGATAAATAACTTTTATATATTCATTTGGGCAAAAGAGACCGACCAATGATAGGGGAGTTTCTAGAAATATGAAAAGTAAGGTTGAGAGGAGCATGCAAGTAATTATCTCATTCTGTCTAGCTACATGATGGGAAAAAATGAATGCACCTTCCTAACCATAGACCGAAGATTATAATGAGATGCTTGTGATTGTTAGAATTCATCCTTAAATATTTATGCTTAGGATTACAAACTGCAATTCCCAATGTTGCATTATGTCTATAATGTAAAATAAGTCACTTGGTTTTCCATTTATGGAAAAAATAAAAATTATTTACATAACTAAAAAACCATACATAATTATCGTTACTCACTCAATTTGTTTTCGGTTTCTCCCCATTCTTATTATTACTATCCTTACTAATATAAATATCAATTTTATTCATAATTTAAAACACATGATGGACCCCCTTTGGGGTTTGAAACGTTGGCAGAATGAACTAGAAACCGTGGATAATTCGGATCATGAAACTACAAAAAACTTCCAAAGAAGCTTAAAATCTAACATATGTTGACTATTTTATTTCAATCTCAAATTCATGCATATGCATATGAATAGAATGTATACATCATGCATATGCATATGAATAGAATGTATACATCATGCATATGTATATGAATATAATGTAGATGAAAACATATTTTAGTGTTGATCATAATAAATTATTTCAATGCTAGAAGAGTAATTAAAATTATAAAACTTCAACTAGAAGAAGATATGCAATTCATTTAATTCTTAGTATCAAATTAATATGCAACATTCAAAATATATATGATATATTATAGATTAAGGAAAACTATATATACACTATATAGAGTAACTAAAAAAATTATGATTAAAATATTTTAAGTAATTTTACTATTTTACATAATGGCTATTTTTTATATATTTTTTTGTCAATTTTGTTCTAAATAGAGAAAAAATGTGTTCTAATTGCAAATTTAAGTATTGCAGACAATCCAAGTTTCCAATTAAATTTTGAAAATCTTAAATCCATTTTATAAATTCAAAAATACAATTTAAATAATAAAAAATTCTCTCTCTCTCTCTCTCTCTCTCTCTCTCTCTCTCTCTCTCTCTATATATATATATATATATATATATATATATATATATCTTAATTACAGATCTAATAAGCTTCAACGTGAATCAAATATGTCCTATGTCAAATTCTTATTCAAATCTTCCACTAAAAAAGGTTTGCGGGTCAACGAATTTGATCCCTCTAAATTCTTGTTAGATTCGTGATTAAAATGGATCTATACTCATGTAACACCATTGATGTGAGTGGATTTTTTGGATTAAAATTATCTCTAGATACAAGTCAACGTTCCTAATCAAGAATATGTGTGATTTATGGTCTCTCATGTGGGCATCCCATTTAACTACTAATGCATGTAAAATATCAAAATGTTCTTATATAGTGCAATATCTCCTTGTTTTTTTTTAACAAAGTTGGTTACTGGGTCTCTATTTATAAAAAAAAAAGTCGAGGCAAGCCCCCATTATATCAATGCCAAATATAGAGGGACGACCCAAAAGAAAACCAGTGGGTAAGCATTCCATATCTTCCAAGCCCTTCTATTTTTTATTCTGAAAGTACCGATTTCACTATCCTTATAAATACCTACGAATTGATTCAACAAGAGTATATATTTAGATAACATAATAGACTATTGGAGGAAGAGCTTTGTAGATAGAGGAAGGACAAAAATGAGGAGACTAATTTTTCTTGACTAAAGATTCATAATGAGATGGGAGTCGATTCTTATTGCTTTCATAGTTAGAATTCTCTCTCATCTGGTTAAATAGTAAACTCTTCAAATAGTTGGTCGTTTCTTCCATATGCTTGTATTTGTGCTTTAGTTCTGGAATTTCCTTCCTTTGCTCTCCTAGCTATCTCTTCAGGAAAGATTTCTTAGATTTAGCTTCAAATTTATAGTCCTTTATCATTTCTCTTATTTTTTATATCATGAATTTATTGGCTCTACACATAGCACAGATCTCGCACTTAGATACATTTTCCAGCGGATTCCATTCCATTTTTCCTGATGGGTGATGACGGTCTTTCCAACAGGGAAAAGAATATATGTTGATTTTCCCACAAGACGGGCCACCAATAAGTCTAAACCAAGAGTCGAGACTAGAAATAAGTAACTAGAGCAGCTCTAAGGAAAGAAGCACGGGCCACAAGGACAACGCGAGGGCAGGCGCAGGCCTCCAGAGTTGTGCGACGAGGAGAGGCAGATACTACTAGAGCTGCGTGAAGTGGAGAAACAAAAACCACCATATCAACGAGAAGGGGAGGGGCAAGACAAAGAAAGAGAGGAAAAACAAGACCAAAGGAGTGCAGAGATAGATACAGGGAGAATGAGAGATTCTTCTATTACTAGGAAGAGAGATAAGGAGAGCGACTAGAGAGGTGAAGGCATCAGATCTAATAAGCCAAGCATCGAAGCAGGGAAAGAAGCCCCAAAGCCATGCGAAGGGGAAGAGCACAATCCACCAGAGCAACGCGAGGGGGAGAATAGGTAGAAGCTGCCAACTCAGTGCGAAGGGGAGAAACCTATACCATTAGCGGAGTGCAAAAGGAAAGGGCCAAAATACATCAAATACGATAAAATTGAACACCCAAGGGGTGCAAAGATAGATGCATGGAATTTGAAAGTTGCATCTGGGACTGTTAGGCCCCTATAGTACTAGTGTAACCCCTTATTGTTATTAGTACAACCCCCTTATTATATTATTGTGCCCATGTAATCCCCATATTGTTATTATTGTGCCCTTACATTATTTTTGTTATATTGGCTCTGATTATATTATGACCCCTTAGACTCCTATATATAGAAAGGAGGTCTGTCATTTGTACATCCAAGAATTGTTCATTTGTGTAATGTAAAGGAGGTTGCCCCCTCGAAAAGGCTTATTTCTAAGGCATTCATCTATCTTTTCTATCTTTTTGTGAGCGGGTTTCCCAACATTTGGTATCAGAGCTTCAGATTCTAGGGTTTTCACTGCTCCAAACAGGTCATCGTTGCATTTTAGCTGTAACTTTATTTTTGCGATGTTTCAGAAGCTAAAACAACAATCTATTTGAGATGAAATATCACTGAACCTCGGGTCCGAATTTCAGAGCTTGTCTCACTATAGTTTCAGAGATATGATCTAAGGAAGTTATAGTTTTTGCAAGCTCCAAAATTTCATCTAAAACAGGTCATCATGGAATTTTTGCTATAATTTTTTCACTACGAAGTTTCAGAATCTCAAACAAAAACCCATTTGAGAAGAACTACGTCTAAACCTTGGGTCCAAATTTCACATCTTGTCTCGCTATATTTTTGGATATATGATCTGAGGAAGTTAGGGTTTCTGCAGACTCCCGAATTACATCTTAAACAGGTGACCTTGGGAAAATCTTCATAATGTTCTCTCTGAGCATTAGATTGAAAATTCGTAAGCAGTTACCAAAAGAGGATAGATGATAGTTTTGAGTGTGTATTTTTCAGATCCGAAGGTCAAAACAGTGACACATGGCACGTCATACAAGTCCGCTATTCCAAAAAGGTGTATAATCAGGTCATATTAGGAGATTGTGCATAACTCTTTCTTGGAGAATCCAATTTTGATCAGACTAGTGGCATTGGAAAGAGGACGCAAAGGATGACTACAGGTCGAGATTTTAGAATTGGAAGATTTGAAATTACAGAGTTACAATTGTTTCAAGATCGAGCTCCTAAAATCAAGAGAATGTGAGATGAGGAAGTTTGATGGCAAGGATCCAGTGAATTGGATACTACATATGGAGAAATATTTTGATCTACATGGTGTACCACTGTTACAAAAGGTATGTATTGCATCTAATTATTTAGAACCGAATCAATTTTTATGGTATAAAGGGCTTTGTTCTCGTAAACCACTTGTCACGTGGGCAATTTTCACGGAGGAAATGACAACACATTATGAGGATACAAAGAGAAACACCTTATTTAGCCAATTGATAAATCTTAAACAAAAGTGTTCATTGGTAGAGCACATTGAGGACTTTCAAAAACTAAATATAAGGGAAAATGATATTCTAGAGAAGCAGAGGATTGATGTCTCCATAGGGACTTTAAAGGATAACATTCAACATGAGGTTTGTCTTTGGGAACTTGATTCATTGGAGAAGGCATTCAGGTTGGCAAGAAAAGTGGAAAGAAAAATTATGGAAAAAAGGAATTCTACCCCTCACAACTATAAACATGGAAGTGTTGTTTCTCCTAGCCTTCCACAACATACAAGGGTGACACCACAACAATTGGAAGAAAAAAGAGAAAAGGGGCTTTGTTACGATTGTGATAGAAAATGCACTAAACGTCATAAGTGTGCTGAGAAGAAATTATTTTACATAGATTATGAAGAGGAGGAAGAAAAGGATAAAGAAACATCAAAAGAAGATGATATACGCTAGGAACCAACCCCAGAGAAAGAATAAATGAATCCGACCATATCTTGTAAAGCATTGGCAAGAATTACTACTCCTCAAACTCTCAAGATAGAAGGACATATCAAGAATATAAAGGTTCAAAAAGTGAAAGATCACATCGAGAAAGAAGAAATGAATCCAACCATATCTTGTAATGCATTGGCTGGAATTACCACTCCTGAAACTATCAAGAGAGAAGGACATATCAAAAAGAAAAATGTTCAAGAAGTGAAAGATCACATCAAGCATCAAGAAATGAATCCGACCATATCTTGTAAAGCATTGGAATAAATTACCTCTCCTCAAACTATAAATATAGAAGGACATATCAAGAAGAAAAATGTTCAAGCAGTGAAAGATCACATCGAGCATCAACAACAAGTTCTCCAACTTTTAAAGGATAACGTCACTTTGGTGCAGAATCGAATGAAACAACAGGTAGATCAACATCGCAGTGAAAAATGTTTTGATGTAGGTGATTGGGTATTTTTACAGCTACATATCAAGCAAGCTATTTATGAGAAAGAAATGTTGGAAATACTACATGCACTTAATAAATGGAAACCTTACCCAATGGGAAGACACTTCAAGGTAAAAATGGATCATGATAGTCTTAAATACATTTTAGAACAAATATTATCTTTAGAAGAAAAGAAAAAATGGGTCACAAATATGTTGGGTTATGACTTTGACATCATCTATAGAAAAGGGAAGCAAAATTTTGTTTTAGATGCACTCTCAAGAAAGGATGAGGTTGTGGAAGCATTGTTTTGTGCTACTTCTATTATCCAACCAGATTGGATAAACAAAGCAAAGGATGAATGGAAGAAGGACGAAGAAGTGTAGCCACTCATTAAAAAGTTACAGAAGATCCCAATTCAAACAATATTTCCAAAACTTGAAGAGGAAGGAAAAATCATATTGGAACCTGGAGTAGTCACAGAAACAAGAACCTGAAAGCTACGAAATTGATCAATTTCAGAGTATCTCATCAAGTGGAAGAACTTACCCGCTGAAGATTCCACATGGGAGGACAAGAATTTTATATAGAAGCATCAAGAGCTACTCAAGCATTGAGGAAAACACTTTTTGAAGGAGAGGGGCATGTTAGGCCCCTATACTACTAGTGTAACCCGTTATTGTTATTAGTACAATGCCCTTATTATATTGTCATACCCATGTAGTCCCCATATTGTTACTATTGTGCCCCATAGAAGCCCACTATTTTTATTATTGTGCCCTTACATTATTATTTTTATGTTGGCTCTGATTATATTATGACCTCTTAGACTCCTATATATAGAAAGGAGGTCTTGTCATTTGTACATCCAAGAATTGTTCATTTGTGTAATGTAAAGGGGGTTTCCCCCTTGAAGAGGCTTATTTCTAAGGCGTTCATCTATCTTTTCTATATTTTTGTGAGCTGGTTTCACAACAGGGATGTGGCAGAACTAAGCCCAGGGACAAGAGAAAGATGGAGAGAAAAAGCAACAAAAATATGGGAACAAGAGCTGAGAGAGAAATATTATAAAGCTACACAGAGGGCCTCTTCGTGATAGATAAATTGTTCATTTCATGGGGAGCCTTCGAGGATGAGACTCGCTTTATTTACGGAGTCTGAGAATGTTGTTTGTACATTGTGATTTTTCTGATTCTATTAAGCTTCTAAGTTCTAGATTTTTGTATTGAGGTGACCGATGCCCACTTTGATGCCCTCGAATTGAGTGTAGTTCTCTATAATTAAAATCTTGAAGTCCTATGGGATGGATTTTTGATCAATTTCATTATCAATTATGGATTTTCCCATAGGACAATTGACCGCCAAATTGGCCTGTGTATCAGCTGTACCATTATTTTCTCTTAGGATATGATTGAAGGTGACTTCTCTAAGATACTCAAGGTTTTCTTCCACCGTTTTGATTATTTGGCTCAGAATTTGGTTCTTGAGGCTTCATCTCTCCACCATCGATCGAATAATTATTTCTGAATCCTCCATTATGAATGGGTTCTTCATACCTCATTACCTTAATATTTTCGATCCCAAGAGGAGGCTGTATACTTCTACCCTATTGTTGGATAATTCTCCTAATCCCCATTCATAAGTGATGTGATTTATTCCTCCTAGATCAAAGATGAGACCTCCAACTCCAGCCTTACTTGGATTAGACTTAGAATCTCAATTAAACAATAAGCAAGGCCTATTTAGCTTCTCCTTCCATGCTTTAAAATCCTCCTTTTAATTATGATTTTCCAACTCTTAGTGCTAATAGTAGATCTATTGATGGTTGATTTTCTTATGTTTGATTTTTCTACTTGCTCATCGCAAATTATAACCAGATCCTTTCCTCATGCTGCATATATATATGATATATATATATATATTTAGCTCCTTTGGAATTGATGAACTCGGCTTTCATGCTCCAAGTTTTATCTATTATTGTTATGTTGCTTGGGATGTGATCTTTGAAGATCCTCTGGCTTCTTGTTAAGAAGATTTTCCAGCACATAAATGAGGGCAAGCTCACCTAATATCTTTTGATTGTTTCTTTGATTTTTAAAGTATAAGGATACCTTTTTTTCCAATTTCTTAGGAGTGATTGTAGAGGAAAAAAATGTTGAATACTTATCCCCAGAGGTCTTAATATATCTTTCCAACAAGATCGAGCAAAGGGACATCATTTCAGACACATTTCACAGTGTGAAGGGCCTTCATAGCATTTCTTTTTACGGTTGTCAGCAGTAAGGATCTTGCCTTTGAGGAATGTCCACATGAATACTTTGATTTTTGGCAGAGCTTCTATTTTCCATGCCTCCCTCTAGTGATCCCAATCACTATTTGCTTGCTGATGTAGGGAGGCATATCCAGATTTGACTGAAAAAACTCCTCCATAAGGATCCCAATGTAGAGATTCATTTGAGACCAAACTCAAAGGTGCAGCCCCTTTAAGATACAAAATTAGAGATCTCCATTGAGGGACAACACCTGGAGGGAGATTTTGGACTCTCCAATCCTCCCAATCTCCATCTCTCCAAATATAGATGTCTTCCAGTGTACTGATGCCTTTTGAATTCATCCACCTTCTTAGGTATTGAATATTTTCTTTGGAAGTTATAGGTTGATTTCCCATTATTTTGTCCTTCCAGATTTTGATGAGTCTACCATTCCCAGGGATCTTAGAGGAGTTTTATTTGATTAGGGGAAGGGGTTTCTTAATCAAACTCCATATTTGGGAACACGACCTTATAGGGAAACCTTTTTCTAGTAAGAAGGTTCTATTATGGTTCATATATTTTTCTTCCAAGATTTGCTTCCACTAGCAATTCTCTCCATTTATAAATCTCCAAGTGATTTTTTCCTCGAGTGCTAGATTCATTATCCCAAGAAGTCTTATTTCCAAGCTGCCTTTCTCATAGGGTTGTGTTACTTCATCCCATTTCACTAGATTGTGCTTCTTTGTTTCTACTTTACCTCCTTGCCATAGGAACCACCTAATTACTAGCTCACTTTGTTTGTTTATACTTCTTAAAGCTAGTATTACTGCGTACTAATATATTGGGAGTGTTGTGAGTAATTCGTTGATTAATATCACTCTTCTTTCCATGTTTAGCCAATTCATTCCCCTATTTTGCACCTGTTTTTTCCATTTTTTCTACGTACTTATTCGATAGCTCAATCTTCATATTTTCTTTGGAAATAAGGAGGCCTAGATAATGAAAGTGGCTCCATTTTTCTTGTAAGGGAATTTCCAGAATTTCTGATTTTTTTTGTAGATCACACAGAGGAGAGTTCCATCCAAAGTTTCTACATTTTTTATTATTTAGAATTCCACCAGAGAATTCCATAAAATTGTTCAACACCTTTTTTATTCTTCTTGCCATTATACAGTTGGCCCCTCCCATGACTAAGGTGTCATATGCGAATAGAGAATGGTTTATGCTTTTTACTGTAGGAGAGATTGAGAGACCTATGATAGGCTGCTCTTGTCTGCACTTCTCAAGGTTTTGGCTTAGAGAGTCCACCATTATAATATATAGGAAAGGAGAGAGTGGGAAGCCCTCTTGAAATTTGGAAATATTCACTTACTCTTCCATTGACCAATGGAGAAATCCAAGGGCCTACTATACAAGCCTTAATTATATCTATTTCCTTTTTTGAGAAACCAAATTGGTGAAGGACCACCACAAGGAAATCCATATTGACCCTATAAAAGGAATTTTCCATATAAAGATTTATAATGATACATTTTTCCTTTTTAAGAAGGCTAGATTGGAGAGCTTCTTGGACAATTAGCATATTGTGAGGAATTTTCTTTTTGGAATGAATCCTCCTTGATTTTCTAAGATAATTTCTGAGAGTACTGATTTTATTCTATTTTCCAGAATCTTTGTAAAAATTTTGTAGGAGGAATTACATAAAGATATCAGCCTGAACTTGCTAAAAGTGTTTGCATTCAGTTCTTTTCGAATTAGAGCAATGACGGAGGAATTTGTGAATCCTCCTATCTTGAATTTCCCAAAAACATTTCTGATCATTCTTATTAAGTATTTTTTATGGTACTCCAATTATTTTTATAGAAGGGGATAGTGAACCCATCCAGGCCTAGAGCCTTATTTGGATGTAGATCCCAAATAACAACAACCACTTCCTTTTCTTCAACTTATTTTGTTAATTCACTATTTTATGCATCACTGGTTTTTTTGGGGGTATGCTGTAGAAATTTTTCATACTCACTATTTGCTACTAAGGATGATAACATATTTTTGTAATATCTAAATGCCTCCTTCTTTATTTCCTCTTGTCCTCTCACTTCTTTACCCTCATTATCCATAATTCTGTCAATATGGTTTTGCATTCTCCTAATCCTGGTAGTATTATGGAAGAAGGTTGTATTCTTATCACCTGATTTAAGCCATAAGCTTCTGGACTTTAGTCTCCACTCTTCTTATTCCACTATGTTTTTCTTATACAATTCCCAATACGCTTGTTTTTCCTTCTATAGAATCTCTTGGGTTTCCACTTACTTCTCTTTTTCGACTTGGATTCTCTCTGTTTTTTTGTTAATTCTTGTTGTATTTTTTGTATTTCTATTTGTTTTCTCCTTGCCCACTTTTTCAGCTCTTTCCTCAATGATTTAACTTTAGTTTCCCAGACATAATTAGGAGAGCTAATGATTTGATTTTCCCAAACATCTCCAATAATTTTTTTAACTTCTTCATCATTGTTCCAAATGGAACTGAATCTAAAAGGAACAGGGCAAAAGTTCTCTAATAACCGAAGTGAGAGTGTCATCAGTTTGTGATCTGATGCTATGTTATGAATGAGTTTAGACTTTATTTAACTGAAGGAGGTGGCTATTTTGTCCTGGATTAGCAATCTGTCTAGACTTTTCTTTATATTATTTTTACCAATTCTTTTGTTACTCCATGTATACTTCCCATTGCTAGGAGGCGTGTACACTAATCTGCACTTTTCCACGATAGATTCTACCATTTCCCTTGATGGATCAACATTATATTTCCCACCAAACTTCTCCTCTAGATTCAAAACCAATTTAAGATCCCCTCCTATTATTATGCCTCTATTTTGGACCTGCAATAGATGATTTTTTAAGGTGTCCCAACAGACTTCCTTATCCTTGTAGTGATTTGAGGCATAAATGTTAACAATGTAGTATATCTCCTTTGTATTTTATTTTTTCCAGTTCTATTTTAATCCAATGCAGCTCTTTTTGTGTCTAAATCGGCTCCCACTTCTCTATTTTCCATAATGTACAAATCCATCCTGAAGCTCCTATTGCTA
Source organism: Pinus tabuliformis (assembly GCA_031772625.1). Taxonomy (NCBI): domain Eukaryota; kingdom Viridiplantae; phylum Streptophyta; class Pinopsida; order Pinales; family Pinaceae; genus Pinus; species Pinus tabuliformis. The sequence continues at coordinate 815,694,342 of CM062819.1, read as the reverse complement.
GGATTGATGTTCCTTAGTAGTTTTTCATTTTTTGAATCATTGTTTCCATTTCCTTTTCATTTATATTTGTCTCTTGGATCATAAAAATATCAGGTTTCTCTAATGCTATTAAGTCTTTCAATGCCTTGATTTTTGGCATAATCCCCATTCCTCTATAGTTCTAGGAGACTATATTCATTATCACTTGGAGTTGAGGGTAGAGGGACCTTTCCCTCTAATGGGTTGAGTGAGTTTCTCCTTGTTTTTTCTAGAAAGGTGTCCAATGGTTGTTGGGGGCCTAGATCCATATCCTTTACCACTGCTTCATCTCTGATTTCTCACTTGGATTTTCTTCTTGCACATTTAGGGTGGTACAACGAGGAAAGGAGATCTTTGGAGATGGTTCGAGTGATTATTCTCTCGAAGGAGGAATCAGAAGGGATATGGGAGAGGATGGGAAAGGTGGGGGGGGGGGGGGGGGGGGATGGAGGGGAAGGGGAGGAGCGAAGTGGAGGTGGGAGGGAAGGAGGGAATATTTGCATCCCCAAAAGAACTAAAGGGATTAGAAGCCAAAAGATCCAAAGAGTGGGGCGGGGATAGAAGAAGGAGGAATAGATGAGGAGGGAGAGGAGGTATATTTATGAGGAGAAGGAAAAGGAGTTGAGAAGGAGGGAGGGGGAAGGGGGAGAGTCGAGGATGAAAGGGAGGAGATAGAAGAAGGATGGGATGAGGATTTGGGTTTAGTTGCTAACTTTTTCTTCTTGACCTACTCCCATTTTGGTTCCTAGTTTTCTATTTCTTTTGTTTCCTGATTTTTAGTACATCTATTTGAAAAATGACCATATTCATGACATACCTTGCATTTGAATGGAATTTGTTCATAGTCTAGCTGTTGAATATGAACCAACTATCCACTTTGATGTTGATTGCTTCCAGAAGTCCTTTCCTCGGATCTACTTCTACACATATTCTTGCGTAGGCATGCATGTTTTCCTTTGGCTCACTTCTATCGATATATTTTCCCAATGCATTTCCTATTGCTTTAACAGATTCATCTCCCCATAAATGTAGAGGAAGATCGGGAAGCCTCACCCATACTGGCACTCCATTTGGCACATCCAACTCTATATCAAAGTCCAGAGTCGATCTATTGAGATAAAGCCATCTTGAATCCATGAAATATGGCCCATTTTTGAAGATTAAATCTCTGTCCCGTTTCGATTCAAAGTGGAAGGTTTCGCTTCCACAAAACCTGATGGAGATTTTGCCCTTGATAGATGAGGTCCAGTTTCTTTCCACCCATTTGAGGACCAAACGAGGAGAGGGCCAAAGACCAGTAAACTGACCCACCAAACCTCATTAAGAGAGGGAGAGAGCTGCACTGCGAGGAAGGGAGTGAGGAAGAATTATTTGAGGTATTTCATCGATATTGTTAAAAAACTTTAATATGGATGGTCTAGGACGAGATGAACCCAGGGAGGAGAGCAAAGAGGCAAAGGCTTCCACATTTTCTCCCAGATGAGCTGAAGCTTGGGCATATGAGATAGGAATTGATGCATCCTCAGGAAGATGCTCCGCATGATCCATCACATACTAGTCAATGGCAGCAAGCCCCGGGAGAGGGAGGCCCTGGTAGCCAAAGGAAAAAGTCAAAGCAGGAGTAGAGTGCACGCTCTCAGTGCAATATATCCTTGTTACCGTGCAAGGGATAGTTAAGTATATCAACGATCCATCTAATTATTAAAAAAGAGATAGTTTATGCATCAATAATTAGAAATATGTTATATATAAATATGAGTATATAAAAATTTAAGATTCATACAAAGCTTGGAATGTGTAAAACTAAACCAATGTTCTCTTTCTTAACATACCAATCCTGAAATATATAGCAATAACTTTAAAAAAATAATCATTTTTTAACGATATTATATAGTTTATAAAAAAATATGGTTATTTTTTAGTGTAAAATAATTTTATCTTATAAAATGTGGGGAAACCATTATAAGAACAAAAAATTTGTATATTGTCTTTTGAAAAAAAAAAGAACATTAGAAAATGGATGAAATTTATCCCCTAAATTTTCCTAAACAAAACTTTTTGGACAATATTTATTATGAGTATACACTTGAAAAGTGTGATGTTTCCTTCTATTTAAATAGTTCATTTGTTAATAAATGGACATTCTAACACATTCCATAACCTGTCGTCTTTGTATGTAATAATATATGTTATATAGTTAAGTTTCTTCCATGTAATTGTCTTAAATAATGGAGTTTAACTACAGACAAAGTAAGTGACAAAGTGGGTGGCCATTCTTAAAAATGACACTAAGTCATATGCGTGTTATGATATCTTAAGGGATTATAATTAGAAGTGGTTGGGGATTTTTATTATATTTGATTTTGCATTTTTTTTATCTATGTTGTTAAGCTTTGGAATATTTGAATTTGAATTTTATATTTAACAATTTTTAATAAGGAATTTGAGATGATTTCTATTTTAACTCTAACATGTATTTAACTAGGAAAATTATGTTATATGAAAAACTAACTTAATGTATAAAATGATACTAAATAGAACAATAATAAAACATTAACTCTTATATTGCACACATTGGAAGAGAAACAATTATCATAATATTTTTTATTAGTTGTTGAATATCACAACATATAATTGATGTTTTGTTCAGGAAAGTAGAATATTTTGTATAGGACAAATACATCTTCGAAATTAAGTTTATACTAAGAGGGTTGGTGAATCAGTATAAAATGATTTAAAAAATCTAAATAATTATATACCACAACAATATAATAATCAACATTAACACGTTATGAACATAGAATATATGTGGAAACCCATGTGAGAAAAAACCACCAAAATTCTATAGATTAGATGAATTTGAAAGAACCAACTTCAAATTACATCACTCTTTTTAAGAACCAACCTACAAGAGACACCAACCCCCCTTTCTTTGTGGGCGCCATCCTGTGAAAAAAACCAATGCCACTAAGAATTACATGCACCAACTCAAAGGAGTCACCAATACCCTAATCTTTAAAAGAACCACTCAATGGGACACCAATCCCTTCATGTTCACATGAACGAACCCAAAGGACACACTAATTCCATAATATTTATAGTCACCAACCTAAAGGAGACACTAGTATCCCCATTTTTATAAGATCCAACCTAAATGAGACACCATTCTCCAATATTTATAGGAACCAACTTGAAGGAGACACAAATCTTATAATATTTATAGCAATGAACCTACAGTTCCATACGAATCCCCTTTTTATATATATTTTTGACTCATGTCCAATGACTCTTTATTTAAATTTGGCTCAAAAACTAATCTTTAATTCAAAATTTACTTTGTTTCTTTGATCTTATTAGGCATTAGAATCCATTTTTTTGGTTCATTATCCAATCAATCTTCCACCAAATATTTGTTATACCTTCTCATATCTACTATGGACACTAGTTCCTTCCTTGAAATAACTCTTTAATTACCTCAACACTTCAGATATAATTTTTTTTTTTCATGCAACAATTCTTTTCAAAATCTCTCTCTCTCTATATGTGTGTGTGTGTGTGTGTATTTATATATCCCCCCACTTTCTTGCTAATTCCACGTCTTTCCCTATCTCTCTCCCCCCCTTTTTTTGTTAGTTTTCCTCTTTCATCTTCCCACACACTCTCCCTCCCTCCAAATATGTTTATATCCATCTATTTTCCTTTCTGGCCTTCCTCAATCTCCCCTTCTCTCTTTTTGATTCTCTCTTTCTCCATATTCTCCCCATTTTCATTCATATGTTTTTCTTTGTATATTTATCTCTCTCTCTCTCTCTCTCTCTCTCTCTCTCTCTCTCTCTCTCTCTCTCTCTCTCTCCTTCAAAATCTAACTATGTCACTTGCCCCTCCTTCTCTCTATTGTCCCTCCCTCTTTCCTCTTATCTCTCTCTTTCTCTACTACCAATATTTCCCTATTTGCATTTACATATTTTTCTCTATCACTTTCTTGCTCCCTAAATATTTATCTCTATATCAACCCTACCATTCTCTTTATTATGACCTCACTCACTAAAAATATCTCCCTCTCTCCTTCTCTCTAAACCTCTTCTCCTTTATCCCTATCAATATATTATCCGCACTCTCTCTCCCTCTAACCCCATCTCTTTCTCCCTCCCCCATTTGTTCTCTTCCACCTTACTTAACCTCACCCCAAATCTCTCCCTCATCACATACCTTCTTCTCTCATTTCACACTCCCTCTCTACTCTCCCTTTATCTCCTTCTCTCCACTATCCCTCACTCCACTCTATCTATCTCTCTACCCCATCACACACACACACACCACACACATAGTCTCCACATCAGTCTCCTCTTTCCTCTCTATATTATCTTCTATCCTCCTTCTCTCCCCTTCTCTCACCTCTCTAGATCCATTTCTATATCCCACACTCCCTCTATATCCCTTTCTTAGCCTCATAGTATATATCTCCCTATTCCTATTATACTACCTCCCTCCATGCCCCTCATTTTAGTTCTATCTTTATCTCCATATCCACCTTTCTCTATTTCCTCCTTCTCTCCTCTCTCTTTCTCATGCCCAACTCTCTCTAGAATGATATCTAGATCTCTCTTTATTTATTTGAATCTTTTTCCCTCTTTCTTGCATAACTCCATCTCTCTCTCTCTCTCTCTCTCTCTCTCTCTCTTCTCTCTCTCTCTCTCTCTCTCTCTCTCTCTCTCTCTTTGTCTCTCTCTTGATTGACTCTATACCACCTACAACTCTCTCGCTCTCTATATATATATATATATATATATATATATATATATATATATATATATACACTATATCACTCCTTTTCTCCTTCTCTCCTCCTCCCTTTTGTTTCGTCTATTTCCCTATCCCTCCCTCCTTCAATAAGTCACTACTTCATAATAAACCCCTTCCAACTCTCCTCATCTCTCTCTAATCTATAGCTCCATATGTATCTCCTTTCCTCTATCAATCTATATCTCTCTCTATTATCCTCTATACTTTACTCCACCTCCCTCTCTCATTCTCTTTTTCCTCCTACTCCATTATCACCCCATTATATCTTAATCTTCCTCTCTCTTCTGCTTCCATTTCTCCCTCTCTATATTCCCCCACCCTTGCATCCTATTCCCTCTCTCTCTCTCTCTCTCTCTTTCACACACACACACTTATCCCCGACTCCCACATTTCCCCTTCTCTCTCTCTCTCTCTCTCTCTCTCTCTCTCTCTCTCTCTCTCTCTCTCTCTCTCTCTCTTCCTCTTGTCCCTCTCTCCTTCTTTTACATTTCTCTGTGAATATCCTTCTCTATTCTCCCTTCCACCCTAATTTCTTCCTTCATAAAAACCTTGTTCCAACATTGTCCTCCTTTTCCTCGCTGTTATGGAAACATATAACTAAATAAAAGAAAATATAGATCAAAACTTGAAAATAAGCCTCTTCAAGGGGACAACCTTCTTTACATCACATAAATGAACAATTATTAGATGATACAGATGACAATACCTCCTTGGTATATATAGGAGTCTAAGGGCTCATGATATAATCAAACCCTAGTTAACAATAATAATGTAAGGGTCCAACATTAATAATAGCAGCTTCTATGGGACAGAAAAATAACAATAAGGGAGCTACATGGGAACAATAATAAAAATAAAGGGGCTACATTAAAAATAAAAATAATGAGTATAGACTAGTATTATAGGGACCTAACATGCTCCTCTCCTCGCAAAAAGTGTTGTCCTCAATGCTTGAGTATTTTTCAATGCTTCTGTATAAAATTCTCATCCTCCCATGTCGAATCTTCAGCGCATAAATTCTTCCACTTAATGAAATACTCTAAAATTGAACATTTATGTAGCTATCAGGTTCTTGTTTCTGTGATTTCTTCAAGCTCCAATATGATTTTTCCTTCTTGATCAAGTTCTAGCAATATAATTCGAAATGGGAGCTTGTCACTGATAACCTTCTTTAAGAATGAAACATGGAAAACTTGGTGTACTCGGGAAGATGTAGGAAACTCTAATTTGTATGCCATAGTACTAATATTTTGAAACACCTTGTAAGGATCATATACTAGGGTGATAATTTATTATCCTTCTCAGCTTGATTGAGAAACATTTGTTTGTATGGTTGTAGGCTCCATAAAAATACCGAGTTTCCTATGTCAAAACTTATTCCATTGAGATGTTGATCTACCTATTGTTTCATTTGATTCTGCACCAGAGTGATGTTATCATTTAAGATTTGGAGAACTTGTTGTTTCTCGATGTAATATTCCACTTTTTGAACCCTAAAATTTCCTCTTAAAGGTGATGTGATGTATGGTGGATGATATCGATAAAGTGCCATAAATGGGGTAATTTTTTTTGTAGTATGGAAGGAAGTTTTATACCATGATTCAACCAAAGTAACCACTTGATCCATTTTGTTTGTTTATCATATACAAAGAAACAAATATATCCTTCCAAACATTTTTTTCACTATCTTAGTTTGTTTTCTAGATTGAGGATGATTAGATGAGCTATAAGTTAATTGATTACCAAGACAAGAAAATTTCTGTCAAAAGATATCTAGTGAAAATGGAATTTCAGTCACTTACAATTTTTTTTAGGTTTTCTTGTAGCTTTTTAACTGTTTCCATTAATGCAGTAGCAACTGTACTAGATTTAAAAGGATGATATAATGCACAAAAGTGTGCATAATTGGTAAGTCTATCAACTACCACCATGATAACACTCTTTCCTTTGGACTTGGGTAAACCTGTGATAAAATCCATTGAGTCCTGCTCTTAACGCTGACTTGGAATGGATAAAGGTTGTAATAGACCTGAGGTCTTAATTGTCTCAACTTTATTTTTTTGTAAAACCAAGCATTCTAACACGAACTTCTGAATATCAGATTTAAGGTGATCCCATAAAAATTCCTTCTTGACCCTATCGTAAGTTTTTAAAAATCTTGAGTGCCCTCCTAAGGGGGAAATGGGAAATTCCAAAAGAATATTTTGTTTGAAATGAGAATTCTTACATAGATATAAGTGATCTTTGTACCATAACAAATCATTTTTCCAGATAATTGTATCAAATGTATTGGTATCTTGCTGCAATTTTTGAATGAGTGTCCACACCTTTTCGTCATTCTTCCATTCATACCTTGATTCAGTTATCCAACTAGGTTGGATAATAGAAATGGAAAAGAATAATGTTTCCATGTCGTCATCCTTTCTTGAGAGTGCATCTGCAACAACATTTTTCTTCCCTATTTTATAGATGATTTCAACATCATAACCAAAATATTTGTGACCTATTTTTTAATCTTTTCTAAAGATAATCTTGTTCCAAAAGGTATTTAAGGCTATCATGATATGTTTTTATCTTGAATTGTCTTCCCGTTAGGTAAGGTCATAGTTTATTTAGTGTGTGTAGTATTGCCAACATTTCCTTTTGATAAATAGGTTTGTGTCAATAATTTCCCTCGATTCGATGAATTTTAAAAGAAATGGGCATTCCTTCTTGGATTAGAACAACAACAATTCCATTTCTTGAGGCAACACATTCCACAATAAAGGTTTTTGTGAAGTATGTTGTATCTAATACGGGTGCTTGGCACATTCCTCTTTAAGATGTTCAAAGCCCTCATTTGTTTTTTGAGTCCAAGAAAATGCATCATTCTTCAATAATTCCATTAGATTTGTTTTCATTATCTCATAATTATTAACAAAGATGTGATCATACCCTCGTATAACTAATAAATCCTCGAAGATGCTTTACGATTGTGCAGATTTCCATTCCATAACGGCTTTAATTTTGTTAGGGTCTACCTTACAACCCCCATGAGATACAATATGACCCAAATTTTCTAACTCTCGTAGTCCAAAAGAAACGTTTGGAGGTTTTTGTATATAATTTTTTCTCCTCCAATAATTTGAGCACCCTGTCAACATGTTGAACATGATCCTTCTAAGACTTCCTATAGATTACCATAACATAAAAAAATACTAAAAAAAAATTCTAAGGGTTTGGAAATGGAATTTATCAAACCTTGAAATGTGGAAGGTGCATTAGGAAGGCCAAAAGGCATGACCAAAAATTCATTATGACCTTCATGAGTTCTGAATGTGGTTTTTGGAATGTCTTTAGTCTTCACTCTAATTTGTTGATATCTTGAATGAAGATCCATCACGGTGAAGTAAATTTCTCCATGTAATTCACCAATAATTGATTAATGACATGAATGGAAAAATTATCTAGAATAGTGAGCTTGTTGAGCTACCTATAATCCAAACACATATTCCATTATCCATCCTTCTTATGCACAAATACTACTGGAGCAGAGAAATAACTTTGCCTATGTTGAATAATACAAACCTCTAGCATTTATGTAACTACACGTTTTGACAATTTCACTCCTTTGGCATAGGGATACCTATAAGGCCTGGTGTTTGGACGAACACTTCTTGGAATCAAGTGAATAGAAATATCACAATCTCGAATAGGTGGGATGCCATTGCTAGTATCAAATACCTTAGAATGATTATCCAAGACATTTTTTATATCTAGAGAAATGAATGATTTCAATGTTTGAACCTCCAGTGAGCATAATTGTGCAATTACACCCCATTGTTATTTATTCAAAATCTTTGTCATGATATTATAGCTTATTATCTTCCATGGTTTCCCTTAGATAACCCTAAAATCACTCCCCTTTCCTTCCCATAAAAATTTCAATAAAATTACTTGAAAATTAAAAGTTATCATCTATGAATATTGTAACCATTAGACTCTTAGTACAACATCAACACCACTCATAGGAATGGAACACATTAGACTATTCAACACATATTATCCCATGGTTAGCTTGATATTATGACACTTTCTAGATAAATTTATAGTTCCTCCATTTTCAACCATCAGTTGACACTCTAGTGTTGGATATAGAAACCAATTATATTCCTTGTTTACCATACAGTGAATAAAATTATGGGTACTACCGGAATCATTCAACACTATTACATTTTTCTTATTGATATATCCTTCTATATTGAGAGTTTGTGGAGTAGTAATTCCCACAAATTCATTAGAATATATGGTTGGATTCATTTCTTCTCTTCCCATGGTTGATTCTGGTTGTATATCCTCTTCCTTTGATGTTTATTATCCCTTTTCTTCCTCCTCTTCACAATCTATGTAAAATAATTTCTACTTATCACACTTATGACCTTTAGTGTATTTACTATCACAATTATAACAAATCCCTTTTTCTCTTTTTCCCTCCAATTGTTGTAGTGTCAACCTTGTAGTTTGTGGGAGGCTAGGAGCAACAACACTTCCATATTTATAATTATGAGTGCTATACTTCCTTGTTGCCATGATTTTGCTTTCAACTTGTCTTGTCATCTTGAATGTCTTCTCTAATGAATTAGGTTCCCAAAGGTGAACCTCATGTTAGATGTTATCTTTTAAATTACCTTTAAAGAAATAAATCTGGAGCTCCTCTGGAATATCAATTACCTTGGTATTCAATTTTGGGAAGTCCTCAAAGTGCTCCACCATTGAACCTTTTTTTTATATTTATCAATTTGATAAAGAAGGTGTTTCTATTTGTATCCTAATAATGTGCTATCATTTCCTCCATGAAAATTAACTATGTGATAAGTGTTGTACAAGAAAAAATCCAATTTATGCCATACAAACTAATTTGGTTCTAGTTATAAAGATACAATTCATTTTCATATCATGTAGATCGAAATATTGCTCTATTTGTAGTATCCATGTTACCAGATCCTTACCATCAAACATGTTCATATCGATCTTTGGAATGTGGTTCTCTTCAACCCAAAGTTAGAGTCTTTAAAATCATGATTATCATTTGTGTTCTCATCATGAATTTCATGGAATACCTTGTCGCCATTAAGAATCATGTATTTTAGCAACTTTGTCAAACCTTCCTTCAAACCTTGCATGTTTGCTTTTAAACCATCCATGTCCCCTTCTAGTTCATCTTTGGTTGCTCTTTGTGAGAGAGAAATTTTTTTCACTTGGTCCCATAATTTTGATATATAATGTTGAAATTCTTCCTCTTCATTTGTCATATTACAGTTTTTTGAGGGCGTAATGAGTGTAGGGTTATTTTGTTTGGGAGGAATTTTAGAACCAAATACTGATATTTATGCTTCAATATTCCCTTGGAATTACTTCATACAAATTTTTCGAATAAAAATTATGATTTTTTTTAAAAGAATACAAACATCTTTCTTTCTTTTAGGAGCTCGATCTTGAAAGAGTTGTCTCTCTATATATTTGGCCCTCGAAGATTTGAAAATTTTTCCTATGATATCCCTCTAAGTCTTGTTTCCAATGCCACAATCCAGATTGAGATTATATTTGTAAAGGAAAATTTAAGCCCAGCCTCCCACAATAACCTAGTTATGGATTGGTTCATGAGAGGAAACTTGTATGCAATTTCTTGTGTCAATATTTTAATCTTCGGCCCAAAAAATGATATATAAAAACTTAAATTATGTGCAATTTCAATCACTTTTTTTGAATTCCAAATCTGATGCTCATAGAGAAAGTTATGATTATTTTCCCTAGTTCACATGTTTGAGACGGAATTATGGAAAGTGAAAAAAACTCTAACTTTTTTGGACCATATCTAAGAAAATATAGTGAACCAAGATCTAAAATTTTTACACAAAGTTCACCATGATTTGGGTTCCATGTGGTTGAAATTTAAGCTTTTGAAACCTCGTATAAAAAATGTTATAGCAAAAAAAACACGAAGTCCTATTTGAAGTCGCAAAACCCTAGAATCTAAAGATCTAATACCAAATTTTATGCAACCAAATCACAAAACATATGAAAAGTTAGATCAATGATTTGAAAATTATCCTCCTTGAGTGGGAAACCCTCCTTTATATAACAAAAATAAATAATTCTTAGATGATACAAATATAGCAATACCTCCTTGGTACATATAAGAGTACGAGGTCACAATATAATCAGAGCCTACATAACAATAATAATGGAAGGGCATGACACTCACAATAGTGGGATTTTATGGGGCACAAAAATAGCAATAAGGCAGCTACACTAATAATAACAATAAGGATACTACACTAGTAGTATAGGGACCTAACAGTGCCTATCTCTCCTTCATCTATCTCTCTCAATCTCTCTTACACTAACACTTTTCATATCTCTCCAAATTTTTAACTGACTTTCCCACTGTCTCTACAACTACTTTCCCCTCACTCACCAACTCATTCTTTTGCACCCCACACATTTTAGTTTCCCTTTATTTTTCCCACTATTTACCTTGGTCCTCTACCCCTCTCCCTCCTACTCTCACCCCAACCCAACCTGAACAATTTCCCATGTATTAAATTCCCTATGGCACACACACAATTAAATTCCCATGTATTAAATTCCCTATGGCACACACACAATTTCCTACTACTATGGCACACATGCACCTTTAGTAATAGTATTCTGCATACATTTTAAGTGTTAGGATCACACACATGTTTTATTTTAATTTAATTTTTCCTTATTAGGAATCTTATGTGCATGATTAGTTGGTTACTTTAGTCAAAATTTTATGTTTACAAATTTAAATTTTGTTATCCTAGTGGTTTTTCCTACATATACATGAAAACATAATTTTTTGAGAAAACATATGTGTGCACACACATGTGTGGAGTTATTTTTCTATAGGTTATAGAGATCTATTTTCTATGAAACTAAATAAAAATATGTAGTTGATTGGGTATATTTTACATATATCATTTAATTAATAGTGTTTACTACTTTTAATACATTTTCGTCTTGGCATATATCAAAATAATAAAATGCATCATTTGTTTATTTCGATTATATTTTTTACATGGAAAATAACATACCAATGATAGGGAAACCCAAAATTCACATAATCCGACACAATTTATAAATTATATGGTGAGAAAGCTAATTCATTTTTTCACATTTCATATTTCTACACCATCTTTAAATTCATTCTATATATACCTATAATGATTTCTCCAAATTATCATATTATTATTTTTCTATGTTTCATTTCCACTAACACATCATGGGAGACCATTGTTAGCTTGCACCTATCCAAATATGTCCATTATCAATAGAAGCAAGGAATATTTTTAATAATCCATACATATCATACAGTGTGGGAAACACACATTAGAGAAATTCTTATGATTCTCAAACTATCAAAAATAAGATATTTGATGATATTTTGGTACAAATATGCAAAATTTGAAAGATTTTATAGTTTTTAAAAAAATAAGGTGAGTTTTAAAATAAAATACTTTTCTACTATAGAATGTGGGTGAAACATTATATAAAAGAATACCTATGAATCTTCTTTTAGAACAAAAAAGGATAGAGAATTAATACATGGATAAAATTTCTTCATAATTTTTTCTCTTATAAAAAGGACTTTGGACAATTTTATAACTAATATACAATTGAAAAATTCTTGTGTTCCATTTAAGTAAATCAATTGCTAAAAAGTTGACATAATTGCATATTTCTTTCACTTATGTTATTTATATGCAATAACATTGTATAGTGAAGTTTGTTCCATGAGAATTATATTTATAATGGAGCTAAGTATTCACTTGAGTATCTAACAAATTACGCCACTACGTCACTGACACTAAAAATTTAACAAAGTAATCTCAATTTTCCAATATCCTCAGGAATATGAAGATTTAAATTCTAAGGTTGTCGGGGTTTCTTAATATGTTTGATTTTGCATGTGTAGCTTCTATATTATCAAGATTTAGATAGTTTGAATCATTTTGATTTAATTTCATATTTAACTTTCTTTTTATGGAAACTTGAGACACTTTCAATTTTAGTCATAAAAAGATTTAGTATAAGAATTTATAACAATTTAATAAGTAAATATAATAATAAATAGAATAGTAATAAAGAATGAATTCCTATCATAAAACAGAATCAAAAGCCACCATGAACCAAGATAGAATAGAACATGAAACCACATGACTAAATTTGATAGAAAATCTTTAAATTTTGACTCTTTAACCAAATCCATTATCTAGCTTGCAATGAAACTTAACTTAAAAAAAAATAACCAGCCTATTCTCATGTTAAACAATGAGTAAGTGAGGTTACTATGGGCCTACTTCTCTTTACATTTCATTTTACATTGTTAAACCACTCTCTCAAATTAATATCTTATTTTTCTCTCATGAAAATCTAGTTAAATACTTTACCTTAAAAATTAAGGTTAAGGGGTCAATGAAACCTTAATTTTCATTCTTAAAATTGCACAATATCAATTAGATAACCTATTATTAGTTGAACTCACTAATGATATAAAACTATTCAACATTTGGAAACCTAGAAAATTAGTTTCTTATTGTCTTGATGGTTTCTACCATCTTACCATCATTTAGTGAGGTCACTATAAGCATGAAAATGATAGTTAATATAAAATCCCAAACTATAATGTATTTTGATATAACTTTTACTCATAATCCTCATCCCCTAAAATAAAACAAATGCCTACACTTGGTTGCTTAAAGGTGTATAGAGACCTCATTCGAACGTGTTTTCTTAAATTGCTCTAATGTCAAGAATGTTACCCAACACCCATGACACCTAGTAATATACACATTATAATATGAACGATATGCCTTAAAATTTGTATTCATTTCCTAATAAATTTATTTAAATGACAAAAAAAAAAGAACTATCCACTTATGGTTTCGTATATAAATTTATTTAAATGACAAAAAAAAAGAACCATCCACTTATGCTTTCGTATTTCCATGATTATTTGAAAATTTATACATATCCATCATTTCTAAACATTACAAATTCTTATCATTTTTACTTGCATATCCTTCTCTCTATGTCCTATAGCTCATTGAATCTCTAAACATTACATATTCATTATAGTTTTTACATACATATCCTTCTCTCTATATCCTATAGCTCATTGAATCTAGAAATCATATCCTTATAATATTTAAGGTTCACTTTCTATGAGATAGAAATTATCAAAAACTTTTGGATAAGTGAAAAATATAGATAAAATAAAAAATTCACATCCTTCTATATAATCTATTATAATTTTATACTATATATTATTATACATCTAAATATACCACTCTATAAAATCATTAAAACATTTTAAGTAATTTTACTATTTTATATAATGGTTATTATTTATATATATATTTTTTGGTCAATTTTGTTTGAAATAGAGAAAATTTGTGTTCTAATTGCAAGTTTAAGTATTGCAATGTAGACAGTCCAAGTTTCCAAAAAAAAATTGAAAACATTGAATCCATTCTATAAATTAAAAAATACAGTTATATATATATATATATATATATATATATATATATATATATATATATATATATATATAGTAAGCTTCTACATGAATCAAATATGTCATGTGCAAACTTTCTATTTAATTTTTTTACTCTAAACAAGGTTTGCACGTCAAGGGATTTGATCCCTCTAGGCTCTTATTAGATCTGTGATTAAAATAGATCTATACTGATGTAACACCATTGATGTAGGTGGAGTTTGTGAATTAAAGTTATCTCTAGATACAGGTCAACGTTCCTAATCTAAAATAAGTGTGATTTGTAGTCTGTCATGTGGGCATCACCAATTAGCTACTAGTAACTCTAAAATATCAAATTATTCTTATAAAATGTAGTGTCTCCTTGTTACCATGCAAGGGATTGTTAAATATACCCAAAATCCATCTCATTATAAAAAAGATATAGTCTATGCATCAATAATTGGAAATATCTTATTTATATATATGAGTATTTAAAATTCTAAGATTCATACAAAGTTTAGAGTGTGTAAAACTAAACAAGTGTTGTAATTATTAACCTACTAATAATGAAATATCTAACAATAATTTTATAAAAAATAATCAAATTTTTAATAATATTATATAGTTTATAAAAGAATATGGTGATTTTTTTATTGCAGAATAATTTTATCCTATATTTTATAATGGAAACCATTATAAAAACAAGAAATTCATGTATTATCTTTTGAAAAAAAATAAAATTAGAAAATGGATGCAATTTATCCCCTAAACTTTCTTAAACAAAAAAAATTAGAAAATATTTATTATGAATATACAATTGAAAAGTCTGATGTTTCCTTCAATTTAAATCATTCATTTGTTAATAAATGGACATTATAACACATTCCATAACGTGTGCTCTTTGTATGTAATAATATTATATAGGTAAGTTTGTTCCACGTAATTTTTTAAATAATGGAGTTAACTACCCACATGGTAAGTGACAAAGTGGGTGGCTATTCTTAAAAATGAAACTAAGTCATATGGGTGTTAGGATATCTTAAGGGGTTATAATTCGAAGTGGTTGGGGATTTTTTATTATATCTAGTTTTCCATTTTTAATATCTATTGTTAAGATTGGGAATACTTGAATTTGAATTTTATATAGCAACTTTTAAGTAGGAATTTGAGATGATTTCTATTTTAAATCTAATATGAATTTAATTAGGAAAATTATGTTATAGGAAAAAATAATTTAATGTATAAAAATTATACTAAATAGAAAAATAATAAAACATTAACTTCTGCATTGTATATATTGGAAGAGAAAAAACTATCATAATATTTTTTTATTGGTTGTTGAATATCACAATATATAATTGATCTTTTGTTTAGGAAAGTAGAATATTTTGTATAGGACAAATATATATTGGAAATTAGGTTTATACTAAGAGGGTTGGTGAATCAGTATAAAACACTTTAAATCAATGTAAAGAATTATATACCACAAAAAACCAACAATCAACATGAACACATTATGAACATAGAATATATGTGGAAAATCATGTAAGAAAAACTACCAAAATTCTATAGATTAGATGAATTGGAAAGAACCAACTTCAAATTACATCACTCTTTGTAAGAACCAACCTACAAGAGACACAAAACCCTTTTTCTTTGTGGGTACCATCCTATGAGAAAAACCAATGTCACTAAGATTTACATGCAACAATTTAAAGGAGTCACCAATACCCTAATCATTATAAGAACCACTCAAGGGGACAACAATCCCTTGATATTTACAGGAACCAACCTAAAGGAGGAACCAATTCCCTAATATTTATAGTCACCAACCTCAAGGAGGAACCGATTCCCTAAGATTTATAGTCACCAACCTAAAGGAAACACTAGTATCCCAATTTTTATAAGATCCAACCTAAATGAGACACTAGTCCCTAACATATATAGGAACCAACTTGATCTTATTGAGCATTAGACTTCATTATTTTGGCTCTTGATCCCATCAATATTCCACAAAATATTTGTTATACCTTCTCATATCTACTATGGACACTAGTTCCTTCTTTGAAATAACTCTTTAATTGCATCAACACTTCAGATATGAATTCTTTTTTCATGCAACAATTCTTTAAAATAGTTATTTTCAGTATCTGTGTGTGTGTGTGTGTTTATATATCCCTCCACTTTCTTGCTAATTCCACTTGTTTGCCTACCTCTCTGCTCTCTCTCCCCCCTTTTTTATGTTAGTTTTCCTCTTTAATATACCCACTCCCTCTCCCCCTCTCCCTCTCTCCATTTCCATGCTCCAAATATGTATATATCCCTCTCACCTCATTTATGTCCTTCCTCCATCTCTCCTTCTATCTTTCTCATTCTCTCTTCCTCCACAGTCTCCCCATTTTCATTCATATATTTTTCTTTGCATATTTATCTCTCATCCCATCTCTCTCTCTCTCTCTCTCTAAATTTGACTCTATCACTCTCCCCTCCTTTTCTCTATCATCCCTCTCTCTTTCCTCCTATCTCTCTCTTTCTCTACCACCAATATTTCCATATTTTCATTTATATATTTTTCTCTATCACTTTCTCTCTCCCTACCTATTTATCTACATATCACCCCTATCATTCTCTTTATTATGGCCTCACTCCTTGAAATCTCTCACTCTCTCTATCTCAACCTCTTCTTCTTTCTCTCTATCAATCTCTTCTTCCCACTCTCTCTCCCTCTAGCCCCATCTCTTTGTCCCTCCCCATTTTCTCTCTTCGACCTTAATTCACCTCACCCCAAATCTCTCCCTCCTTATATACTTTCTTCTCTCGTTTCCCCCTCCCTCTCTCTCCTCCCTTTATCTCCTTGTCTCCAGTATCCCTCACTCGACTCGATCTATGTCTCTACCCTATCGCACATAAACGCACACATAGCCTCCACACCACTCTCTTCTTTCCTCTCTATATTTATCTTCTATCCTCTTTCTCTCCCCTTCTCTTGCCTCTCTAGCTCCATATATATATCCCACACTCCGTCTATATCCCTTTCTTAGCCCCATAGGCTCTATCTCTCTATTTCTCATACACTCCCTCCCTCCATGCTCCTCGTTCTAGTTCTATATTTATCTCCATCTCCTCCTTCTCTCCTCTCTCTTTCTCATGGCCCACTCTCTCTAGAATGATATCTATATCTATCTTTATTTATTTGAATATTTTTCCCTCTCTCTCCCCTAACTCCATCTCTCTCTCTCTCTCTCTCTCTCGCTCATTTAGTCTCTCCATTTCTCCTAACTTCCTCAATATCTCACTCCCTCTCCCTCCCATTAGACATACTCTCCCTCTCTCTCTCTCTTTCTATGTCTCTCTTCTTCTCTCTCTATTCCCTTTCACCTCTATGTCGTTCTCCCTTCACCTCTCCTTTTCTTTCTCACCTTGTCTCACACCCATTCTATCTATATGTTTACCTTTTACTCTCTCTCTCTCTCCCCCTCACCCCTATGTATACCTCCTCTCTCTCTCTCTCTTAGTATTCCTTTCTCATACAATCTTAGTCTTCATTTCCCTTCGTGATCTCTATCCCTTCCTCCCCCTCTCCTTCTACATCACTCTCTATTTCCATCCTCTCTCTCTCTCCCTACACATCTCTCCTCTTACCTCTATATGGATTTGTTGTTCCAAATAATTCTCCCTTGCTCTTCACTCTATCTCCCCCTGAAAACTTTGTCTCTATCTACCTCCCTCTTTTCATCACTCCCTCACTATCAATCACAATACCTTCCCTATCACTCTCTCTCTGTCTCTCTCTAGATATCATTTTCTGTAGCTATATTTCTCTTATTTCATCTCTCTCCTTCCCTAGTTCTTTTTTTTCATTTCTCCCTCTCTTCTTCTACTTATCTCTATTTGTTTCTCTCTCTCTACCCCCTTCCCCCTTACCTCCTTCCCTCCTCCCTTTCCCACCCCCCATTCTCCCCCTCTTTTTCCTCTATTCCCTCTTTCTATCCTCTATGCATTTCTCCTCTCTCCCTCATTCCCTTAACAAGTTTCTTTTTATCTCTCCCACATCACCCTCTCTTCGTCTCTCCACCTCTCTCTTCTTGCCACTCTCCCTCCCTCTTACTCTCACTTTCTATTCTCTCTTTCTCTTCCTTCTCACCTCTATCACTCCCTCTCTCCCCCTCTAGTTATATTTTTATCTCCCTTCCTCTCCTCTTATGTACCTCCCTCCCCAACTACCACCCCCACTCTCTCTCCCACTTCCTCTCTTTCTTTATCCCTCCCTTGATCGCTCAATGCTTCCTTCACAAAAATAACATTTGAACATTCTCTCTCTTCCCCTCTATATATGTGTGTGTTTATGTGTGTTTGTGTGTGTGTGTGTGTCTTCTTCCCCTCTCTTCCCTCTTTCCCTCCTCTCTCTTCCATGTCTCCTTTCTTATCTCCTCTTCATCCTCTATATATGTGTGTGTGTGTGTCTTCTTCCCTCTTTCTTTCCCTCCCTCTCTTTGCCCCTCCTCTCACTCACAATGTCCATGTCTGTGTCTTTCTTATCATGTATCTCTCTTCCCCTATATATATATATATATATATATATATATATATATATATGTATATATATATGTATATATATATATATATATATATATGTATATATATATATATATATATATATATGTATATATATATATATATATATATATATATATATATATATATATATATATATATATATATATATATATATATATATATATATATATGCGTGTATATATATATATATATATATATATATATATATATATATATATATATATATATATATATATATATATATATATATATATATATATATATATATATATATATACATATACATATACATACATATATATATATATGCATACACACACATGTGTATATATCCATCTCTCATTTTCTCCCTTAATATCTCTCCTCCTCATAAGGCTATTTTTATATATGTGTCTCTACATCTCTCCTTCTATCCTTGTCGTCTTCCATATCTCTTGCATTTCTAGTTCTCTCGCTCTCTCTCTCTCTCTCCTTTACATTTCTCTGTGCATCCCCCTCTCTATTCTCCCTTCCACCCTCATTTCCTCCTTCATAACAACCTTTCTCCAACATTGTCCCTCTTTTCCTTCCCTGTTATGGAAACATACCAACAAATAAAAGAAAATATAGATAAACAACTTGAAAATTAGCCTCTTTAATGGGACAAACTCCTTTACATCACATAAATGAACAATTATTGGATGATATAGATGACAAGACCTCCTTGGTATATATAGGAGTCTAAGGAGTCACAATATAATCAAATCCTACATAACAATAATAATGCAAGGGTGCAACATTAAAAATAGTGACTTCTATGGTGCACAAAAATAACAATAAGGGGTCTACATGGGCATAACAATAACAATAAGAGGTCTATATTAAAAATAACAATAAGGAGGCTACACTAGTGTTATAGGGACCTAATATACCCATCTCCTTGAAAAAAATGTTGTCCTCAACGCTTGAGTATTTTTTTATGCTTTTGTATAAAATTATCATCATCCCATATGGAATATTTAGCAATTAAGTTCTTCCAGCTAATGAGATACTGTGAAATTGAATGTTTTAGTAGCTATCAGGTTCTTGTTTCCGTGATTGCTTTAGACTCTAATATTATTTTTCCTTCTTGATAAATTTATGGCAATATTGTTTGAAATGGGAGTGTGTCACGGATAACCTTGTTTAAGAATTAAAAATGGAAAACTGAGTGTACTCAGGAAGATGTAGGCAAATCCAATTTGTATGCCATAGTACTAATATTTTGAAACACCTTGTAAGGATCATAGTAATAAGGTGATAATTTATTATCCTACTTAGGTTGATTGAGCGACATTTGTTTGTATGGTTGTAGCCATCAAAATACATAGCTTCCTATGTCAAAACTTATTTCATTATGATGTTGATCTTCCTGTTGTTTCATTCGATTCTGAACCAAAGTGATGTTATCCTTTAAGAGTTGGAGAACTTTTTGTTGATGCTCAATGTGATATTCCACTTATTGAACCTTAGAACTTACTCTTAAATATGATGTGATGGATGGTGGATGATATCGATAAAGTGCCATAAATGGGGTCATTTTTGTTGCAGTATGGAAGGAAGTGTTATACCATCATTCAACCAGAGGTAACCACTTGACCCATTTTTTTTTTTATCATATACAAAGAAACAAAGGTATCCTTCCAAACATTTTTTTAGTATCTTATTTTGTCCACCAAATTGAGGATTATTAGATGAGCTATAAGCTAATCGAGTACCAAGACAATAAAATAATTCCATCTAAAAATATCTAGTGAAAATGGGATATCAGTCACTTACAATAATTTTTGGGTTTTCTTGTAGCTTTTGAAATGTTTCCATAAATGTACTAGAAATTGTATTGGGTCTAAAAGGATGAGATAATGCACAAAAGTATGCATACTTGGTAATTCTATCAATTACTACCATGATGACACTCTTTCCTTTGGAATTGGGTAAACATGTGATAAAATCCATTGAGCCTGCCTCACAATGCTAACTTGGAATGGCTAAAGGTTGTAAAACCAAACATTTTGCCACAAACATTTGAATATCTGATTAAGGCGATCCCAAAAAAAATTCCTTCTTAGCCCTATGGTAAGTTTTTAAAAACCTTGAGTTCCCTCCTAAGGGGGAGGTGTGCAATTCCAAAAGAATCTTTTGTTTGAGATGAGAATTCTTACATAGATATAAGTGATCTTTGTACCATAATGAATCATTTTTCCAGATAAATGTATCAAATGTACTCGGATCTTGTTGCATCTTTTGATTGATTGTCCACACCTCTTGGTCATTCTTCCATTCATCCCTTGATTTAGTTATCTAATTTTGGTTGGATAATAGAAATGGAAAAGAGAAATGTTCCCATGTCCTCAACCTTTCCTGAGAGTGCATCGTTAACAAATTTTTTCTTCCCTATTTTGTAGATGATTTCAACTTCATAACCCAACATCTTTGTGACCCATTTTTACTGCTTTTCTAAATTTAATCTTTGTTCCAAAAGGTATTTAAGGCTATCATGATTTGTTTTTACCTAGAAGTTTCTTCCCATTAGGTAAGGTCACAATTTCTTTAGTGTGTCTAGTATTACCAACATTTCCTTTTGATAAATAGGTTTGTGCAAATAATTTCCCTTGATTGGACGGATTTCAAAAGGAATTGATATTCCTTATTGTATTAGAACAACACCAATGCCATTTCTTGAGGCAACACAATCCATAATAAAGGTTTTTGTGAAGTATGTTGTATCTAAGACCAGTGCCTGGCACATTGTCTCTTTTAGAAGGCCTTATTTTCTTCTTGAGTCCAAGAAAATGCATCTTTCTTCAGTAATTTCATTAGAGGTGTTGTTATTCTCTCATATTTCTTAACAAACTTGTGATAATACACTGTCAAACCAATAAATCCTTGAACATGCTTTAGGGTTGTGGGTATTTCCATTCCATAATATCTTGAATTTTATTAGGGTCTACATTAACACCCTCATGTGATACAATATGACCCAAATTTTCCACCTCCTGTAGACCAAAGAAACATTTGGTGGTTTTTTGCATATAATTTTTTCTCCTCCAATAGTTTGAGCACCCTGTCAACATGTTGAACATGATCATTCCGATACCTGTTGTAGATTACCATAACATCCAAAAATACTAACAAAAATTTTCGAAGGAATGGTTTGGAAATGGAATTCATCAAAACTTGAAATGTGGAAGGTGCATTAGTAAGGCCAAAAGGCATGACCGAAAATTCATTAAGACCTTCATGAGTTCTAAATGTTTTTTTCAGAATGCCTTCAATATTCATTCTAATTTGTTGATATCTTGAATGAAGATAAATCTTGCTGAAGTAAATTGATACATGTAATTCATCCAATGATTGATTAATGACATCAATGTGAAATTAATCTATAATATTGAGCTTGTTGATCTCCCTAAAATCTAGAAACATATTCCATTATCCTTCCTTATTGTGCACAAATACTACTAGAGTAGAGAAAGAACTTTGGCTAGGTTGAATTATACCAACCTCTAGCATTTATGTAACTACGCATTCTGATAATTTCACTCTTTTGGCATAGGGATACCTAGAAGGTCTCATGTTTGGAGGAACACTTCTTATAATAAAGTGAATAACATGATCATAATCTCGAATAGGTGGGATTCCATTGGGAGTATCAAATACCTTGGAATGATTATCCAAGACTTTTTTTATATCTAGAGAAATAAATGATTTCAATGTTTGAACCTCCAGTGAGCATAATTGTGCAATTACACCCCATTGTTATTTATTTCAAAATATTTGTCATGATATTAGAGCTTATTATCTTCCATCGTTTCCCTTCGATACCCCTTAATTCACTTTCTTTCATTCCCATAAAAATTTCAATAAAAGTACTTGAAAATTAAAAGTTATCATCTGTAAATATCGTAACCATTGGAATCCTAGTACAACATCAACACCACCCATAGGAATAGAAAGCATTAGACTATTAAACACATATTATCCCATTGTTATGTTGATATTATGACTCTTTCTAGATGAATTTATAGTTTCTCCATTTGCAACCATCACTTGACACTCTGATGCTCGATATAGAAACCAATTCAATTCCATGTTTATAATATATTGAATAAAATTATGGGTATTACCTGAATCGATCAACACTATTACCCTTTTCTTCTTGATATATCCTTCTATATTGAGAGTTTGAGGAGTAGTAATTCCCACAAATGCATTAGAAGATATGGTTAGATTCATTTCTTCTCTTTCCACGGTTGATTCTTGGTGTATATCCTCTTCTTTTGAAATTTCTTCTCCCTTTTCTTCCTCCTCTTCACAATCTATGTAAAATAATTTCTTCTCTGCACACTTATGACCTTTAGTGTATTTACTATCATAATTGTAACAAACCCCTTTTTCTCTTTTTCCCTCCAGTTGTTGTGTTGTAAACATTGTAGCTTGTGGGAGGCAAGGAGCAACAACACTTCCATCTTTATAATTGTGAGTGCTAGACTTCCTTGTTGCCATAATTTTGCTTTCGACTTTTCTTGCCACCCTGAATTTTGTCTCCAATGAATTAGGTTCCTAAATGTGAAACTCATGCTAGATGTTATCTTTTAAATTCCCTTTGAGGACATAAATCCAAAGCTCCTCTGGAATATCAATTACCCTAGTATTCAATTTTTTGAAGTCCTCAATGTGCTCCACCATTGAACCTTTTTTTTTTAGATTTATCAATTGGCTAAAGAAGGTGTTGCTATTTGTATACTAATAATGTGCTATCATTTCCTCAGTAAAAATTAACCATGTGATAAGTGGTTTACAGGAACAAATCCTTTGATACCATACAAACTAATTAGGTTCTAATTATAAAGATACAATGCATACCTCTTTTGAGTGTTGCACATCATGTAGATTGAAATTTTGTTCCATTTGTAGTATCCATGTTACCAGATCCTTGCCATCAAACTTCCTCATATCAATCTTCGTAATGTGGTTGGTATTCAACCAGAAGTTAGAGTCTTTAAAATCATGATTAGCATTTGTTTTCTCATCATGAATTTCATGTAATACCTTGTCACCATTAAGATGCATTTATTGTAGCAAAATTGTCAAACCTTCCTCCAAACCTTGCATGTCTTCTTTTAAACCATCCATGTCACATTTTATGTATTCTTTTAAACCATCCATGTCCCCTTCTAGTTCATCTTTCGTTTCTCTTTGTGAGAGAGAAATTTGTTTCACTTGCTCCCACAATTTTGATATATCATGTTGCAATTCTTCCTCTTCATGCATCATACTAGAGCTTTCTGAGGGCTTATTTGGTATTGGATTATTTTGTTTGTGAGGAATTTTAGAACCAAATACTAATAATTATGCTTCAATATTCCCCTGGAATTACTTCATATAAAAGTTATAATTATTTTTTAAAAGAATACACACATTTTTCTTGCTTTTAGGATCTCGACCTTGAAAGAGTTGTCTCTCTATATATTTGGCTCTCCAAGCTTTGAACTTTTTCCCTATGATATCCCTCTGAGTCATCTTTCTGATGCCACAAGCAAGATTGATATTAGATTCCTAAGGATAAAGTTATGCCCAGTCTCCCACGATGACCTGGTTATGGACTGGTCCATGAGAACAAACGTGTATGGAATTTCGCGTGTCAATATTTCAATCTTCAGCCCTGAAAATGATATACAAAGAACTAAAGTCTACGAAATTTCAGTCGCTTTTTACGAATTTCAAATCTGATTCTCGTAGATAATGTTATGATTATTTTCCCTAGGTCACATGTTTGACACGAAATTATGAAGCATGCAAAAAATCTAACTTCTTTGGACCATATCTCAGAAAATATAGTGAACCAAGATCTGAAATTTTTACACAAAGGTCACCATGACTTCAGCTCCATTTGGTTGAAATTTAAGCTTCTAAAGCCTCGTATAAAAATTGTTATAGCAAAAATACCACGATGTCATGTTTGAAGCAACAAAACCCTAGAATCAAAAGCTCTAATACAAAATTTTATGCATCCAAATCACAAAACATATGAAAAGATAGATTAGTGATTTGAAAATTATCCTCTTTGAGTGGGAAAACCTCCTTTATATCACATAAATGAATAATTTTTAGATTATACAAATAATAAGACCTCCTTGGTATATATAGGAGTAAGGGTTCACAATAAAATCATAGCCTACACAACAATAATAATGTAAGGGCACAACACTAAGAATAGTGGGATTCTATGGGGCACAAAAAT
Organism: Pinus tabuliformis; assembly: GCA_031772625.1. Taxonomy (NCBI): domain Eukaryota; kingdom Viridiplantae; phylum Streptophyta; class Pinopsida; order Pinales; family Pinaceae; genus Pinus; species Pinus tabuliformis. Next base: position 815,669,137 of record CM062819.1, on the reverse strand, counting down.
AATAATATGGGGGCTACATTAGTACAAAAATAACAATAAGGGGGCTACACTAACAATAAAAATAAGGAGACTACACTAGAATTATAGGGACCTAACACTCCCTAACTCTCCTTCTTCTATCTCTCTCAATCTCTCTTACACTCACACTTTTCCTATTTCTCCAAATTTTTAACTGACTTTCACACTGTCTCTACCACTCTTTTCCCCTCACTCACCAACTCATTCTTTTGCACCCCACATAGCTTAGTTTTCCTTTCTTTTTCCCACTATTTACCTTGCCCCTCTACCCCTCCCCCTCCTACTCTCCCCCAACCCAAACTAAACCATTTCGCATGAGTTAAATTCCCTAGTTATAAGAACACACACAAGTTCCTACTACTATGGTGCACATGCACTTTTAGTAGTAGTATTGCACATACATTTTAAGTGTCAGGATCACACAAATGTTTTATTTTAATTTAATTTTTCCCTATTAGGAAGCTTATGTGCATGATTAGTTGGTTACCTTAGTCAAAATTTTATGTTTACAATCTTAAATTTTGTTATCCTAGTGATTTGTCCTACATATACATGAGAATATAAGTTTTTGAGAAAACATGGTCGTGCGCGCACATGTGTGTGTGTGGAATAATTTTTCTATAGGTTATAGAGATTTGTTGTCCATGAAACTAAATAAAAATATATAGTTGATTGTGTATATTTTACATATATCTTTTAATTAATACCGTTTAATATTTTTAATACATTTTCACCATGGCATATATCAAAATATTAAAATACATCGCATCGTTATTTCAATTATTATTTTTTTACACAGAAAGTAACATACCAATGATAGAGAAACTCAAAATTCACATAATCAGACAATTTATATAAATAAAAATTATATAATAGGAAAGCTAATTCATTTTTTTACATTTCATCTTTCCAGAGCGTCTTTAAATTCATTTTATATATACCTCTAATCATTACTCCAACTTAACATATTATTGTTTTTCTAATCTTCATTTCCACTAACACATTATGAAAGACCAATGTTGACTTGCATTCACCCAAATATATCATTTATCAAGAGAAAGAAGGAAACTTTGTAGTAATGCATACTTATCTTAGAGTGTGGGAAACACACACTTGATAGATTCTTATGATTCTCAAACTATCACAAATAAGATATTTGATGATATTTTGGTAAAAATATGCAAAATTTGAAAAATTTTATAATCTCTAAAAAAGAAATAAGGTAAATTTTAAAATAAAATACTTTTATACTAGAGAATGTGAGTGAAGCATTATATAAAAAGATACTTCAGAATCTTCTTTTCGGAATAAAAAAGGACGGAGAATTAATAAATGGATAACATTTCTTCATAATTTTTTCTCTCATAAAAGGATCTTGGACAATTTCATAACTAATATACAATTGAAAATTTCCTGCGTTCCATTTAAGTAATTCAATTGCTAACAAGTTGACATAATTGCATATTTATGTTCTTTATATCTAGTAACATTGTATAGTGAAGTTTGTTCCATGAAAATTATATTAATAATGGAGCTAAGTATTGACTCGAGTATCTATCCAAGTACGCCATTCAGACTAAAAATTTAATAAAGTAATCTCAATTTTCCAATATCCTCAGGGATACGATGATTTAAATTCTAAAGTGGTTGGGTTTTCCTAATATGTTTGATTTTGTATTTGTAGCATCAAGATTTAGATAGTTTCAAGAATTTTGATTTTAATATTTTTTATGGGAATTTGAGATATTTTCAAATTTATTTGTAATTTAAAATTAATAAAAAAGATTTATTATAAAAATTTATTATCATTTAATAAATAAATATAATAATCAATAATACAATGATAAAGAATGAACTCCTAAAGGAGAATCAAATCCCACCTTGAACCATGATAAAATAGAACATGAAACGACCTGATTAAATTGGATAGAAAATCTTTAACCAAATTCATTATCTCGCTTGCAATGAAACTTAAATTAAAAAAAATGACGAACCTATTCCTACATTACACAATGAGTAAGGGAGGTTATTATGCATATGTTTCTCTTTATAATTCATGTTACATTGTTAAACCACTCTCTCCAATTAATATCTTATTTTTCTCTCATGGAAGTTTAGTAAAAATTTAAGGTAAAGGTCAATAAAATCTTTGTTTTCATTCTTAAAATGGCACAATATCTAGATAACTTATTATTTAGTTGAACTCACTCATGATATAAAACTATTCAACATTTGCAAACCTGGAAAATTACTTTTTTATTCTCTTGATGGTTTCTACCATATTACCATCATTTAGTGAGTGCACTATACGCATGAATGCAATAGTTAATATAAAATCTCAAACTATAATGTACTTTGATATAACTTTTCGTTATAATCCTCATCCCCTTAAATAAAATGAATGTGTACATTCGAAGGTGTTTTCTTAAATTGCTCCAACGTCAAGAAAATGTTACCCCGCACCTACCACACTTAGTAATATACACATAATTATATACTATAAAATGTGTATCCATTTCTTATAAAATTATTTAAATAACAAAAAAAAATACGTGGTTTCATATTTCCAAGATTATTTAAAAATTGAAACATATCTATCATTTCTAAACATTACATATTCATTATCAATTTTACATACATATCTTTCACTCTATGTCTTATAGCTCATTAAATCTAAAAACCATATCCTTATAACATTTAAAGTTAAGTTTCTATTAAATAAAAAACGATTCACATCCTTCTATATAATCTATTATAAAATGTATAATATATTATTATATATTTAAATATACCACTCTATGAAATCATATATATATAATTTAATTTATTACTAGAATTGCAAATTTTTAAACTTCTCAAATAATCTAAATCACAAACTAAAAAAACATATATTAGCTAAGCGATATTATTTATATTTTTTTTTGAATATTATATAAATATACATGTCTTTTATCTATTTCTAAAATTGAATACTTGCTAATTATATTTATTAATTTATTATTTATATCTATTTCTAAAAATAAATAGTTACTAATTTTATTTATTAATTCATTATTTATAATATTTTGTATAATTTTTTTTTAATTTATTTGAAATTTATAAAATTAAATAGTTATTGATATCAATTATTAATTTATTACTAATTTTATTTTAGTATTTTTTCTAATTTCATTATAAACAATTTGATTAGCATATTTCCTTTTCATTTAATATATGGTTTTGCCAAAATTCTATTCTTAAATACATGATAAATTTTATAATATTATAATACTTAATTTTATACTATTATATAGCTTGAGTCAGTCTAATGGTTAAGAGCATGTGTTTCTTCTTAAGAGGTCACATGTTCAAAACCGAAGCGGGTAGAGTATGTATACCTTCGTAGAAGTAGCAGTCAAATCACTGCGCGGAGGTGGGTCCCTTGTCCCACAAACAAGGGGGTCTCATACACAAATTTGGTGTTTGGTTTGGTCATGACCTTAAAAATAGATAATAATAATAATATAATAGCTTTGAAAGAACCTAAAACATAGAATTAAATATCATAAAACTAAAAAGAAAGTTATTGGGTTCAAAACTAGAGGGGTTAGAGAATGTGTTCTTTCATAGAATTAGCAGTGATGTCAAATCACTGCGCGGAGGTGGGTCCCTTGTCCCACAAACAAAGGGGTCTCATACACAGTTTGGTGTTTGGCTTGGACGTGACCTTAAAAATAAATAATAATAATAATAATAATAAGAATAGCAGCTTTGAAGGAACCTAACCCATATAATTAAATATGGTGAAACTAAAAAGAAAGTTATTTGGTATTTACATTGTAAAATCCTATTCCCAAATATAAGATAAATTTTATAATATTATAATACTTAATTCAAACATATAATTAAATATCATGAAACTAAAAAGAGAGTTATTTGATATTTACATTTTTTCAAGAGAATTATTTTTTAGCAGAATTATTTTTAGAGAAAAAAAATAATATTGAAATGAGAATGAGAATATATATATATATACAAATTTGGAATTTGTAAATTTTGTTAAGTTGAGAGATTTATTTTATGGTCCAATACGATGTGTAATTCTGTCATTAAAATTGAAATTTTGTTCACATAAATCAAAAAATTAAAAAAAATTAAAAATTAAATTAAATCAAAATTAAAATTAAAATCTAAACTAATTTTTTTTAAATAATTATAAAAAAAAACATTTAAATAATACCTAATTATAAACCAATTTTACACTTAAAGATTAGATCCAATTTTACACTTAAAAATTAGATCCTTATTTAAATGGATCTATGCTAGTATCCTATAAATATGGGATGATTCAAAACTTTGTTCATTTAAAAAATTTAGTCCCTCTGTATGAAAATAAATCTAGTATCAATGTAGAGGTCAAAATGTTCGTTGATAATTCTCGTCATTGTTTTAACAGGCGCAGTCTTAGAGCATGGAATAATCCTTCAATCCATTTGTTGAGAAATCTAGCTATATTGATTTCTTTAACCCAATTGTTTGTCCATCTACATGATGGGAGAGAAGTAATATACCATCCAAATCAAGATAACTGCGTTAAATACTTGTTATGCTTATAATGTGATGCTTGTTATTGTCAAGACAACTGCGTTAAATACATTACATTTGTTCAAATATTCTGTATTAATCCTCACTGTCACCTTTTGTTTTCAATTTATGTTTTGGAAGTCTTCAACAAGGTAGTTGTGTATGTATATGACTAAGGATTGTGTCTTGCTTCGTAATGAAAATTAATGCAGTGAAGGATTATATTCTGAAACGACGGTTTGACAAATAATACATCTATGGTATTCGATGAGGATGGGAGGACAATTAAGGTTACACCCTTCATTCTCCGTGTAGAGAATAAAATAGAATATTTTTGAACCGAGAGGCGATTCTACAGCCGCCGGATACCTGTGATGCGTGATTCTGTTCGGGTGTTCGGGTTTAGAATGAGTTGACATGCTCATTTTCGCAATAAAAATTAGATATATTGCACCAAAAAAAATGTCTAGCTAAAATGAATATGTATATTTAATTAGTGTTTTTTTAAATATTATAAAATATTTATAATCTTATTTTTGCAACAAAGAGTTTAATATATAAGTAATATTGTAAAACATTATGTAAAGTAAGATAAGTGTAATCTATAGTTGAAGATGTTACAGGGATCTGAGTAAATTTAGCTTGTTTTTTAAATTAAATTTATGAGAACCTATGTTATTGCTGAGTATATTCATGTGGAACATAACCTATTTAAAAGTTGAAAGATTTGCAGGGAAAAGATCTATGGTCAAGCTCATGAAAGAATTTGAAAAAAAAAGATGAGAATGAAATTAAAGTAACTTATTTTGGCATTGAATTATACTATTTGATTCTATGGTCAAGCTCATGAAAGAATTTGAAAAAAAAACTGATGAGAATGAAATTAAAGTAACTTATTTTGGTATTGACTTATAATATTTGATTGTTTTAATTTGTACAAATTACAAATCCATATATTTCCAAGTTGATCTTTGAAGCTCCAAGTTGTTGATCTTTGAAGTTCCAAGTTACTATCAGATTGTGTACTTTTGTCACTCAATTTATGCTAATCCTAGTTTTTAACAACTGAAGGAATGAGAGGATAAATGACAACACTAATTTAAAAACCTTAAGTCACTCTATGTATAATTTGAGTAGGATAATTAAGTTGTTGACGAAGCCATTTTTAGTTTTACACACAATCACTTGGTTGAGAGAATATCTCAACGACACACGAATCTAAGAAACAAATAGACCTAAACAACTCCTAGAGAATAGGAACAAACTCATTCTAGAATTGATGAGCACACCAAATACAAGTAGGGATTATAGTTTCAAAGTCACCCCCTTAATGACTACTTGTCTCAATCTCAATCAGTAAAGATCTACATCTAGTCCAATCTGGAAATTACACCTTGTACCTTGTTCATGCAGACATCATCAAATTATTGACATCGATATAAAGAGACAACCATCCATGAATGCATGAGTTCCAACCACTGCAACTACGATGTCCTTAGTGTACATGGTTCAATTAACCATTACCTACTTACATGTACCTGTACCTGTAAATCTCCGTCCATCATCATCATCATGGGTTTTCTTGGATTACCCATAACCATGCTTGGGATTTTATCGGCTTACCCTAAACCATGCCCAAGGTTTTGTCAGTTGGCCCTCAACCATGCCTACACGAATCGCTATCCACTTTACTCTCACATGTGGTTTCTTGCTTACCACAAACCTACACTTCCAAACTGGTTTTAAGACGAGCACTAACATTATGGTGGTACACATGCCTCATAAGGTTAACAACACAACTTCAACTACATAATATTACAAATCTTTTAAGGACCATTACAAAACAACATAGACTTACTTATAATTAAGATGTGTGACTCATAATACAATATGCTCATGATTCTATCCCACAAACTCACACTAACTCACAAAAACTTTCACTTTATTGGCCATCATCCTTTATCTTTGATGATGCTTCACCCTCTATCCTCTAATGTCATCTTCATTATTTTATTTTTGTCCTTGTCATCCAAATAAGCATGTCTATTATGGAAATGGCTAATTCCAACATAGAGTAATTCCTCATAATAGTTGGCGAGACTAATGTCACTTCAATGAAAAATGAAAAAATACTGTACCATGATATGACACACAATAATGCACAACTTACAATCTTCATCATCTAACAAAATCTTGACATGAATGTTGTAAAACCAATGAAGATACCAAGTTTAATTATTTCATGATAATCTCCACTAAACTTAACCTACAAATGAAACACGCACTGTCCCTTTTTAAATCTAGCTATATTGAAATATTGCAGGTCAAATCAATCTCGCATATTGGTTTCGATGCTAAAGATTCAAAATCCACACTAGGTTCCTTACACACTAGATAGCGTTGATATACATTGCATGCTCCTGGATTTTCATGCAATACTCCACAACAGTCTCTACTGTTCCACACATACCACATGAAAATACACCTCTCTCTAGTCTGCAATCTACCCTCACAGTTTGATCATCACAGTCACAACACAATCAAGGCAGGCACTCCAAGTTCACAACCTCACCACTAGGTGGTCAGCATAATCGAGTTGACCAAAGAATAGTACTCCATAGCACAATCTCGTCTCATCGTGAGAGCAAGAGATATGTGCACCCAGGTCAGAGTAGAGGTCTGACCATGATGAATATAAGGAATTATATTATCTTTCACACACATTCTTAATAATACCTTTTCTTTGTTCTCTCGCCTCTCCGAGTCTTGAATCGATGCAGCTGTCAGGCCTGCAATAGATTTTGCTTCTTCTCCCTTTGTGATGGATCAACTGCCATAGCCTTTCATCACTGTTTGCAGATTGAATTTCCAGTTAACATAGCTAGATCCATCTAATTTATTGGCCTCATTTAGGTATGTCTCTACAAGGGGATTAGCCATCTTGGCAAAAAATCAAGTTTCCAACAGTGCCCCTCATCAGAATTAAGCACATACTTCACACCACAAGCTCAATAACGTTCAACACATAACTTGCAACACAACAACACTTTGGTCTGATGGCCCAATCACAGCGCATACAGACTCTTCTCTATCTGAAACACCCACACACTCAACACATATAGACAGTCACAATAGCGATATGTAGCCCGAGAGTCACTTATCCGATTGACAAACATAAGGGAAAGACACCCAAAACAAATACATATACTCTTCTTTCTCTCAACCCAGAAGGGGCCAAGGCCTAGGCCTTTTCAAGCTCACATACCAAGATAAATTTTGATAATTCACACAAAAATATATTGATAAAATAATATTACATATATACATGAAGTGTTGTCTCAAAATTTGGAAATTGCCTTGGACACACAATCAGTTGGTTGAGAGAATAATAGGAGAAAAGCCATTCTAGAATTGATGAGCACACCAACGAAAAGTAGGAGTTATATTTTCCAATTCATTGTAATATGTTGATTGAGAAATAACCCAATATTTGTAAGTAATATTTGCACTTTTAAATTATATTATAGTCATGTTTGTTTTATAAGATGGAATTTAAATAGAAATTAAATAATTCAAAATTTAATTAAAAATTGTTCAAATAAAACCTTTGTAATAGTGATTAATAGAATGAGTGATAAGTTTTTTTTCTTTTTTTCTTTTCCTTTTGTCTCCAAACCCTAGTTTTAACATGAGCGTCTCAACACAATTTTTTATCAAAATTATTGAATTTTTATAGTTTTAATGCATGGTTTGAATGGACAAATAATTTACGTTTAAACTTTCATTAATAATTGTGATTTAAAATGTGAATAGATTAGTTTTTTTATAAAAAGTTATTAAAACCAAACAATTGTAATAATAAATTTGGCTCATAAAGTGGGTGGCAAATTTTTTCAACTATCTTATAGGAATAATTCAAATTTTAATAGAAAAATATTAAAATGAAACATTTGTAATAATAAATTTTCTTAATAAAATGCTTGGTAAATCTTTTTAAATTTCCCATCCAATTAGAAGGGTTTCATGAACATCCCTAGCACAAATTTTGATCAAAATTATTGAATTAGATTATGGTTTTGGTGGAGTGGTTTGGATGACAAAAAAAAATCAATTTCAATTTTCAATAATAATCAAATTTTGATCAAAATTATTGAATTAGTATGATTTTGGTGGAGTGGTTTGGATGAAAAAAAAAAATCAATTTCAATTTTCAATAATGATTGTGCCGTAGAATTTGAATAATTCAAATTTTAATGAAAACATATTAAAATAAAACATTTTTAATAATAGATTTTAGGGTAATAAAATATATAGTAAATTTTTAAAACCAACCTAGGGTAATAACTCAAATTTTAATTAAAAAATAATGAAATGAAGCATGTGATAATAATTTTGAGCAATATAATAGGTGGTAATTTTGTTTAACTTTTCCCTCCAATCATAATAGTGTCACCTCAGTTTCAATATTAGGACTCATAGCACAATTTACATTTGAATTTTATTTAATATTTATGACTTAGAATTTAAATCATTCATATTTTAATTAAACAATATAAAAATGTAGTATTTGTGATAATAAATTTGGCTAATGAAATGTGTGGTAATTATTTTTAACATTTCTCTCCAATCACAACAACATCAAAGTCACTACAAATTTTAATGAAAATTATTGAATTTGTATGAGTTTTGTGCATTAGTTTTGATGATAAAACAATTTCCTCATTAATGATTATGATGTATAATTCAAATAATTCAAATTTTAATTAAAAAAATAAGGTGAAACATTTGTAATAAAAAAATTCGCTAATAGAAGTCTTAAGATTTTTAAAAAACTTCCCTTTATTCACAACCTATCACTTTAGTGTCAACATGAACATCCCTAGCACAATTTTTTATCAAAGTTATTGAATTTGTATGGCTTTTTTGCATTAGTTTGGATGGGAAAATAATTCACATTTAAATTTCCATTAATGATTGTGACTTAGAATTTGAAAATTTTAAATTTTAATTAAAAAAAGCATTAAAAACGCTATAGATCCCTTGTGGATCTATCAAACTTTGAAAGGTATCAAATATGTGCAAACCTCTTTTTTAAGAAAAAAACTTAAGTTCAAATAAAAATAAATAATCTTAATTTAAATTTTCATTACTGATAATAGCTTAATTTTAATAATTCCAAGATTTAGTTAAAAAAATTAAAATAAAACATTTTTTTTAATAAATTTGGCTAATAAAATGTGTGTTGGAGCTTTTTAACTTTTCTCTCACATCCCAATAGCATTACTCAAGTTTCAACATCAGTATCCCTAGCACAATTTTTACCAAAATTATTGAAAACAATTTACTTTTAAATTTTGAAGTAAAATTTGAATAATTCAAATTTTAATAAATACACATTAAAACTAAAGTAAATCTATCTTAACTATGTCTCTATCAGTACCCAAAAAATCTCAAATCTATCAAAATGTAAACATGGCCAAATCTATATGCCTTGAGGAAAAAATTACCATACAAAAATTTGATCACTTTTGGTCTTTGATAAATATGGGATTAAATTAGATTTAAATTTCAAAATATATTAAAAAATTATAAAACCAATATATTATAAAATTAATGTTTATAAATTAACAATCTTCGAACTGATATTGAAACTAACTCGAAATTTATTAGCATAAGACACGCAAAACTAACTCGAAATTTGTTAGCCTCAGACACGCAAAGATATAGCAACCCACTTGTAATTCAATAATTCAATAAGAACTAGATAAATAAAAGGAATAAATGTTGAAGCTGACGATAGATACATATTTGAAATATTCTAGAATTTTAGATAGAATATTCTTCTTTCGAGTCAGACTTTGAATAATTTATCACATGATTCAACGACGGCGGCTGAACCGATCACGGTCAAGAGTTCCTACTGAACGGATTTACGAAGTCAAAATTTACGAGCTGTACAGGATTCATTTACGAGGGCTTTGTAAGTCCACTCCATTTCATTGAATAATTCGAACGAATCGCCAAACATCATATTATATTCTTCCACGTTTACCCTCTTCTCAGCTTCCCACCCGTCCGCGTGACCACTTACTATATATATATATATACTATATATTTGCATGTAAAGATTACAATACACTCTCATTATCGTTAATCTTTTGATTATTTGGCTCAGAATCTGGTTCTTGAGGCTTCTTCACTCCACCATCGATCAAATAATTATTTCTAAATCCCCCATTATGAATGGATTGTTCATACCTCATTGCCTTAATATTTCCAATCGCAAGAGGAGGTTGTATACTTCTACCTTATTGTTGGATAATTCTCCTAATCCACATTCATAAGTGATGGGATTTATTCCTCGTGGATCAAAGATGAGACCTCAAACTCCAGTCTTACTTGGATTAGACATAGAATCTCAATTAAACATTAAGCAAGGCCAATTTAGCTTCTCCATCCATACTTTAAAATCCTCTTTTTTAATTATGATTTTACAACTCTTAGTGCTAATAGTAGATCTATTAATGGTTGACTTTCTTATGTTTTCTTTTTCTACTTGCTCATCGCGAATTATAACCAGATTCTTTCCTCATGCTGCATATGTTTGATATATAAATATTTAGCTCCTTTGGAATTGATGAACTCGGTTTTCATGCTCCAAGTTTTAGCTAGTATCGTTCTGTTGCTTGGGATGTGATCTTTGAAGATCCTCTACTTTCTTGTTAAGAATATTTTCCAGCACATAAATGAGGGCAAGCTCACCTAATATCTTTTGATTGTTTCTTTGCTTTTTAAAGTATAAGGATACTTTTTTTTCCAATTTGTTAGGAGCGATTGCAGAGGAAACGAATGTTGAATACTTATCCCCAGAGGTCTTAATATATCTTTCCAACAAGCTCAAGCAAAGGGACATCATACGAAGAGATGTTGGATGTTTTATTCACTTTTCTGACACATTTCAGAGTGTGAAGGGCCTTCATAACATTTATTTTTACGGTTGTCAATAGTAAGGATCTTGCCTTTGAGGAATGTCCACGTGAATACTTTGATTTTTGGTAGGGATTCTATTTTCCATGCCTCCCTCCAGTGATCCCAATCACTATTTGCTCGCTGATGTAGTGAGGCATATCCAGATTTGACTAAAAAATGTCCTCCATAAGGATCCCAATGTAGGGATTCATATGATACCAAACTCAAAGGTGAAGCCCCTTTAAGATATGAGATTAGAGATCTCCATTGAGGGACAACACTTGGAGGGAGATTGTGGACTCTCCAATCCTCCCAATCTCCATATCTCCAAATAGAGATGTCTTCCAGCGTACTGATGCCTTTTGAATTCATCCACCTTCTCAGGTCTTGAATATTTTCTTGGAAAGTTATAGGTTGATTTCCCATTATTTTGTCCTTCCAGATTTTGATGAGTCTACCATTCCCTGGGATCTTAGAGGAGTTTTCTTTGATTATGGGAAGGGGTTTCTTAATCAAACTCCAAATCTGGGAACACAACCTTATAGGGAAACCTTTTTCTAGTAAGAAGGTTCTATTATGGTTCATATATTTTTCTTCCAAGATTTGCTTCCACTAGCAATTCTCTCCAGTTATAAATCTCCAAGTGATTTTTTCCTCGAGTGATAGATTCATTATCCCAAGAAGTCTTATTTCCAAGCTGCCTTTCTCATAGGGTTGTGTTACTTCATCCCATTTCACTAGACTGTGCTTCCTTGTTTCTACTTTACCTCCTTGCCATAGGAACCACCTAATTACTAGCTCACTTTGTTTGTGTATACTTGCCGGAGCTAGTATTACTACGTACTAATAAATTGGGAGTGTTGTGAGTAATGCTTTGATTAATACCACTCTTCCTACCATGTTTAGCCAATTCATTCCCCAATTTTGCAACTTTTTTTTTTCATTTTTTCTACGTACTTATTCCATAGCTCAATATTTAGATTTTCTTTGGAGATAAGGAGGCCTAGATAATGAAAGTGGCTCCATTTTTCTTGTAAGGGAATTTCCAGAATTTCTGATATTTTTTTGTAGATCACGCAGAGGAGAGTTCCATCCAAAGTTTCTACATTTTTTATTATTTAGAAGTCAACCAAAGAATTCCATAAAATTGTTCAACACCTTTTTTATTCTTCTTGCCATTATACAGGAGGCCCCTCCCATGACTAAGGTGTCATATGCAAATAGAGAATGGTTTATGCTCTTTACTGCAGGAGATATTGAGAGACCTGTGATAGATTTCTCTTGTCTGCACTTCTCAAGGTTTTGGCTTAGAGAGTCCACCACTATAATATATAGGAAAGGAGAGAGTGGGAAGCCCTGACAAAGCCCTCTTAAAATTTGGAAATATTCACTTGCTCTTCCATTGACCAATGGAGAAAACCAGGGGCCTACTATACAGGCTTCTATTATATCTATTTCCTTTTTTGAGAAACCAAATCAGTGAAGGACGGCCATAAGAAAATCCATATTGACCCTATCAAATGAATTTTCCATATAAAGATTTATAATGATACCTTTTTCCTTTTTAAGAAGGCTAGATTGGAGAGCTTCTTAGACAATTAGCATATTGTGAAGAATTTGTCTTTTTGGAACGAATCCTCCTTGATTTTCTAAGATAATTTCTGAGAGTACTGATTTTATTCTATTTGTCAAAATCTTTGTAATAATTTTGTAGGAGGAGTTACATAAAGAGATCAGCCTGAACTTTCTAAAAGTGTTTGAATTTAGTTATTTTCAAATTAGAGCAATGAAGGAGGAATTTGTGAATCCTCCTATCTTGAATTTCCCAAAATCATTTCTGTTCATTCTTATCAAGTATTTTTTATGGTACTCCAATTATTTTTATAGAAGGAGATAGTGAACCCATCCTGGCCTAGAGCCTTATCTGGATGTAGATCCCAAATAACAACAACCACTTCCTTTTCTTCAACTTATTTTGTTAATTCACTATTTTATCCATCGCTGGTTTTTTTGAGGGTATGCTGTAGAAATTCTTCATACTCACTATTTGCTACTCATTATCCATAATTCTGTCAATATGGTTTTGCATTCTCCTAATCCTGGTAGTATTATGGAAGAATGTTGTATTCTCATCACATGATTTAAGCCATAAGCTTCTGGAATTTAGTCTCCACTCTTCTTCTTCCACTCTGTTTTTCCTATATAATTCCCAATTCGCTTGTTTTTCCTTATATAGAATCTCCTGGGTTTCCACTTACTTCTCTTTTTTGACTTGGATTCTCTCTATTTATTTGTTAATTCTTGCTTTCTTTTTTGTATTTCTATTTTTTTTCTCCTTGCCCACTCTTTCAGCTCTTCCCTCAATGATTTAACTTTAGTTTCCTAGACATAATTAGGAGAGCCAACAATTTGATTTGCCCAAACATCTCCAATAATTTTTTTAACTTCTTCATCGTTGTTCCAAATGGAACTGAATCTAAAAGGAACAAAGAAAAAGTTCTCTAATAACCCAAGTGAGAGTGCCATCAGTTTGTGATCCAATGCTATGTTATGAATGAGTTTAGACTTTATTTAATTGAAGGAGGTGGCTATTGTGTCCTCGATTAGCAATCTGTCCAGAATTTTCTTTATATTATTTTTACCAATTCTTTTGTTACTCCATGTATACTTCCCATTGCTAGGAGGCATGTACACTAATCTGCAGTTTTCCATGATAGATTCTAGCATTTCCCTTGATGGATGAACATTATATTTCCCACCAAACTTCTCCTCTGGATTTAGAACCAATTTAAGATCCCCTGCTATTATTATGCCTCTGTTTTGGACCTGCAATAGATGATTTTTTAAGGTGTCCTAACAGACTTCCTTATCCTTGTAGTGATTTGAGGCATAAATGTTAACAATGCAGTATATCTCTGTATTTTATTTTTTTTCAGTTCTATTTTCATCCAATGAAGCTCTTTTGTGTCTAAATTGTCTCCCACTTCTCCGTTTTCCATAATGTACAAATCCCTCCTGAAGCTCCTACTGCTAGGATTGATGTTCCTTAGTAGTTTTTCATTTTTTGAACCATTGTTTCCATTTCCTTTTCATTTATCTTTGTCTCTTGGATCATAAAAATATCATGCTTCTCTAACACTATTAAGTCTTTCATTGCCTTGATTTTTGGCATAATTCCCATTCCTCTATAGTTTCAGGAGACTATATTCATTATCACTTGGAGTTGAGGGTAGAGGGACCTTTCCCTCTAATGGGTTGAATGAGTATCTCCTTGTTTTTTCTAGAGATGTGTCCTATGGTTGTTGGGGGCCTAGATCCATATCCTTTGTCATTGCTTCATCTCTGATTTATCTCACTTGGATTTTCTTCCTGCTCATTTAGGGTGGTACAATGAGGAAAGGAGATCTTTGGAGATGGTTCGAGTGACTATTCAGTCAAAGGAGGAATGGGAAGGGCTATGGGAGAGAATGGGACAGGTGAGGGAGGGAATAGAGGGGACGGGGAGGAACAGAGTGGAGGTGGGAGGGGAGGAGGGAATATCTGGGTCCCCAAAAGAACTAAAGGGATTAGAAGCCAAAAGATCCAAAGAGGGGGGGGGGGGGGTTAGAAGAAGGAGGAATAGATCAGGAAGGAGAGGAGGTATATTTATGAGGAGAAGGAAAAGGAGTTGAGAAGGAGGGATGGGGGAGGGGGAGAGTCAAGGATGAAAGGGAGGAGATAGAAGAAGGATGGGATGAGGATTTGGGTTTGGTTGCTAACTTTTTCTTCTTGATATGCTCTGATTTTAGTTCCTAGTTTTCTATTTCTTTTGTTTCCTGATTTTTAGTACATCTATTTGAAAAATGACCATATTCATGATATACCTTGCATTTGAATGGAATTTGTTCATAGTCTAGTTGTTGAATGTGAAACTAACTATCCACTTTGATCTTGATTGCTTCCAGAAGTCCTTTCCCCAGATCTACTTCTACACATATTCTCATGTAGGCATGCATGTTTTCCTTTGGCTCACTTCTATCGATATATTTCCCCACTACATTTCCTATTGCTTTAACAGATTCATCTCCCTAGCAATGTAGAGGGAGATGGGGAAGCTTCACCCATACTGGCACTCCATTTGGCACATCCAACTCTGGATCGAAGTTCAGAGTCCATCTATTGAGATAAAGCCATCTTGAATCCATGAAATATGGCCCATTTTTGAAGATTAAATCTCTGTCCTGTTTCAATTCAAAGTGGAAGGTAAAATAACCTCTTCCAAAAAAACTGATGGAGATTTTGCCCATGATAGATGAGGTCCAATTTCTCTCCACCCATTTGAGGACCAAATGAGGAGAGGGCCAGAGACCAGTAAACTAACCCACCAAACCTCATTAGGAGAGGGACAAAGCTGCACTATGAGGAAGGGAAGGAGGAAGAAATATTTGGGGTATTTCATCGATCTTCTTAACAAACTTTGATATGGACGGTCTGGGACAAGATGAATCCAAGAAGGAGAGAAAAGAGGAAAAGACTTCCACATTTTCTCCCAGCTGAGCTGAAGCTCTAGCATATGATACAGGAATCGATGCATCCTCAAGAAGAGGCTCCACATGATCCATCACGTACCAGTCGATGGCAGCAAGCCCCGGGAGAAGGAGGCCCTGGGAGCTGAAGGAAAAAGTCATGCTTAGAGATTGAATTTTTCAAAGCAAGAGTAGAGCACGCGCTCTCAATCCAATATCTCCTTGTTACCATGCAAGGGATAGTTAAATATATCAATGATCCATCTAATTATTAAAAAATAGATAGTCTATGCGTCAATAATTAGAAATATGTTATTTATAAATATGAGTATATAAAAATTTAAGATTCATACAAAGCTGGAATGTGTAAAATTAAACAAGTGTTCTCATTCTTAACATACCAATCCTGAAATATATATCAATAACTTTATAAAAATAATCATTTTTTAATGATATTATATAGTTTATAAAAAAATATGGTTATTTTTTAGTGTAAAATAATTTTATCTTATAAAATGTGGGGAAACCATTATAAGAACAAAAAAATTGTATATTGTCTTTTGAAAAAAAAGAACATTAGAAAATGGATGAAATTTATCCCCTAAATTTTCCTAAACAAAAATTTTTGGACAATATTTTTTATGAATATACAATTGAAAAGTGTGATGTTTGCTTCTATTCAAATAATTCATTTGTTAATAAATGGACATTCTAACACATTCCATAACTTGTCCTCTTTGTATGTAATAATATATGTTATATAGTTAAGTTTCTTCCATGTAATTGTTTTAAATAATGGAGTTTAACTACAGACATAGTAAGTGACAAAGTGGGTGGCCATTCTTAAAAATGACACTAAGTCATATGGGTGTTATGATATCTTAAGGGATTATAATTAGAGGTGGTTGGGGTTTTTTATTATATTTGATTTTGCATCTTTTATATCTATGTTGTTAAGATTTGGAATATTTGAACTTGAATTTTATATTTAACAATTTTTATGTAGGAATTTGAGATGATTTCTATTTTAAATCTAACATGAATTTAACTAGGAAAATTATGTTATATGAAAAAATAACTTAATGTATAAAATGATACTAAATAGAACAATAATAAAACATTAACTCTTATATTGCACACATTGGAAGAGAAAAAATTATCATAATATCTTTTATTAGTTGTTGAATATCACAACATATAATTGATGTTTTGTTCAGGAAAGTAGAATATTTTGTATAGGACAAATACATCTTCGAAATTAAGTTTATACTAAGAGGGTTTGTGAATCAGTATAAAAGGATTTAAAACAATCTAAATAATTGTATACCACAACAATCTAATAATCAACATTAACACATTATGAACATATAATATATGTGGAAACCCATGCGATAAAAAACCACCAAAATTCTACAGATTAGATGAATTTGAAAGAACCAACTTCAAATTACATCACTCTTTTTAAGAACCAACCTACAAGAGACACCAACCCCCTTTTCTTTGTGGACGCCATCCTGTGAAAAAAACCAATGCCACTAATAATTACATGCACTAACTCAAAGGAGTCACCAATACCCTAATATTTAAAAGAACCACTCAATGGGACACCAATCCCTTGATGTTCACATGAACTAACCCGAAGGAGGCACTAATTCCATAATATTTATAGTCACCAACGTAAAGGAGACACTAGTATCCCCATTTTTATAAGAGCCAACCTAAATGAGACACCATTCCCCAATATTTATAGGAACCGAATTGAAGGAGACACCAATCTTATAATATTTATAGCAACAAACCTGCAGTTCCATACAAATCCCCTTTTTATATATATTTTTGACTCATGTCCAATGACTCTTTATTTAAATTTGACTCAAAAAATAGACTTTAATTCCAAATTTACTTTCTTTCTTTGATCTTACTGGGCATTGGAATCCATTTTTTTGGTTCATGATCCAATCAATCTTCCACCAAATATTTGTTATACCTTCTCATATCTACAATGGACACTACTTCCTTCCTTGAAATAAATCTATAATTACCTCAACACTTCAGATATGATTTTTTTTTTCACGCAACAATTCTTTTCAAAATCTCTCTCTCTCTATATATATATGTGTGTGTGTGTGTGTGTGTGTATTTATATATCCCCCCACTTTCTTGCTAATTCCACGTCTTTCCCTATCTCTCTCCTCTCTCTCCCCCCTTTTTTTGTTAGTTTTCCTCTTTCATCTTCCCATACCCTCTCCCTCCCTCCATTTCCACCATCCAAATATATTTATATCCATCTCTCTTCCTTTCTGGCCCTCCTCCATCTCCCCTTCTCTCTTCCTCCACATTGTCCCCACTTTCATTCTTATGTTTTTCTTTGTATATTTATCTCTCTTCCCATCTCTCTCTCTCTCTCTCTCTCTCTCTCTCCATCAAAATTTAACTCTGTCACTTGCCCCTCCTTCTCTCTATTGTCCCTCCCTCTTTCCTCTTATCTCTCTCTTTCTCTACTACCAATATTTCCCTATTTTCATTTGCATATTTTTCTCTATCACTTTCTTGCTCCTTGCATATTTATCTCTATATCAACCCTACCATTCTCTTTATTATGACCTCACTCCCTAAAAATCTCTCCCTCTCTCCTTCTCTCTCAACCTATTCTCCTTTATCCCTATCAATCTATTATCCGCACTCTCTCTCCCTCTAATCCCATCTCTTTCTCCCTCCCCCATTTGTTCTCTTCCACCTTACTTAGCCTCACCCCAAATCTCTCCCTCATCACATACCTTCTTCTCTTGTTTCTCACTCCCTCTCTACTCTCCCTTTATCTCCTTCTCTCCACTATCCCTCACTCCACTCTATCTATATCTCAATCCCATCACACACACCCACACACGTAGTCTCCACATCACTCTCCTCTTTCCTCTCCATATTTATCTTCTATCCTCCTTCTCTCCCCTTCTCTCACCTCTCTAGATCCATTTCTATATCCCACACTTCCGCTATATCCCTTTCTTAGCCTCATAGGATATATCTCCCTATTCCTCTTATACTACCTCCCTCCATGCCCCTCATTTCAGTTCTATCTTTATCTCCATATCCACCTTTCTCTATTTCCTCCTTCTCTCCTCTCTCTTTCTCATGCCCAACTCTCTCTAGAATGATATCTATATCTCTCTTTATTTATTTGAATCTTTTTCCCTCTCTCTCCCCTAACTCCATCTCTCTCTCTCTCTCTCACTCCCTCTATTTTAGTCTCTCCTTCTATCTTTGTCCCCTTCCATCTCTCTTGCATTCCTAGCTCTCGCCCTCTCTCTCTCTCTCTCTCTCTCTTTATATATATATATATATATATATATATATATATATATATATATATATATATGTATGTATGTATGTATGTATGTATGTATGTATGTATCACTCCTTTTCTCCTTCTCTCCTCCTCCCTTTTGTTTCGTCTATTTCTCTATCCCTCCCTCCTTCAATAAGTCACTACTTCATAATAAACCCCCTCCAAATCTCCTCATCTCTCTCTAATCTATAGCTCCATATGTATCTCCTTTCCTCTATCAATCTATATCTCTCTCTATTATCCTCTATACTTTACTCCACCCCCTCTCTCATTCTCTTTCTCCTCCTACTCCATTATCACCTCATTATATCTTAATCTTCCTCTTTCTTCCGCTTCCATTTCTCCCTCTCTCTATTCCCCCACCCTTGCATCATATTCTCTCTCTCTCTCTCTCTCTCTCTCTCTCTCTCTCTCTCTCTCTCTCTCTCTTGTCCCTCTCTCCTTCTTTACATTTCTCTGTGAATATCCCTCTCTATTCTACCTTCAACTCTAATTTCTTCCTTCATAAAAACCTTGTTCCAACATTGTCCTTCTTTTCCTCCCTTTTATGGAAACATATAACTAAATAAAAGAAAATATAGATCAAAAACTTAAAAATAAGCCTCTTCAAGGGGACAACCTTCTTTACATCACATAAATCAACAATTATTAGATGATACATATGACAATACCTCTTTGGTATATATAGGAGTCTAAGGGGTCATGATATAATCAAACTCTACTTAACAATAATAATGTAAGGGCCCAACATTAACAACAGTGGCTTCTATGGGGCAAAAAAATAACAATAAGGGAGCTACATGGGAACAATAATAACAATAAGGGGGCTACATTAAAAATAACAATAATGAATATAAACTAGTATTATAGGAACCTAACATGCCCCTCTCCTTGAAAAAAGTTTTGTCCTCAATGCTTGAGCATTTTTCGATGCTTTTGTATAAAATTCTCATCCTCCCATGTCGAATCTTCAACACATAAATTCTTCCACTTAATGAAATACTCTAAAATTGAACATTTATGTAGCTATCAGGTTCTTGTTTTTGTGATTTCTTCAAGCTCCAATATGATTTTTCCTTCTTCATCAAGTTCTAGCAATATCGTTCGAAATGGGAGCTTGTCACTCATAACCTTCTTTAAGAATGAAACATGGAAAACTCGGTGTACTCGGGAAGATGTAGGAAACTCTAATTTGTATGCCATAGTACTAATATTTTGAAACACCTTGTAAGGATCATATACTAGGGTGATAATTTATTATCCTTCTCAGCTTGATTGAGAAACATTTGTTTGTATGGTTGTAGCCATAAAAATATCGACTTTACTATGTCAAAACTTACTTCATTGAGATGTTGATCTACCTATTGTTTCATTTGATTCTGCACCAGAGTGATGTTATCATTTAAGAGTTGGAGAACTTGTTGTTGCTCGATGTGATATTCCACTTTTTGAACCTTAAAATTTCCTCTTAAAGGTGATGTGATGTATGGTGGATGATATCGATAAATTGCCATAAATGGGGTAATTTTTTCTATAGTATGGAAGGAAGTTTTATACCATGATTCAACCAGAGTAACCACTTGATCCATTTTGTTTGTTTATCTTATACAAAGAAACAAATATATCCTTCCAAACATTTTTTCACTCTCTTAGTTTGTCTGCCAGATTGAGGATGATTAGATGAGCTATAAGTTAATTGATTGATTAGCAAGACAAGAAAATTTCTGTCAAAAAATATCTAGTGAAAATGGAATTTTAGTCACTTACAACATTTTTTAGGTTTTCTTGTAGCTTTTTAATTGTTTCCATTAATGCAATAGCAAACGTACTGGATTTAAAACGATGATATAATGCACAAAAGTGCACATAATTGGTAAGTCTATCAACTACCACCATGATGCCACTCTTTTCTTTGGACTTGGGTAAACTTGTGATAAAATCCATTGAGTCCTCCTCTTAACGCTGACTTGGAATGGATAAAGGTTGTAACAGACCCGAGGTCTTAATTGTCTCAACTTTATTTTGTTGTAAAACCAAACATTCTACCACAAACTTCTGAATATCATATTTAAGGTGATCCCAGAAAAATTCCTTCTTGACCCTATGGTAAGTTTTTAAAAATTTCGAGTGCCCTCCTAACAGGGAAATGTGAAATTACAAAAGAATCTTTTGTTTAAAATGAGAATTCTTACATAGATATAAGTGATCTTTGTACCATAATGAATCAATTTTCCAGATAAATGTATCAAATGTATTGGGATCTTGTTGCAATTTTTGAATGAGTGTCCACACCTCTTCGTCATTCTTCCATTCATACCTTGATTCAGTTATCCAACTAGGTTGGATAAAAGAAATGGAAAAGAATAATGTTTCCATGTCCTCATCCTTTCTTGAGAGTGCATCGACAACAACATTTTGCTTCCCTATTTTATAGATGATTTCAACGTCATAACCAAAATATTTGTGACCCATTTTTTAATATTTTCTAAAGATAATCTTGTTCCGAAAGGAATTTAAGGCTATCATGATATGGTTTTATCTTGAAGTGTCTACCCATTAGGTAAGGTCACAATTTATTTAGTGCGTGTAGTATTGCCAACATTTCCTTTTGATAAATAGGTTTGTGTAAATAATTTCCCTTGATTTGATGAATTTCAAAAGAAATGGGCATTCCTTCTTGGATTAGAACAACAAAAATTCCATTTCTTGAGGCAACACATTCCACAATAAAGGTTTTTGTGAAGTATGTTGTATCTAATACTGGTGCTTGGCACATTCCACTTTAAGATGTTCAAAGCCCTTATGTGCTTCTTGAGTCCAAGAAAATGCATCTTTCTTCAGTAATTCCATTAGATTTGTTGTTATTACCTCATAATGATTAACAAAGTTGTGATAATACCCTTGTATAACCAATAAATCCTCGAAGATGCGTTATGATTGTGCAGATTTCCATTCCATAATGGCTTTAATTTTGTTAGGGTCTACCTTTCAACCCTCATGAGATACAATATGACCCAGATTTTCTAACTCTTGTAGTCCAAAAGAAACATTTGGAGGTTTTTGTATATAATTTTTTCTCCTCCAATAATTTGAGCACCCTGTCAACATGTTGAAAATGATCCTTCTAAGACTTCTTATAGATTACCATAACATAAGAAAATTCTAAATTTTTTTTTCTAAGGGTTTGGAAATGGAATTCATCAAACCTTGAAATGTGGAAGGTGCATTAGGAAGGCCAAAAGGCATGACCAAAAATTTATTATGACCTTCATGAGTTCTGAATGTGGTTTTCGGAATGTCTTTAGTCTTCACTCTAATTTGTTGATATCCTAAATGAAGATCCATTATGGTGAAGTAAATTTCTCCATGTAATTCACCAATAATTGATTAATGACATGAATGGAAAAATTATCTATAATAGTGAGCTTGTTGAGCTCCCTATAATCCAAACACATATTCCATTATCCATCCTTCTTATGCACAAATACTACTGGAGCAGAGAAATAACTTTGCCTATGTTGAATAATAAAAACCTCTAGCATTTATGTAACTACACGTTTTGAAAATTTCACTCCTTTGGCATAGGGATACCTATAAGGCCTAATGTTTGGAGGAGCACTTCTTGGAATCAAGTGAATAGAAATATCATAATCTCGAATAGGTGGGATGCCATTGGTAGTATCAAATGCCTTAGAATGATTATCCAAGACATTTTTTATATCTAGAGAAATGAATGATTTCAATGTTTGAACCTCCAGTGAACATAATTGTGCAATTACACCCCATTGTTATTTATTAAAAAAATTTCTCATGATCATATAGCTTATTATCTTCCATGGTTTCCCTTAGATACCCCTAAAATAACTTCCCTTTCCTTCCCATTTAAATTTCAATAAAAGTACTTGAAAATTAAAAGTTATCATCTGTGAATATTGTAACCATTGGACTCTTAGTACAACATCAACACCACTCATAGGAATGGAAGGCATTAGAATATTCAACACATATTATCCCATGGTTAGCTTGATATTATGACACTTTCTAGATAAATTTATAGTTCCTCCGTTTTCAACCATTAGTTGACACTCTAGTGTTGGATATAGAAACCAATTCTATTCCTTGTTTATCATACAGTGAATAAAATTATGGGTACTACCTGAATCAATCAACACTATTACATTTTTTTCTTGATATATCCCTCTATATTGAGAGTTTAGGGAGTAGTAATTCCCAGAAATTCATTAGAATATATGGTTGGATTCACTTCTTCTCTTTCCATGGTTGATTTTGGTTGTATATCCTCTTCCTTTGATGTTTCTTATCCCTTTTCTTCCTCCTCTTCACAATCTATGTAAAATAATTTCCCTCCTCTTCACAATCTATGTAAAATAATTTCTTCTTAGCACATTGATGACCTTTAGTGTATTTACTATCATAATTGTAATAAATCCCTTTTTCTCTTTTTCCCTCCAATTGTTGCAGTGTCAACCTTGTAGCTTGTGGGAGGCTAGGAGCAACAAAACTTCCATATTTATAATTATGAGTGCTATACTTCCTTGTTGCCATGATTTTGCTTTCAACTTGTCTTGTCATCCTGAATGTCTTCTCTAATGAATTAGGTTCCCAAAGGTGAACCTCATGTTAGATGTTATCTTTTAAATTCCCTTTAAAGACATAAATCTGAAGCTCCTCTGGAATATCAATTACCTTGGTATTCAATTTTGGGAAGTCCTCAGTGTGCTCCACCATTGAACCTTTTTTTTAGATTTATCAATTGGATAAAGAAGGTGTTTCTCTTTGTATCCTAATAATGTGCTATCATTTCCTCCATAAAAATTAACTATGTGATAAGTGGTGTACAAGAACAAATCAATTTATGCCATACAAACTAATTTGGTTCTAGTTATAAAGATACAATTCATTTGCACATCATGTAGATCGAAATATTGCTCTATTTGTAGTATCCATGTTACCAGATCCTTGCCATCAAACTTGTTCATATCGATCTTTGGAATGTGGTTGGTCTTTAACCCAAAGTTAGAGCCTTTAAAATCATTATTATCATTTGTGTTCTCATCATGAATTTCATGGAATACCTTGTCGCCATTAAGAATCATGTATTTTAGCAACTTTGTCAAACCTTCCTTCAAACCTTGCATGTCTGCTTTTAAACCATCCATGTTGCATTTTATGTATTCTTTTAAACCATCCATGTCCCCTTCTAGTTCATCTTTGGTTGCTCTTTGTGAGAGAGAAATTTGTTTCACTTGGTCCCATAATTTTGATATATCATGTTGAAATTCTTCCTCTTCATGCGTCATATTATAGTTTTTTGAGGGCTTAATGAGTGTAGGGTTATTCTGTTTGGGAGGAATTTTAGAACCAAATACTGATATTTATGCTTCAATATTCCCTTGGAATTACTTCATACAAATTTTTCGAATAAAAATTATGATTTTTTTTAAAAGAATACAAACATTTTTCTTTCTTTTAGGAGCTCGATCTTGAAAGAGTTGTCTCTCTATATATTTAACCCTCGAAGATTTGAAAATTTTTCCTATGATATCCCTCTGAGTCTTGTTTCTAATGCCACAATCCAGACTGAGATTATATTAGTAAAGAAAAATTTATCCCCAGCCTCCCACAATGACCTAGTTATGGACAGGTTCATGAGAGGAAACTTGTACGCAATTTCCTGTGTCAATATTTTAATCTTCGGCCCAAAAAATGATATACAAAAACTTAAATTATGTGCAATTTCAGTCGCTTTTTTTGAATTCCAAATCTGATTCTTATAGAGAAAGTTATGATTATTTTCCCTAGTTCACATGTTTGAGACGGAATTATCGAAAGTGAAAAAAACTCTAACTTCTTTGGACCATATCTAAGAAAATATAATGAACCAAGATCTAAGATTTTTACACAAAGTTCACCATGATTTGGGCTCCACGTGGTTGAAATTTAAGCTTTTGAAACATCGTATAAAAATATGTTAGAGAAAAAAACACGAAGTCATGTTTGAAGTCGCAAAACCCTAGAATCTAAAGATCTAATACCAAATTTTATGCAACCAAATCACAAAACATATGAAAAGTTAGATCAATGATTTGAAAATTATCCTCTTTGAGTGGGAAACCCTCCTTTATATAACATAAATAAATAATTCTTAGATGATACAAATAGCAATACCTCCTTGGTACATATAAGAGTAAGGGGTCACAATATAATGAGAGCGTACATAACAATAATAATGGAAGGGCACGACACTAACAATAGTGGGATTTTATGGGGCACAAAAATAGTAATAAGGTGGCTACACTAATAATAACAATAAGGATACTAGACTAGTATTATAGGGACCTAACAGTCCCTAACTCTCCTTCATCTATCTCTCTTATTCTCTCTTACACTAACACTTTTCATAGCTCTCCAAATTTTTATCTGACTTTCCCACTGTCTCTACAACTATTTTCCCCTCACTCACCAACTCATTATTTTGCACCCCACACATTTTAGTTTCCCTTTCTTTTTCCCACTATTTACCTTGGTCCTCTACCCCTCTCCCTCCTACTCTCCCCCCAACCCAACCTAAACCATTTCCCATGTATTAAATTCCCTAGTTATAAGAACACACACAACTTCCTACTACTATGGCACACATGCACTTTTAGTACTAGTATTGTGCATACATTTTAAGTGTCAAGATCACACACATGTTTTATTTTAATTTAATTTTTCCCTATTAGGAAGCTTATGTGCATGATTAGTTGGTTACTTTAGTCAAAATTTTATGTTTACAAATTTAAATTTTGTTATCCTAGTGGTTTTTCCTACATATACATGAAAACATAATTTTTTGAGAAAACATGTGTGTGCACACACACGTGTGGAGTTATTTTTCTGTAGGTTATAGAGATCGGTTTTCTATGAAACTAAATAAAATTATGTAGTTGATTGTGTATATTTTACATATATCATTTAATTAATAGTGTTTACTACTTTTAATACATTTTCGTCTTGGCATATATCAAAATAATAATATACATCATTTGTTTATTTCGATTATATTTTTTTTACATGGAAAATAACATACCAATGATAGGGAAACCTAAAATTCACATAATCAGACACAATTTATAAATTATATAGTGAGAAAGCTAATTCATTTTTTACATTTCATATTTCTACACCATATTTAAATTCATTCTATATATATCTCTAATGATTTCTCCAACTTATCATATTATTATTTTTCTAAGTTTCATTTTCACTGACACATCATGAGAGACCATTGTTAGCTTGCACCCATCCAAATATGTCCTTTATCAATAGAAGCTAGGAATATTTTTAATAATCCATACATATCATAGAGTGTGGGAAATGCACACTTTAGAAATTCTTATGATTCTCAAACTATCAAAAATAAGATATTTGATGATATTTTGGTACAAATATGCAAAATTTGAAGGATTTTTTAGTTTTTAAGAAAATAAGGTGAGTTTTAAAATAAAATACTTTTCTACTATAGAATGTGGATGAAGCATTATATAAAAGAATACCTCTGAATCTTCTTTTAGAACAAAAAAAGGATAGAGAATTAATACATGGATAAAATTTCTTCATAATTTTTTCTCTTATAAAAAGGAATTTTGGACAATTTTATAACTAATATACAATTGAAAAATTCTTGCATTCCATTTAAGTAAATCAATTGCTAAAAAGTTGACATAATTGCATATTTTTTTCACTTATGTTATTTACATGCAGTAGCATTGTATAGTGAAGTTTGTTCCATGAAAATTATATTTATAATGGAGCTAAGTATTCACTTGAGTATCTAACAAATTACGCCACCGACACTAAAAATTTAACAAAGTAATCTCAATTTTCCAATATCCTCACCAATATGAAGATTTAAATTCTAAGGTTGTTGGGGTTTCCTAATATGTTTGAATTTGCATGTGTAACTTCTATATTATCAAGATTTAGATAGTTTGAATCATTTTGATTTTAATTTCATACTTAACTTTCTTTTTATGGAAACTTGAGACATTTTCAATTTTACTCATAAAAAGATTTAGTATAAGAATTTATAATAATTTAATAGGTAAATATAATAATAAATAGAACAATAATAAAGAATGAACTCTTATCATAAAGCAGAATCAAAGCCATCATGAACCAAGATAGAATACAACATGAAACCACATGACTAAATTTGATAGAAAATCTTTAAATTTTGACTCTTTAACCAAATCCATTGTGTGGCTTGCAATGAAACTTAACTTTAAAAAAAAAAATAACCAACCTATTCTCACGTTAAACATTGAGTAAGTGAGGTTACTATGGGCCTACTTCTCTTTACATTTCATGCTACATTGTTAAACCACTCTCTTAAATTAATATCTTATTTTTCTCTCATGAAAGTCTAGTTAAATACTTTACCTTAAAAATTAAGGTAAGGGGGTCAATGAAACCTTAGTTTTCATTCTTAAAATTGCACAATATCAATTAGATAACCTATTATTAGTTGAAATCACTAATGATATAAAACTAATGATATAAAACTATTCAACATTTAGAAACCTAGAAAATTAGTTTCTTATTGTCTTGATGGTTTCTACCATCTTACCATCATTTAGTGAGGTCACTATAGGCATGAAAGTGATAGTTAATATAAAATCCCAAACTATAATGTATTTTGATATAACTTTTACTCATAATCCTCATCCCCTGAAATAAAACAAATGCCTACGCTTGGTTGCTTAAAGGTGTATAGAGACCCCATTCGAAGGTGTTTTCTTAAATTGCTCTAATGTCAAGAATGTTACCCCACACCTATGACACCTAGTAATATACACATTATAATATGAGCGATATGCTTTAAAATTTGTATCCATCTCTTATAAATTTATTTAAATGACAAAAAAGAATAACTATCCACTTATGGTTTCGTATTTCCACGATTATTTGAAAATTTATACATATCCATCATTTCTAAATATTACATATTCATTATCGTTTTTACATGCATATCCTTCTCTCTATGTCCTATAGCTCATATGTCCTATAGCTCATTGAATCTCTAAACATTACATATTCATTATAGTTTTTACATACATAGGATATCCTATAGCTGAATGACTCTAGAAATCATACCCTTATAATATTTAAGGTCAACTTTCAATGAGATAGAAATTATCAAAAACTTTTGGATAAATAAAAAATTATAGATAAAATAAAAAAAATTCACATCCTTCTATATAATTTATTATAAATTTTATACTCTATATAATTATATATCTGATAATTTATATATATAATTTATTATAATGAGATAGATAGATATATAAAATTTAATTTATAATTTTATTTTTTTTAATTATGATTAAAACATTTTAAGTAATTTTACTATTTTATATAATGGTTATTAGTTTCATATATTTTTTTGGTCAATTTTGTTCGAAATAGAGAAAATTTGTGTTCTAATTGCAAGTTTAAGTATTGCAGTGTGGACAGTGCAAGTTTCCAAAAAAAAAAATTGAAAACATTGAATCCATTCTATATATATATATATATATATATATATATATATATATATATGTATAGTAAGCTTCTACATGAATCAAATATGTCATGTGCAAACTTTTTACTTATTTTTTCACTCTAAACAAGGTTTGCACGTCAAGGGATTTGATCCCTCTAGGCTCTTGTTAGATCTGTGATTAAAATAGATCTATATTGGTGTAACACCATTGATGTAGGTGGAGTTTGTGAATTAAAGTTATCTCTAGATACAGGTCAACGTTCCTAATCTAAAATAAGTGTGATTTGTACTCTGTCATGTGGGCATCACCATTTAGCTACTAATAACTCTAAAATATCAAATTGTTCTTATAAAATGCAGCGTCTCCTTGTTACGATGCAAGGGGTTGTTAAATATACCCACAATCCATCTCATTATTAGTCCCTACCTACGGCACCACAGGGACTTTTAGCGTTCAATCCATAGTTGACTCGCTATTAATTCTAGCCTTGACCGTCAATTTATACAAGTTAATTACTCTTTAACCGAGTTTTATGCTACAGACTTTCTGTGCAAGAAAATTTTAACCGAGGTTTTCAATTTACCCTCTTATTGCCCGCTGACCCAATGTTATTTTAATGTGGGCAACTTAATTTATCGTTAGTTTTCTTAAAACAAAGTTATTCTATCACTGTTCTCCAAAGTTATTTTGGTGCCTGTTCTCCATGCCCTGCATGCAGCGCCTTGCATGCGGCAAGTGCCAGATGTTTGATGGTTGTGCAGAGGCATCCATGTTTGTCCAAAAGTCTTTTGTCTGGAGCAGAGCAGCATGGGAGAGAGTGAGTTTCAGTTTCGAGCTAGTTTGAGGAGGAGAGCAGAGAGTGTCAGGAGCAAAGTATCCACCAGCAGCATCTGAGCTAGTATCTGAGCCAACAACAACATCTAAGGGAGAGCCACCACCATTACTAGCACCAGATCAAGAGTTTCAAGTGTCAAGGGGGGAGCTTCAGGTTTAGTTTTAGCCAAGGAAGAGAGGAGGCGTTTCTTGATTGATTGGGATTCTTACTACTTGTAAGTATGTTTAATGGTTTCATTTTACAATGACCTAATTTTAATTTTACTGGCTTTACTAGTCAAGATAATATCTGCATTTTAGAATGACTGATGAAGACCTCGGGTGGTGGAGTCTAAAATGGCAAGAAAATCATTGCTGTTACCGGTGCCCATGCCCTCATGTTAGTCCGCTATAGGGACATTTACCTCAGTCCAGCCCAGAAGCCTCCCGCTATCCATTTTCTCCTCGTCATCTATGGAGGTTACATACACAAAGATACAGAGGGGATAGCTAGGGCAAAGACATACCCTTGGAAATATCGATACCATGGGGGCCAAACGGCGTTTTGGGGTCCGGCCTCTACTTCTAATCCTCACGAGGAGCTAACCGTGGCTGTAACTATCCATTCCCTCATGTTAGTCTTCTATAGGGACATTTGCCTCAGTCCACGAGTGTAACGCTCTGCGGTTCCAGCCGGGCGTGCGCACCTCCGTTTCGTGAAATTAGCTAAGTATTGGTCGCATCGCACTTGGGCGCACGAAGTATTATGAGCGTGTGAAGGGTGTTTATATGCGACGGAGAAACGATGTTGAGCATACCCAAGCCGACGGTGGTAAATGAAGGCAAGGGGGCGCTCATGTAATGTTTTATGGAGTCGTCCAAGGTGGAACGCACAAGGAGTAGTGCGTATATATATGGCAGGACTGCGGTACATTTCATCATCGAATCTTCGCTCTTGTCAAAACGCACAAGGTGTAGTGCGCATAGAAGGAGAGGCACAGGTTGGATGTGACATACGGTTGGATGAGCCCGCCGAGTCGGGCGTTCCGGTTGGAAGTCGGTTGTGCGTGGTGTGCACGGGCGCCCACCGCACGGTAATGTGACTTGGTTTTGTGTTGAGGTTCGGGTGTGGGTTGTGCACGGGTGCACCCACCCGCCCAACGACACAAGGGGTAAACGCATTGTATAACTTGTATTCTCGGTGGAGTTTTGGCAGACCGCGTGCGCTCTTGCACGGGCGGGCGCCCTCCCGGTTATGTAACTTCGCATATATAATAAAAGAGATTGATTATTATTATTGCCGAGTTGATTTATTATTGTTATGTTGTTAATGCTTTCCGCACATTAATAATATGAATTCATGTTTATTATGAATTGTTAAGGTGTAGTTCGTAAAGTTAGTTAACGACAGAACAAGTTATTAACTTAGGCGGTGCCGCACCTGCTCAATTAAACGAAAAAAGAATTGGGGGCGTGACAGTTGGTATCAGAGCTTCGGTTCGGTGAAGCTGTTGAGCAGGGTTGCTTGTGATAGGTACTTGCAGATGAAGGAAACCGTTTCACACGAAGTGGAACAAGGGTTGGTTCAGGTTGCAGGTGACTTGGTGAATATGGAGAAGGCTGAAAAGGCAGTGATGGTAGATGAACCTACGAAAGGTGAATCTAGCCATAGTGCAGTTAAAGCTCTCTGATATGAAGTGTTGGAACATATGATTCGATGGAGTTCAGAATGGGTTTCGATGAAGGCCGAGAACATGAAGATTCGAGAGAGTTGTTCGGAACTAAAGAAGGAACTTGAAGAACTCAAGAGCCAATGCAGAAGTACGACAGATGTTGAACTCAATGAACTTGATGAGGAGGTCCAACGAAGTGGTCTTGATCTTCAAGAGCTCTTTGATGAAAGAGCCCGGTTGAGGAAGGAAAGTGCCACGGTGGAAGCCGAAATCAAGCAGGTTGAGGAAGAGATAAAGAAGAAGCTTCTTGGTAAGAAGGTTGTTGTGATTGAGCAAGAGGAGCTCGACTACATTGACAGGTTGGGAACTCACTACCGAGATCATGCAGAGGATATTCGGAAGCTAAGTTCCACGAACTTGGTCAATGGACACTTGGTTGGTGCACTTGAGCAGAACACCGTGGAAGGAAAGCTTGAAGCAAGTCAAGCTAGGCCGGGGCCGAGTTCCCTAGAAGGGCCAAGCAAGGAGGTGAAGTACCTTAAGAGGAATGTCAAGAAGGAGCATGAGCCTATTGACACTTCTGAGGCTGAATTCTTGAAGAAGGTTGCTGAGGTGAGACACAAGACAAAGCCAACAGAAGGAGGTGATTCCTTGAAGCTAAGTTTTGTGCAGGTGACCGTGAAGGGGAAGAAGTTTGCAGCTTTGGTTGATACGGGAGCTACTCATAGCTTCTTGAGTAGGAAAGCAGCAAAGTCCTTTGGAAAGAAGACAAAGATGGAAAAGGAATGGAGTGCTTTCAAAGCTATCAACTCTACCATTAGAGCAGTTGATGGTGTATTGAAGGACACACAGGTGAACGTAGGATTGTGGTTTGGGAAGTTGGACTTGAGAGTTGTGGACATGGATGATCATTCTATGGTGTTGGGGCTAGACTTCATGGAGCTAGCACAAGCCATGCCAATGGTGGACTGGGACATTCTCTTGATCACAGCTGAAGGGAAAACCATGATGGTACCGATGAATAGAAGAAGTTGCTTGGGGTATAGACCAAGGATGGCTTCTATGACTTTGTATCCCAAAGACCCGAATGTGAAGCATGAGGATGTGGAGCAAAGAGGGCTTGGGAGTGTGACTCAAACAACGAAGGAAAGGAAGCTAGTGGACTTTGTGGCAAGAGCTGGAAAGAAGAATGAAGGAAGTGAGAAGAAAACCTCATGAACATGGAGACATTTGATGGGAGCATCTTCTACTAAGGATCTTCACAATGGAGTTGCAAATGAAGGAAGCCCGAGTGCTACTTCAAAGGCAGTGGTTGATGAGGATTATGAAGGTAGAGATCCTGCTGGGATAGTGGACTTCTGCAGGTATGCCATGGGCATATATGACTTTCAGTTGACAAAGAACAAGCTAGGTGAGCTTGGGTGTACATGTGAGGAGATTGAAGCTGTGCATAGATACTTGAGGACACAACATCAATCTGACACATGGGTGGATGAGAGTCAGGGAGGAAACTTCCTGGCCTTCCTTTCTCTATAGATAACCTTGGAGGAAGGTTGGTGTGGAGGCCTTGGTAGGGAGGAACCACATCAACTTTGAAAGGGGTCTTGGAGGAGGCTTCTTTATGACAGATGCAGACTTGGGTGAAGATGGCCAGAGGTTGAGATGGAGTCTACATGGGTTGGACATCATGGGCAGCTAGAGTCATGGACATCAGGTTGGTTATATGAAGCATGTTGCAGATGGGATGGAGTTTCCATGGACCTGAGCATGGGATGATTGATAGATTCTTGATGAGTCTGAGATGTAGCAGAAGTCAGGGGAAGACTTGTGATGGCATAAGGATGTGCATTCTTATGGTTTGGGCATATGGTTGGACTGATCACCCGACTAGTTCGAGTCATGAGGGGTACCAATGTGTAGAGATATGTTGGCATTAGTCAAGACATGGTGACACATGTGTGTTGGCATCTGACAGGGAGACTACATGGAGGATGGACACATGATGAGGACTACATGAGATGTTGCAATGGAGATTGTGACATAGAGTCAACAATCATGGATCAAGAAGATGTCTGGTGGAGAGCATACCGTGGAGGAGCATACCTTGGTATGATGAGCTTGGTGGCAATGGTCATTAAGCCGGGACATAGTGGAGAGGAGTCTCTACATGTGTTGCAAGGATGTTTGCCTTGCGAAGAGGAGTTCACATCACAGTTGAGTGATGATCTTGGTGGAGAGCTACCGAGATGGTATGTTGTTGATGACGACAACGATTTCAGGTGGAGGAGGATGTAACGCCCTGCGGTTCCAACCGGGCGTGCGCAGCTCCGTTTCGCGAAATTATCTAAGTATTGGTCGCATCGCACTTGGGCGCACGAAGTATTATGAGCGTGTGAAGGATGTTTATATGCGACGGAGAAACGATGTTGAGCATACCCAAGCCGACGGTGGTAAACGAAGGCAAGGGGGTGCTCATGTAATGTTTTATGGAGTCGGCCAAGGTGGAACGCACAAGGAGTAGTGCGTATATATATGGTAGGACTGCGGTACTTTTCATCATCGAATCTTCGCTCTTGTCAAAACGCACAAGGTGTAGTGCGCATAGAAGGAGAGGCGCAGGTTGGATGTGACATACAGTTGGATGAGCCCGCTGAGTCGGGCGTTCTGGTTGGAAGTCGGTTGTGCGTGGTGCGCACGGGCGCCCACCGCACGGTAATGTGACTTGGTTGTGTGTTGAGGTTCAGGTGTGGGTTGTGCACGGGTGCACCCACCCGCCCAACGACACAAGGGGTAAACGCATTGTATAACTTGTATTCTCGGTGGAGTTTTGGCAGACCGTCGTGCGCTCTTGCACGGGCGGGCGCCCTCCCGGTTATGTAACTTCGCATATATAATAAAAGAGATTGATTATTATTATTATTGCCAAGTTGATTTATTATTGTTATATTATTAATGGTTTCCACACATTAATAATATGAATTCATGTTTATTATGAATTGTTAAGGCATAGTTCGTAAAGTTAATTAACGACAGAACAAGTTATTAACTTAGGCGGTGCCGCACCCGCTCAATTAAACGAAAAACGAATTGGGGGCATGACAAGGAGCATCCCGCTATCCATTTTCTCCTCGTCATCTATCACGGTTACATACGCAGAGATACAGAGGGGATAGCCAGGGAAAAGAAAAATCCTTGGAAATATCAATACCATGGGGGGGAAAATGGCATTTTGGGGGTCCGCCCTCTGCTTCCAATCCTCCTAAGAGGTTCCAGCCCAAGGAGGAGGAGGCAGAATTGGACGAGGATGTGTTTTTGAAAGAAAGCCTTTTGAGAGACGAAGAGCTCCTGCAGGACAGGGGCAACCCAGGAGTTGAAAGAAGGTAACGTCTCGCTGAAGATTGGAGGCAACCCTGGCTATAGCTGTGCAGGTATTGACCTAGATCCTAATTATCGGGCTTCATACCCACCTCCCTCTCGGACTTCAGATCCACTTCCCTCTGGTGCTGGCTTTCAAACAACAGGATCTCGAGGCCGAAAACTATCGGGCTTCATACCCACCTCCCTCTCGGACTTCAGATCCACTTCGCTGTGGTGCTAGCTTTCAAGCAACAGGCTCTCGAGGTCGAATACCCCGCATCCTTGTTTGCTCAAATCCTTCATCGACTTATTCATTGTCATTACCTCTATACGTCCTTGCCAATAAAAAAATAAAATGAAATTTAATGGTTAACAAAGGTCCACATGAAATGCTAATGTATTCTTTTTAATTTTCTCGTTTGGAATTCCATGGACACAAAGCTTGACTCAAATGATATGATTGAAAGTGAACAAACAACTGCATTGGGATGGTGTTTATGTTTTTGTCTTACATGAAATCTTTACGTTTATTTCAGTTGGTTTCATCACACTATCTGTGATTTCGTTTATATTTGGGATTATTTTTTGAGCCATTTTGTATACTGCAAATTGATTTTCATTACAACTTTGCAGAAAAACAAGAACACCAACAACTCCCAGAAAGCAATGGCAGTTGCGCAGTACAATGCATACGCCCTAATGCTCCATACTTTGAACAACTGGGGGAATCTTTTAAGACTTTCAATTACATTTCTGTGCATGGAGATGACCCCCTTCGACATTCCAGTAGTCCCAGATGAATAAAGCAGCAAAATAAGTCGGTCAAGGTTCGGGTCAAGCCCCGTCCCTCGCTCACCCTGCAAGCAAATTGGCTCGCCTATGATGGAAAGAAAAGTACCGGCCAAGCCACTCGAGGCGAGTTGTAGCAACCATCAGACAGAGGGCAAGGCTTTCTTACTGTCAAGGGCATAACTAGGTCAGTCAGGGTTTTCAAGAAAACCTGTGCCACTGGTGCCTTCCAATTTGGCAGGAAATTCTTACAATGGCAAGGACGTATAGAGGTAATGACAATGAATAAGTCAAAGAAGGATTTTATGGTATGCTATATTTTGCAGAACTAAAAATGGACAACTGGTTTGTATTTTTGGATCTTGCATTGACCTGAGCAAACAAAGATACGGGGTATTCCGATATATTTTGGATTCAAGAAGTTAATGAACCTTGAAAGATTATCATACTGTAGGTTAATATTAGACAGCTTTTCTTCTGTAGAATCGATTTTGGATTGCAGCTTCGCTACTGTTTTCTCAAAATCAATGATTACTCAGAAAGAATCAGACAAACATGGGTGCGGATAATTGACCTACCCATATCCTTCTCGTTCTGATTTTCGAATATTAGGGAATCAACAAGGGACATAACAATGCACTGCACTTATAGGAAACTAGAGTCCATACTGATTGGTAGACTAGCTGAATTGGTGATGTTTTCTTTACATGCTATCGATTTCAATGTTGTGGGTTACACTGAGAAATTCGACGGTATAAATCACAGGGAAAGATAAGATTACTGTAGAGGTAGGGGCCAGGAAAACAGTAGTCTGTTTGAAGTTGTTCACTTGTCTTAGGCTTCGATCGGTCTAGGACAAAAGGTAACCGAATCTTGTTGCGAACACGTTTTTTTTTTTTTTTTAATTGATGAATTGGATAAGATTCCCAATGACTGAGGGAGTGTCGGAACAAAAACGATTCAAATTTTATATAAATTTAATATGGTTGGGGGTAGATATGTGCAGTATTGTCATAATTTTCATTTAGTTTGGTTTAATATTTTCATTGTGGAAATATTTTTTTAGTTTTTATGTGCATCATGTCTAATATTTAGAGCACTGAGCACTGCCCCTACCATTGGAACTCCGAAACGCATTTCATAGGTTGCTGTGATATAAAGGTAATGTGGTTTGATTTGATATAAAGGTAATGTGGTTTGATTCAATATGGGTATACCTTAATAAAAGGGTAGTAATCTTGAGCTTAGTTAGTACAAGTAAGCTGTATGTGATAAGCTTATATACCTTAATGTGTGATATAGCATTACTGTAATGTTTGGACGTAGTCTAACATTATTTAACAAAACTGTTAAACCCAATAAAAAAGTGCCCCCAAGCATTCATTTTAAACAAAACATTACAGTTCATGGAAGGATACATATTGCTTACCAAGCAATCCGCATCCTTTTCAGTGAACAACTGTCATGGCATAGGCAACTGCCATGGGTTATATTGGTTTTAATTGGTGAGACTGAGGAGCTCTATAGAACATGCACGAGCTCTTGTCGAGGGGCATATGCAGAGATCTTACTGGTACTGGTGATCTCTGAAATTGTCCAGATTTTCTCTAGGAATGCAAATGCTTATTCTGTAAAGGCCAAAAGACTGACCTGAAAGGAAACAATCCTTGCCTGTAGGCGTTAGTTTACTAAGGCCTACCTACCATACTAGAAGAATGAGTAATATGCCGAATCCCACCGGGAGCAGCATCCTCATTGTGAATTGTTGTGCTGTTTGAAGATGGAATTATGGCATGGTGCTATACAAAAACTAGTGATAACTAGAAACCTTCAATGACCTTCAATTCATTAAAGACAGAATGCAATCTAAACCATAAGGAAATTGATGATCCAAGGGTAGTATTTGTATATAATGTGCAACAAAATTTCAAATATTGGGATATGCCTTGCATTAAGATATTTTTGCAATATGACAAAAATACAAGTCCAACTGTGCACATAAAATATTGGGTAAAAGATACTGTGTAACATGGGTGTAGATAATGAAAATGATGATTTTATGCAACCTCTAAAAAATGAGAACTCAGTAAAATTCTCATCTAGAGTTCCTTTTCATGTGTTGTTTTCTCGGGGGCTCAAGCTCCATTCTTATTTGCTATTTTAGTTTTTCCCCCTAGGGATGAAGCTCAATTTTGTTTAGGTTCCATTTTTGTTTGCCATTTTCTAGGGTTCAAATGACAAGTGGGGCCAGCTCAATCTACAAGTCAAGCAAGTTATAGAATTTTTCACATGTCTAGTTATAGCATTTTTCACAAGCCTAGATGTCCTTGCCAACTTGCTATCCATCAACAAAGGACTCGGTTGCAACTTTTCCATCCCAGTCATTTTCATTGTGTCTTTCCACTACTTCCTTTATCAAGTTATATTGCTTTCCAGAGCAATTTTTTGATGCAACTGTTCATCATATGATACTGTCCACTAACTGATTCAAATACTAAAATCTAATTAGATGGGCGAACAATAATTCATTGCCCTCACCATTGCAATTAACTTAAATTCTTCTGTTTTCTTCATGGACAACAATAATTCCTTGCCCTCACCATTGCAATTAACTTAAACTCTTTTGTTTTCTTCATGGACGAGGTCATATGGCTGACTGTAATTTCCTTTCTTCTGTGCAAGGCTTTGTGAAGATGCAATTGGAGGATCCATTCGTGATGCAACAATGTACTTCAGGACAAGTTTAGCTACAGAGATAAAGACAAATTCAAAGGCCGCTAAAATCCATGTAACTCCCACCATCCATTTTCAAATTCTTTGGCTGTAGCTTCAGCATTTTTGAAGTATCCGTTCATGACTATGCTGCCCTTGACCATGAATTCACCAATTGTAGTACTGTCATGAAGAACACTTTCCATTGTGCTAGGATTCTTGATAAAGGCACCTCTGTACACATTTACACTCTGTTCATATTAAATAAGGACTGAGTTTCATATTTATGAATCTTTCCATGTTTTACTCATCTTCTTCATAATGCAACTTAATTAACTAAAATGTCATTTTTTGTGTGTCTGTTGCACTCACTTCTGAGAGTAGTTTGAAGGGCACATTTCTAGTGATAATATCATCCCATTTATGTTCAGGCCAGCGAGTCTCAAAATTAGGATCTCCACTTGCCAAAAGCTTTTCATACTCCAGAACACCTTCATGATCATCATTCAAAGATACTTTATACTTGTCCAATTCATGAATCACAATCATTAATGGTAATTCCTTTTTCACCTGTGAAAAAATCCTTACTGTCACTTTTGTAACTTCCAAGAATTGGTAATCCACAAAGACCACCTTAGCTTTTGAATTCCTCAAAATAAAAGACATCGTATGTGCATCATGTCTAATATTTAGAGTGCTCAGCACTGCCTCGCTTGGCTGATGGCAAAAGGTGAAAGCAAAAGGTTCCAGGGTGTGGTTACATCTGAAAGTTGCCTTCTTGGAGTTCCCTTCTTCTTTCTTTGACCTGCAAGACAAACAAATCAAAGAACACAATAGTACATGTATAGAAGTTTATATATAAATCATCTTTATGCTATAAAGTTAATTATAAAAAATCTTTAAGTAACCACTTTCATAAGAATTCAACACCAGAATCTCATAAGCATAAAGAAAGATTATTCGGGAACAAAGACGTGTTTCTTTATATATAAAGGCAAATAAAGTACATATATCGGAAAGGTATCACCTGAACACCTTCAGCAGGCTCCAAGCAAGCTTCCTCCCGGATTCGTTCCAGCCTCCAGCCTCCAGCAAGAGCTCCTTCCAAGTCTTACTCAATGATGATGTCAAGGATGAATGATCACCAATACACATGGAAACAAGGGTTTCCTATGCAAAATGGGGGAAGTGCAGAATGCACCAAGGACTTCAGACCTGGTCTAAGGGAAAAATCTCAGCATAATAATCTTGCTCTCCTCTCTCTCTCCCCTTGGCCTTCCCTTTGATGTCTTTTTATACCCTCTCCAAAGTAGTTTTTTAGTTAGGAGTTGGTTGGGAACAGTTGGGCCACGGGCACTAACAGGTGATCCAGCAGGTAAACCCGCGATCACCACCCGAAAAAGAGGAAATTATATTTTTTTTAAGTGTTTTAATAGATACACGCGGGTTGGGTATGACATACCCGCGTGTACACGCGTTTAACACAGGGCAAAGTCGCGTATAGGGAATAAAACACTGTTTTTTAAATTTTTGGACCAGGTCTGGAAGGAGGGGTTGCCCTAGGCCATAAGTGCAGCATCACAAACCATAAGAGTGAGATTTGGAGCTATAACAGATGCCCCCTAATGTATGAGGTCAGAAGGGGAACATGATGGCCGAAATACATTAAGTAAGTACAAGGAAAGGAACTCTTCCGAAAAACCGAGGAGGACTTCACCAGAATTCAGCCTGCCAAGCCACCGAAAGGAGATCAGAAAGAAACACTGTCTGAGGCGGGCATACCCATGCTCAGGAAAAGTAAAGCATGTCCGCATATCAAGTACAAGCAGATCCACTAAGTATACAAGTATAAATGACTGTAAAATACATAATGGATCATCTGATCATAATGAGTAAGTACATGTCTGAATATCACATATAAAACTGTCAATGATGCTGAAAGATGCAACGGATCACTGAAATCAAAGATTGATC
The DNA here is from genome assembly GCA_031772625.1 of Pinus tabuliformis. NCBI lineage: Eukaryota > Viridiplantae > Streptophyta > Pinopsida > Pinales > Pinaceae > Pinus > Pinus tabuliformis. Next base: position 815,628,870 of record CM062819.1, on the reverse strand, counting down.
CCATAAGGTACCAACTGAACATGATGGAATAGGATGGTACTACACTGCAAACTCAGGTGCCAGCATATAGAATGTCGCCATGACTGACTGCAACATATAAGGTGGAATGGTATCAACTAGCAGCAATAGGAGCAACTGTCAAGTGAACCAATGAATGCTGATACAACCTGAGGTCTTCACCGACCGCCGTGGTACATTTCTACACCATGGGAATAAATGATCTGAAGTCGACCATGTGAGAAATCGTTTGATTACCGGTCATTGATGTATACCGTTAACAAACGCGAGACTACTCACCGATAATGATAATGAGCGTCAAGGTACCCAGTACAATCTAACAAGTGTGAATAGATGAGCTGAAGTCGAACACCTGTAAGAATCTATCAATCAGGAGACAATGATGGTTTCCCACTGTCGATAGCGAGGAATCTGCCACTAATGACTGCAAACCCCAAGGTACTGCCAAATGGACTCTAGATCTTTGCCCCAGAGCAATGAGTCGGAGTCGATAGGGAAAGATCCGCTAGAAGGAAGGCATTAAGGCATCCTCCATCAATCTAGCGCGAGTGTAACCCGTAGGCCAATAATGTGGAAGGAATCGGACGAAAAAGATGTAGTAACCCAACCGAAGTACGTTTCCGGCGTACACAAGATGTGGCTAGCGCACGGCAGAAACCCTCTGAACCAACCAATAATGAAAGCTGACACAGAGGCGAGGTATCCACCAATAGGGTCAAATGGAAACCAAGGTACTGCACGAATCCCAATGTGTGATAATGTATGCTGATGTCGAACACAAGGGAAACCACTCAGTCAAAGACCCATGATACTGATCGATGCTGAGCACAAGGTGACCTATCAATAATGAAAATAGGGCCAGGGTGCGGTCTCTAGGTCTGCCCTCAGAGCAATGTGTCGTCGTCGATAAGGACAAGACCCGCCAGCAAGAAGTCAATGGGGACCTTCTCAAACCGGCACGAGTGAAGGACCAATATAACTGATGTGATGATAGACATGACACTGACAACCAGGGATGGCCGACTGAAAAATGAGTCAAGAGACACCGCAGAAAGGCCGACTCAGGCTAACTTCCCTTGAACAAAAGCACGACTCAATGTGACTATGTGGCAGCATATAATGAATCTGTATAAGTTCGTCATGCAGGAGGCACGAACGAACCCTCCATATGATTGGAAGAGATAACCAATCGGGGGAGAACTGACTCGATAACAAGTTATGGCTTACCTAAGTCAAACTAAATCCCACCCATGCGGAGGAGACTTTGTTTTGAGTGCTTTGTTCAAGGGCGACACGACTGACTCTAGCTGCCAACAATAAATGGAAATAATGTCCCTGTTCCCGCTCTTTTTGGAATATTTAATTTTTTTGTCTTTTTCTGATAAGCCGGAAAAAGAATAAAAGAATGCTATGGTACAGTGGAAAGAACGAGTGTCGGTGAAACAGATGATCTAGTTCCTGGGAAAGGAACGTTCCTATGCTCAATGCAGGGAGGTGAAAAACTGGTCAGTGACACTCAGAGGTATGTCCCTTCCACGGATCTGGGTATGTCAAGCTGCAGAGGTCAAGGGTATGCAAGGTTGATTTTTGCAGACGTCATGGTCAAAAGTGGGCTTAAACACGAGTCCAAGTGAAGCCGGCTATAGGCCAAAAGGTGCAAATGGTCAACATGCAATGCAGAAGTACAACTCAACACACATAGGAGCCTCTAGGGTATAAGGCCAGAACGAAGCGAAGAAGCAAAGAAGAATGAGTCTTCAACGCATAAGTCATGGCGGGACTACAGAGGACTCCCGAGCCTACTCAAAACGAAGCAGCATGGGCAACAAATGTCAGTGAGGTGCTAACTAGGATGCCCATGTAAAAGGATGGCTCTACCATCATGTCATGATTTAAAGAATCGGCGAGTGAAAATGGCTTGCGAACCATAACATGATGGGGACGACCCTACGGCAGATGTATCGGTCAAATGGAGGCTAGTATGCATAATGCAACGGAAAAATGGTGTCCCTAACCTATATGCCAGTGAGAACACGATACCTGCCATGACGGGTCAGCAGTCATGGAACCGTCTCGAACCGTCGAAAAATGTCCAAAATGTCCTGAAAAACAACTCAATCTCGACATTCCAAGCTCCCAAGTTAAAAGTGACATGAAACCAAACAAAATAAAATTTTGAAAAAATTTTGCATTTTCAAAACTTATAAAAAGAAATTTTGGACTTACCATTTTCACTGTTTGACTTGGAGAGCAAATTGTGGAGCAAAAGGAGCAAACTTTCCCCGTGACTTATTCAACCGTTCAAACTTGCCGAAAACTTCCAGGTAAGCACTAAACTTGTCTTGCAATCAATTGTGATAGTTTTTAGGAAGTTTAATTAATGTTTCACCATTAGATTTTTGCAAAAAATTGCTCTGCGGCGTACACGCGGGTTGGATGTATATAAATCGCGTATACGACGGCCCTACACGCGACTGTGTATAGGGTAAACCGCGTGTGCGCAGCGAAAAATTTTTATACAAAAAACTAATGGATGAAAATGATTTTTTCTTCCAGGATGACTCTCACATGGCGTGAAAGAGAGCACTCAGCTGTAGATAATGAAGTTATGGACAATGATGAGGCATTAGATGCCTTACGGGGATGCGGATTGTTAAAATTCTTCAAGTTGCCGAATATGAAAGCAAATGTGCGTCTGCTCGAGAGACTTATTGATTATTGGGATGTCGAGGAAGAAGCTTTTATGATTGATCAGATGCCACTCAGGATAGAAGTGGAAGATATATATTTCATCACGGGCCTTTCCCGAAGGGGAGAGGTAGTCCACTCCCGGGGCAGGACCCGGAATAGTCTCAGCGTAGACGACTATGTACAACTTTACTGCCCAGGTCATCGGAAGGTCGGGAGTCAGATCTCGATCCCACACGTGGCGAGTTTGTCACTGCGGATAATCTTGTTCACCATAGCTCGAGTGAACGGATCATCCTCGCTACATCAGGCATCACGGGTAAACATGAGCGTAGCAGTGGACTGTCTCACCACGGTGTTTGACTGGTGTACTCCTCTACTTGCCAACATGAAGGAGCAGCTTGCTTCTATCAGGAAGGGACAGACCAAGAACTTTGGGTATGGAACCATTTTATGCACATTTTTCTTCGAGAAGGTTCCCGCACTCCACCCCAGGGTAGCAGTTCCCATCAGTAGTCCACGTGATCCACGTATGGGCCGGTGGGCTGACTTGATGAAACGTCTGGGGGGTGGGGAAGTGCCCAGGAATGCATTCGACGACGACTTTTTTGCTTGGTGGGAGCAACAGATCATCGCCATAGACGACTACCCCTATGCTGGACTGGATTTCCGAGGAGATCCTGACCTAGTGCTGCCACCAGATGCAGCATGGGGCGAGATCGGTAAGATTTTTTGATTTTTATGATTTTTAGGATTTTTCAAGTATAATGATGAACTTTGAAAAATATATTTTTTTTGATGAGATTCAAATGACTAATATGATGATCATGTTCCAGACATTGGGCCTGTGCGACCAGATGGATTCCCACGGCATGGACGGCGTGGCCGAGGAGCCGAAGAGGAGGCTGCAAATGCGGAAAGGACGCTCAACAACGTCCAGCGACACTTGGCGAGATTGAGCTACCAAGTACCGATGGCCGAGATAGAGGACCTTCCTCCAGATATGCAGCGTCATGTGGTTGGGATGCCACGTGACTGGGTTCGCGTCTTTCGGCGCGTGGCCACTGCTATAGTTAGTTATTTAGATGCTCATCCAGAGCCGAGGCATTAGATATGCCTGACATGATTATGGGCATTTGAGTCCCAATTTTGTATATTTTGGACACACATATGTACACTCGAGACGCTTTGCGATATATATATATATATACAGTTTGACTTTTTGATGCATGATTTTATGATGATGAATGATTGATATGCCAGTCTAATGCTTGATTAGCGATAGAATCAGCTAACCAATTTTGAGATCTTGGAATGTGCAAATAATTAATGTAAATAAATGATCTTTGCAACAACCTCACCCTTAAATATTGGCGATATAATGATGGATCTCTAACCCGATAAATGTTATTTAACTGAGACACTATCAATTGAGAATCAAGATATACTACCAACGAGTCGATCCCATGAGAGATTGCCTCGGATAATAAATTGATAACAGCTGTATACTCGGCCATATTGTTTGAAGCAGGACCGATACACACGCCTCTCGATGTCATCAACTGACCAGTTGGGTAATAAAGTACCCAAGCTGCGGAAGCAAGATTCCGAGTGTGCCGACTAGCACCATCGGCGAATCCAAAATAAACCAAATCATCCATCAACACCTGCCAAAGCAGACCAAAAGTGCTGATATCAGAAAACGCTCGATAAGATATGTACAAATATACATAAAATACAAAGAAGCCATTGCCTGGTAAAACTAAGCAAAATACTTCTTTAAATAGAGCCCATTTCGGGGCTCCGCCAGCTTGTTTCCTTCGAAATCAATTAACTCATACGATCCTTTTTCTAAGACTCGTTTGATAATGAAAGGACCGTACCACATAGGCTTGAATTTGCCTGCCCCCAAGGCGTCCTTATCTTGGTCATAGACCAAGACAAGGTCACCTTCAGAAAAGACACGAGGTCTGACAGACTTATCATACTGAGTTTTGACCCTTTTCTTATGGGCCTCATTCGTCGTGGCGGCATCTCGACGCTGCTCATCGAGATGTTCCAGGTGAACTAGGCGCTCCTCGAGACTCGAAGTCTCAGGAAGAAGCTCGACAGCCAATTTCAGAGATGGGATTTCACATTCAACCGGAAAGATAGATTCCACCCCGTAAACTAACTGAAAAGGAGTAAAACCAGTAGCCGTTTTAACGGAGGTTCGGTATGCCCAAAGAGCCGGATACAACATAATGTGCCAATTGGACCGATTTTTATCGATTGTCCGTTGGAGTATCGTCTTAAGAGTTTTATTGACCGCCTCGACCTGTCCATTGGCCTGAGGATAGTAAGGAGACGAATGCTCTTGACGGAAACCTAATTTAAAAGCCAATTCGGACATTAGCTGATTTTGGAAATGACTGCCATGGTCAGTGACAATCTCTCTTGGGATACCGAATCTTGAGATAACTTGATTGAAAAGAAACAAAGCTGCCGTGTCACTGTCGTTCTTATAAGTAGGCATGGCTTCAGCCCACTTCGTGAAGTAGTCTACAGCCACGATAATGTACTTGTGATTTGCCACTGAGGGCGGATTACAAGTCGTAAAATCAATACCCCACTTAGTAAAGGGACCGACGGTGACAATGGGAAAAAGGGGAGCTGGATGCGCGCGCATCTTGCGAGTAAAAAATTGATACGGGTGACAGCGTTTTACCGCTTCCACACAGTCCTTAAAGAGTGAAGGCCAAAAGTAGCTGGCACGTAAGATGCGCTGGGCTGTAGCAAGCCCAGATAGATGACCACCACAAGCTCCACTGTGGCAATCATTAAGAACAGACTCTGCTTCCTCTAAGGTTAAACAACGTCGAAGAATTGAATCAACCCCTCGACGGTATAAAGTGTCACCAATGATAACATAGTTTTTAGCCAGGTGACGTAACTTGCGACGTTCATCCTTGGAGGAAGTAGAGGGAAACTTCGAAGTCTGGAGATAAACAATGATATCTCCATACCAAGGGTCTTGTGAAGAGATGAGGAATATATGTTCGTCGGGTAAACTTTCCTCATAAACAACATCCTCTCCACAAGGAAGCTCAGAAATTAGCTCCGCGAAGACCATAGATTTCTTAGACTTGGCGGACAAGAACTCGAGGTCGAATTCTTGTAAAATGACTATCCATCTATTATATTTGCCCCCAATCACTCGCCTACTGAGGACAAATTGGAATGGATTGACCGCCGCTAAGACAAAAGTTTTGCGTAGCAAAATGTAATGACGGAGCCTCTGGACAGCATGGACTGCTGCCAAGGCCAACTTCTCAACTGGAGAATAGCGGAGTTCAGGGCCTATCAAGCCTCGGCTCAAATAATAAATCACGTGCTCGACAAGAGCATCGTCTTCCTGAACTAGAACCATACCAATGGTAGATTCTGCTGCAGCGAGATATAAAAGGAAGTCTCTACCGTAATCCGGTGGACTCAAAAGCGGGGCAGAGACTAATGCCTTTTTCAAAGCATCAAACGACCGCTGCGCAAAGTCGTCCCACAGGAATGGAACTCCTTTCCGTAGCAAACGCATGAACCCTTTAGTGATCTCGGCATAGTTTGCTATAAACCTTCTTAAGAAATTGGCCTTCCCTTGAAGACTTTGAAGTTGACGAATTGAAGACGGGGGAGGCAACTGAACTATTGCCTCAACCTTGAAGGGATCAACCCGAATCCCTTCATTGGAAACTATAAACCCTAACAACCGACCTGATGTAACCGCGAAAACGCACTTATTAGGATTCAACCGGATTTTGTAAAAACGACATCGCTCAAAGACTAATCGAAGATGACTAGGATGATCAGTTCTCTTTCGAGAACGGGCAGCGAGATCATCTAAGTATGCCTCGATGATATGTTTGATGTCGTGGAAAGCGTAAGACATGGCCCGCTGAAAGGTGGCTCCAGCATTTTTAAGACCGAAGGGCATCTTTCGATATGCAAAGGTACCCCAGGGACATATGAAGGCAGTCTTATGCTGATCCTCAGGACGAATAGAGATTTGATTATAACCTGAGAAACCATCCATAAAGGAGAAAATCGCATTACCCGCACACTCGTCAATAATTTGATCAATAAATGGCGTGGGGTAATTGTCTTTTGGACAAGCCTTGTTTAAATCCCTAAAATCGATGCATACGCGGATTGTTCCTTGCTTTTTGTCCACAGGGACTGGATTCGAAACCCAATCCGTAAGAGGAACAGGGTATATAAAACCCGCCCTTAGCAGCTTCTCAACCTCAGCTTTGATAGCCGCTGCTTTCCTAGGGTTAACCGGCCGAAGCCTTTGACGAATCGGTTTTGCGTTTTCGTACGTCTTGATCTCATGTTGGACTATAGAAGGATCAATGCCGGGCATTTCCTCATAAGACCAAGCAAATACATCACGATATTCCTTGAATAGGTCGGTGTAAATTTGAATTTCTTCAGGGGAACACTCACTTCCGATGAAGATATTCTCGATGATGTTAGGATTTTTAGAGATGTTTATAGGTATCGTTTTTGAGATTACCGACATATTACCTTCAGCACGTGTGTGTGTTGGAGCCAAAGGGTTCGATACCGTACAAACATCACTACCAACGAGCTCGGAGAATCTAGATTCTACTTCCTGCAATGGAGGAAGAAAATATGAGCGATGGTGTAAGTCTTCCCAAGGTCGATCTATACCCATCATAATTTCGAGGATTGCTTCTTCAGAAGGTAGAACCGAATCTAAGCAGTCCAAGGCAGAGTTAGAATCAAAGCTCCAAGCGGGGGCCACATGACCATCTAGCTCCTCTTCGGAAAATGGAGTAGAATGGTTATCTGCAGAGTCTACGATAGCCTGATATCTAAGCTCAGCTGCAGATATAGGAAATGCCATTCCATTAACTTGCCCTTCAACTAATGTGGTCGTAGGTGAAGGCAAGGTCCAAGGGTCGGAAAAATGATGAGTTCGGAAGAACTCCTCTCGAGAAGATTCCTTGGATGATGAAATAGCATTAATTCTTGCAAAAGGAGAGGGAAGATCAAACGTACCCATCAATGAGGAATACATCCCTACTCCTAAATTCTCAGTCGGCGGGCGAGGGTTATCCACCAAAGGAACAGTAGAGTCGGAGGTTGCTTGAGGATCGATTGGAGCATAGTCCAATTGATCAACCTTAACGATTTTCCCCTCATGAGGAAAGCAAATGACACGAAACAAAGTCGAAACAACGGCTTCCATCTCGTACACCCAGTTCCTTCCTAATAGGAGATTATAGTCTAGGTTAGCATCTACGACTTCAACTTCGATATTAACGACCTTCCCTCCAACACATATAGGAAAGGCCGGGATAATCCCATGCGGCTTGTGAGAATGGCCATCAAATGCAGTTAAGACGGTTGGTGAAGGAACAGCCGAAGGTGAACCAATAGCCTTCCAACAAGACATGGACATGACACATGTGGAAGCTCCTTCATCTATAACGGTGCGAAAAATATTGATTTTCCGGTATGTTGACTTTACCTGAAAAGCCATATGATGAGGGAGTCTCTTTTTGACATTTGACATGTCAAAAGAGAGCACTAGAGAGTTAGCTGGATCGACTGCTCCAATGGCGGAGAGTAAAGCACTTCTCTGAGACGGACACGACTGGAGAACTTCCAAAGCGGACATAGCACATGGGCTTTGAGCCAAATCCTCCACAATGGAGTAATTTTGAGCAGCTCTAGCATTGGGGTTAATTGTCGCGCGTTTGGCGGAACCTTTCGGTATCCTAGGTATAGTCTCAACAGGAGGTCGCTCGATATGAAGGTCATTACTTCCGGGAACCGTTTTATCCTTAGATGTTTTGGCTTCACCATAATCACGTGACCGAGTAGTCACGTTAACGTTTGAACCCATCATAAAAACATTTGATGCTTTTTCCCCTTCCTGGTTGCCCCCTGAGGAGGTACCAGGATTCGAATTTGCACCAGCAAGAAGTTGCTGCCCTTGGGGAAACGGGTTAGTCAACACAGCTTGCGAACTAGAAGTCCCTTGCTGTGCTAACAAGCGCTGAGCGTCTTCGATTCTAGGGCAAAGATGAGTTAGATGGTCCCCACTGCATAACTTGCAAGGAAACTTGACTTTCTTTCTCGACTCACCTTTACCACCACCAGCGTTGTTGCCGGATTTATTTGCATCGGGCTTCCCATCCGAGTTCTTCTTTTTACCACGTCCTTTCTTTTTCCCATTGGAGTTTTGATTTCCTTTGGGGTTATCGGATTGGACGGCGTTAATGGAAGAATTTTGGGAAGCAGGAGGATTAGACATTGTGACTTGGTTGTTAGGAGCAGTTTGTAATGACAACTGCTGCAATTGATTCAACAAGTTCACTGTAGTCGAGTCTACAGACCCCACGATACCATCCGCATGCGGACCTGGCTTTGGCTTAGCTAAATCAACCTTAGATCCAGGAGCATCTGGCAAGTACTTTTGGAGGATCCCAGACTGAGAGTAGATCAGTTCTAATTGCTGGGCCCTGAAAATGGCTTGCTCCTCAGAATAGACTCCAGACATGGAGACATCCTTGGAGATCTCAGGTTGCAAAGACTTCAAAAACCACTCTAGACGGTACTCCGGAGGGATTTTGGCTTTAATGAGCCTTTTTCTCCGTCTCCATTCCTGTATGTGATCAGAAATGTGGGTTGCCTTATCCTGACGAAAGGTAGCCAGAAGTTCAGTTCCGGCATCATAGCGGACAGGCAACTGGAAGTGATTCAAGAAGATATTGGCTAAGTCAGCGAACGATGTAAAGCTGCCCCCTGGCAACTCTATGTACCATTTAGCCGCATTACCAGTCAAGGTGCGTTGAAAGAGTCTCAACCTAACCGAATCTTCGATGAGGGAGTTAGATGAGCACCACAAATGGAATGTGGTTACATGATCGCCCGGATCTTCACCGCTCTTCCCTTCGAATTTTGGGATGTCCGAAGGGAGTTTGGTTGGGACTGGAGGCCAGGCTGGATTGTATCTGATAGGGTCGTTCGTTAGCTTAGTGAGATCTGGCAAGTTTAACGTTGCCAGAAATGGAAGCCTAGGAGGACCTAGGGGATTCCACCCAGACTGGGCAGAACTCCCCAAGTTCTGAAAAGATTGTCCTGGGATTTGAGAGGCACCAGGCTGCCCCAAGTGACCAGTAGAACCAGCTGAACCAAAGGGCAAGCCTTGTGGTCCAGCAAAATTCGGAGTTTGACCAACTCCTGCCGTATAAGCTCCATAGCTTGCAAAGTTTCCTCCTAAAGAATTGTAAGGAGTCGATAACCCCTGATATGGGTTCCAAGCCGAAGCGAGGGGAGGAATACTTTGAAACATGCTAACCGTGGAATACGGCCTACTTCCTTGTTGGCCAATGAATGGATTCGCAGTTCCTGCGTTACTAGCCCCAGGGTTATTCCAACCTTGGAAAGGATTGCTGCTTTGTCCTATTGAAGAAAAAGGCATGGATCCTACCGTTGGGTTGGAATGTGGAATATGACCACTTCCAAAAGGAAAACCCTGAAATGAAGCCGATCCGCCCATCATGGACGTAGCGGCACTGAACGGAACTGACGGAATACCCTGTGATTGGGTGCCAAAAAGGAAGGAACCAGTACTAAAAGCATTGGTTTGGGCATTTCCACTCGTGGACGGAATGGAGGTAGACCCAACCAAAGATGTGCTAGCAAACGATCCGAACAAGGAAGCGGAGGGGATGGAAATGGTTCCTCCCCCTTGCACCGATGTTGGGGTTTGCATAGTCGCAGCACTCGTGGAAGCCATGCTTCCAGTAGTGATCATAAATGGTAAGCGCGTAGCATAACCTGGACTCGCTGGTCTATATAATGGAGGCCCAACGTATTGCAATACGTCTGGGTAACTAGATGGTAGTGGAGAATTTGGAATCACTAATGATTCTGAAAGTTCTTCTACCTCTACGTTATCCTCCGCTTGAAAGCGAACTTGAGAAAAGACTGGAGCGTCCCTCTCTCGTTCAAAAGTACCAGGCCTTGCTTGGCCGCTAATATCCCCGAGAGGAGGATCAATCCCCGATGCGTCAGCCGGCGTGGGACGGACCCCACCGGTAGTATTCCCTCTGCGCCTTCTAGGAGAAGGCTCTAAACTAGGTGGCGAGAGACCACGAAGTCTTCGAGACCGTCTTGGAGACCGGTCAGCCACTTTGAATTTTTTTTTTGTTAAGATCTAACTAAAGACTCAAAAAAAATTAAAAGCTAAGCCGACTAGGAGCACAGAGCACACAGTATAAAGTTCCTAAAGATACAGCCAGTCAAACAACTTTCAAGTATTTCCGCTCCGGGTGATTGAGACCGGACACCAAAATACGAGAAAGTGAATCAAAGGGCCTTCCGAGGATAGTCTGGGATGATGAGGGCCCAGTCCTATCAGCGAAGGTATCAGAGGAAGTTACGCTGACCTCCTAACAACAGTCTGCGCCGGTGCAAGCCCCCAAGCTTCGCAAGGGTGCCCTCCGGAAGTACTGTCGAGAGTGATACAACGTCGACCTCAGGTGCCACGGGATTCCCCTCCGCAGCCACCTATGCAGATCCCTAGGAGAGGCAACTATGGGTACCAACTCGTCGCAGAAGCCAGGCGGAACAGTCGTGAGGTAAGTTCGGACAAGTAGGAGAGGGGGTATCTCTCTTCCCTGTCTTCACAGACCCTCGTGCTTAACTCCCAGATCCGGAGCTTTCCTGGTCTCCCTAACGCTATTGGATTTACTCTCTTTAATCAGACTCTTATGTTTGACGTTTTGTGTGGCCTTGGAGAGTTAACTCTCCACTCGCCTAATCCAAGGCCCTAAAATCCTAAACTTGTTGGTGTAATAACTAAAACAAAAAGTTCTAGTGGATTTTAATTAAGCGCTTGATTTTATTAGGCTGTTCTTTAAGTCAAAGGTAATGGAGGTGAAACTTGTGGTGTTTTATGGACGCAAAAGAAATTAATAAAACCTAGCTACATGCACATGCACTTTTGTTTTCGATGAATAGCAATTTCTATGAGGTTCAGAAGGCACTTGTAATATAAACAAAACAAAAAAAAAAAAAAAAAAAAAAAAAAAATTCTTTTTCTTTTCAGACTCCACACTCACAAAAACTAACAAAACTAAATATGCCTAAAAAAAGATGCAAATCTTTCCCTAATGCAAGAACTAAATGTGGATGCACTATTCAAAGACTACTCTAAAAACAAAGAAGGAAAGTTGCTGCTTTACCAAATTTTGTCTTGCCACTGAAATGCTTAGATAGAAGATGATTTGTTACTAATCATTTCGTCCAAACAATAAAAACAAGTTTTAAGATAAAAAACAAAGCACTTTCACTTCGCAAAAAAGGAAATCAGATGAGAAGCAAGTTTAAGAAAGCGAAACTCAAAAACTTTCAAAAGATTTTCTTTCAATCAAACCAAAAAGTCTTTTTCAAAGGAAAACTCTCAAAAATACTGACACTAATGATTGATAAACAAGCCAACAAACATTTTTGTGAATTGACACCTTTCAAATGATGAAAACTCAACAAAAATAAAATGTGTTCGAAAACGCTTTTGACAATCAAAAGCAGCAATGAAAGTCCAAGAAATCAAAAGACAAGTTTCAAGGAAATGGTAACAAACAACTTTCCCGAAACGAAGGAGCAAATGGTCATAAAAATGATTTCGTTAAGCAAACACAAATGTCATGAAAACAAAATGGACACAAAGATTTTAAGACAATCTTCCCACTCTGCCGAAACAGAGCAATCAAGATTCTTAAACAGAAATCTTGTGTGTCAAAAATCAATGACGCTTGCAATCAACGAAAAACAAGACTAGCACTCCTTATAACTAGAGAGAGTTCGAAACAAGATGCCCCCTGTTAAACAGAGAACTGTCACTGGGAATTGACTGTTTTAAACTGACCCAAACCACCAGACAGACATTCAGCAAAAGAAAAATTATAAATCTTGAAAATTATGTGATATACGCGCCTGCAATTATTTGCAGAATGCGTGTATACGCGACTGTAACTAAGGAAACCTGCGTATACGCGGGTTTACTTAGTGAAACTTGCGTATATACGCTTCTGTAATCCAGAAAAAGTGCGTATATGAAGTCTTTCAAGAAAAATAAAAAACACAAACTGAAAAACTGGAAAAGCTTGGAGTTTAAGAAAATATCAGACAGTCAGAACCAACAAACAGAGGGGCTGAGCCCTGATTGGCTTGAGGACTACCCAAACTAGGAACAACAAGAGTGTTGTCCCCAGCGGAGTCGCCAATTCTGGTTGAAGGGAAAATACCCCTAGGGTCCTTTGGGCTAAGACTCTACCAGACTGAAAATTGCTTATACAAAGAAACACACACACACAGCCATCTTTTTTACTTTTAAGCAAATTCTAATGTTTAGGGTACATACCTAAGGTCCTACGTTCGAGAAGACCGTTAGGGTGCAAACCCTTCTTGGAGTTCCCTTCTTCTTTCTTTGACCTGCAAGACAAACAAATCAAAGAACACAACAGTACATGTATAGAAGTTTATATATAAATCATCTTTATGCTATAAAGTTAGTTATAAAAAATCTTTAAGTAACCACTTTCATAAGAATTCAACACAAGAATCTCATAAGCATAAAGAAAGATTATTCGGGAACAAAGACGTGTTTCTTTATATATAAAGGCAAATAAAGTACATATATCGGAAAGGTATCACCTGAACACCTTCAGCAGGCTCCAAGCAAGCTTCCTCCCGGATTCGTTCCAGCCTCCAGCCTCCAGCAAGAGCTCCTTCCAAGTCTTACTCAATGATGATGTCAAGGATGAATGATCACCAATACACATGGAAACAAGGGTTTCCTATGCAAAATGGGGGAAGTGCAGAATGCACCAAGGACTTCAGACCTGGTCTAAGGGAAAAATCTCAGCATAATAATCTTGCTCTCCTCTCTCTCTCCCCTTGGCCTTCCCTTTGATGTCTTTTTATACCCTCTCCAAAGTAGTTTTTTAGTTAGGAGTTGGTTGGGAACAGTTGGGCCACGGGCACTAACAGGTGATCCAGCAGGTAAACCCGCGATCACCGCCCGAAAAAGAGGAAATTATATTTTTTTTTAAGTGTTTTAATAGATACACGCGGGTTGGGTATGACATACCCGCATGTACACGCGTTTAACACAGGGCAAAGTCGCGTATAGGGAATAAAACATTGTTTTTTAAATTTTTGGACCAGGTCTGGAAGGAGGGGTTGCCCTAGGCCATAAGTGCAGCATCACAAACCATAAGAGTGAGATTTGGAGCTATAACAAGAACTACTTCACTTCTGAATGCCTCAAAATAAAAGACATTGTATGTGCATCATGTCTAATATTTAGAGTGTTGAGCACTGCCCCTGCCATTGGAACTCTGAAATGCATCTCATAGGTTCCTAAGACATTTGGAGCTACTATTTCATGAGGTATGCCCTGAAGGTAGTGTAATATATGTACATATTTTAATTTCTGGTCATTAAAGTTTGTCTTATAAGGTTTTCTATATATAATATCTACATTGCATTAATTAAATTTAGATTAGTTTAACATCATTCAGATTAGGTTATTAAATTTAGGTCATATTCCAGATATCTAATAAATAGTTCCAAAAAAATATTGAAGATGGATTTGTGTATTTTGTAATTACTACTGTGTCTTACACTCTAAAATTGTCCACAGAAAAAATTGCCAACTTCAGCAAAAACAACAAGTTGGAGCCTATCGCACTCAACTCCCAAAACCTGACAATCGATCTCCTTTATTGTTTTTCCAAGCACTTAATTGTGTAGATGAAACACTTGCAATCTAACACTAGGATTTTATTTGCGATTTTCCTCTGATGTCAGATACATCACTTAATTCCTGATTTGATTTTGCTATCACATACATCATTTTATTTACGATTTGCCTCCGATGTCAGATAGATCACTCAATTGCACTGATTGCTGACATTCCAAAATTTTGTCAATTTTCATATCGATTTCCGCACGTCACCGTCGATTTTGACAGCTCTACCAAGCATTGGCTATTCAATAAACACTTCACGAATATAGCAAAAACCCTGGCAAGGACTACCACTATGACAATGGCTCCCTTGTTAAAAAGAGATAGTTTATGTATCAATAATTGGAAATATGTTATTTATATATATGAGTATATAAAATTCTAAAATTCATAGAGAATATAAAGTATGTAAAACTAAACAAATGTTGTAATTATTAACCTACTAATAATGAAATATCTAACCATAATTTTATAAAAATAATTAATTTTAAAAGAATAAGGTGATTTTTTTATTGTAGAATAATTTTATGCTATATTTTACAGTGGAAACCATTATAAAAGCAAGAAATTCATGTATTATCTTTTGAAAAAAAATAACATTAGAAAATGGATGAAATTTATCCCCTAAACTTTCTTAAACAAAAAAAAATTGACAATATTTATTATGAATATACAATTGAAAAGTCTGATGTTTCCTTCTATTTAAATCATTCATTTGTTAATAAATGGACATTATAACACATTCCATAACGTGTGCTCTTGGTATGTAATAATATTATATAGGTAAGTTTGTTCCACGTAATTTTTTAAATAATGGAGTTAACTACCCACATAGTAAGTGACAAAGTGGGTGGCTATTCTTAAAAATGACACTAAGTCATATGGGTGTTAGGATATCCTAAGGGATTATAATTCGAAGTGGTTGGGGATTTTTTATTATATCTAGTTTTCCATTTTTAATGTCTATGTTGTTAAGATTGGGAATATTTGAATTTTATATAGCAACTTTTAAGTAGGAATTTGAGATGATTTCTATTTTAAATCTAATATGAATTTAATTAGGAAAATTATGTTAGAGGAAAAAATAATTTAATGTATAAAAATGATACTAAATAGAACAATAATAAAACATTAACTTCTACATTGCATATATTGGAAGAGAAAAAACTATCATAATATTTTTTATTTGTTGTTGAATATCACAATATATAATTGATGTTTTGTTTAGGAAAGTAGAATATTTTGTATAGGACAAACATATATTGGAAATTAGGTTTATACTGAGAGGGTTGGTGAATCAATATAAAACACTTTAAATCAATGCAAAGAATTATATACCACAAAAAACCAACAATCAACATGAACACATTATGAACATAGAATATATGTGGAAAACCATGTGAGAAAAAACCACCAAAATTCTACAGATTAGATGAATTTGAAAGAACCAACTTCAAATTACATCACTTGTTGTAAGAACCAACCTACAAGAGACACCAAACCCCTTTTCTTCGTGGGTACTATGCTATGAGAAAAACCAATATCACCAAGATTTACATGCACCAATTTAAAGGAGTCACTAATACCCTATTCTTTATAAGAACCACTCAAGGGGACACCAATCCTTTGATGTTTATAGTAACCAACCTAAAGGAGGAACCAATTCCCTGATATTTATAGTCACCAACCTAAAGGAAACACTAGTATCCCAATTTTTATAAGATCCAACCTAAATGAGACATTGGTCCCTAACATATGTGGGAACCAGCTTCATCTTATTGAGCACTAGACTTTATTATTTTGGTTCTTGATCCAATCAATATTCCACAAAATATTTGTTATACCTTCTCATATCTACTATGGACACTAGTTCCTTCCTTGAAATAACTCATTAATTGCATCAACTCTTCAGATATGAATTCTTTTTTCATGCAACAATTCTTTAAAATAGTTCTTTTCAGAATATCTCTCTCTATGTGTGTGTATGTGTGTTTTTGTGTGTGTGTGTTTATATATCCCTCCACTTTCTTGCTAATTCCACTTGTTTCCCTACCTCTCTCCTCTCTCTCCCCCCTCTTTTTATGTTATTTTTCCTCTTTAATCTTCCCACTCCCTATCCCCCTCTCCCTCCCTCCATTTCCACCCTCCAAATATCTAAATATCCCTCTCTCTTCATTTATGTCCTTCCTCCATCTCTCCTATCTTTCTCATTCTCTCTTCCTCCATATTCTCCCCATTTTCATTCATATATTTTTCTTTGTATATTTATCTCTCATCCCATCTCTCTCTCTCTCTCTCTCTCTCTAAATTTGACTCTACCACTCTCCCCTCCTTCTCTCTATCGTCCCTCTCTCTTTCTCTACCACCAATATTGCCCTATATGCGTTTATATATTTTTCTCCATCACTTTCTCTCTCCCTACCTATTTATCTACATATCACCCCTATCATTCTCTTTATTATGGCCTCACTCCTTGAAATCTCTCACTCTCTCTATCTCAACCTCTTCTTCTTTTTCTTTATCAATCTCTTCTTCCCACTCTCTCTCCCTCTAGCCCCATCTCTTTCTCCCTCCCCATTTTCTCTCTTCCACCTTACTTCACCTCACCCCAAATCTCTCCCTCCTTGTATTCCTTCTTCTCTCATTTCCCCCTCCCTCTTTCCTCTCCCTTTATCTCCTTGTCTCAAGTATCCCTCACTCCACTCGATCTATGTCTTTACCCCATCACACACAAACACACACACACACACACACACACATAGCCTCCACACCACTCTCTTCTTTCCTCTCTATATTTATCTTCTATCCTCTTTCTCCCCCCTTCTCTTTCCTCTCTAGCTCCATATATATATCCCACACTCCGTCTATATCCCTTTCTTAGCCCCATAGGCTCTATCTCTGTATTTCTCACATGCTCCCTCCCTCCATGGTCCTCGTTCTAGTTCTATATTTATCTCCATATCCTCCTTCTCTCCTCTCTCTTTCTCATGCCCCACTCTCTCTGGAATGATATCTATATCTATCTTTAGTTATTTGAATATTTTTCCCTCTCTCTCCCCTAACTCCATCTCTCTCTCTCTCTCTCTCTCTCTCTCTCTCTCTCTCTCTCTCTCTCTCTCTCTATGTCTCTTTTCTTCTCTCTCTATTCCATTTCACCTCTACGTCATTCTCCCTTCAGCTCTCCTTTTCTTTCTCACTTTGTCTCACACCCATTCTATCTATATGTTTACATTTTTACTCTCTCTCTCTCTCCCTCACCCCTATGTACACCTCCTCCTCCTCTCTCACTCTCTCTCTCTTAGTATTCCTTTCTCATACAATTTTAGTATTCATTTCCCTTCCTAATCTCTATCCCTCTCTCCCCTTCTCCTTCTACATCACTCTCTATTTCCATCCCTCTCTCTCTCCCTACATGTCTCTCCTCTTATTTCTATATGGATTTGTTGTTCCAAATAACTCTCCCTTGCTCTCCACTCTATCTCCCCCTGAAAACTCTGTCTCTATCTACCTCCCTCTTTTCCTTACTCCCTCGCTATCGATCACAATACCTTCCCAATCACTCTCTCTCTGTCTCTCTCTAGATATCATTTTCTGTAGCTATATTTCTTATTTCATCGCTCTCCTTCCCTAGCTCTTTTTTTTCATTTCTCCCTCTCTTCTTCTACTTATCTATATTTGTTTCTCTCTCTCTACCCCCTTTCCCCCTTATCTCCTTCCCTTCCTCCCTTTCCCACCCCCCATTCTCCCCCTCCTTTTCCTTTATTCCCTCTGTCTATCTTCCCTACATTTCTCCTCTCTCCCTCACTCCCTTAACAAGTTTCTATTTATCTCTCCCACATCACCCTCTCTTTGGCTCGCCACCTATCTCTTCTTCCCACTCTCCCTCCCTCTTACTCTCACTTTCTATTCTCTCTTTATCTTCCTTCTCACCTCTATCACTCCCTCTCTCCCCCTCTAGTTATATGTTTACCTCCCTTCCTCTCTTCTTATGTACCTCCCTCCCCAACTACCAACCCCACTCTCTCTCCCACTTCCTCTCTTTCTTTATCTCTCCCTTGATCGCTCAATGCTTCCTTCACAAAAATAACATTTGAACATTGTCTCTCTTCCCCTCTATATATGTGTGTGTTTGTGTGTGTGTGTGTCTGTCTTCTTCCCTCTTTCTCTCCCTCCCTCTCTTTTCCCCTCCTCTCACTCACAATGTCCATGTCTCTATCTTTCTTGTCATGTATCTCTCTTCCCCTATATCCTACATATATATATATATATATATATATATATATATATATATATATATATATATATATATATATATATATATATATATGCACACACACACGTGTGTGTGTGTGTGTGTGTGTGCGTATCCATCTCACATTTTCTCCCTTAATATCTCTACTCCTCATAAGGCTATTTTGATATATGTGTGTCTACATCTCTCCTTCTATCTTTTTCATCTTCCATATCTCTTGCATTTTTAGTTCTCTCGTTCTCTCTCTCTCTCTCACATTTACATTTCTCTGTGCATCCCCCTCTCTATTCTCCCTTCCACCCTCATTTCCTCATTCATAACAACCTTTCTCCAACATTGTCCCTCTTTTCCTTCCCTGTTATGGAAACATACCAACAAATAAAAGGAAATATAGATAAACAACTTGAAAATTAGCCTCTTCAATGGGACAAACTCCTTTACATCACATAAATGAAAAATTATTGGATGATATAGATGACAAGACCTCCTTGGTATATATAGGAGTGTAAGGGGTCACAATATAATCAAATCCTACATAACAATAATAATGTAAGGGCACAACATTAAAAATAGTGACTTCTATGGTGCACAAAAATAACAATAAGGGGGCTACATGGGCATAACAATAACAATAAGAGGTCTATATTAAAAATAACAATAAGGAGGCTACACTAGTGTTATAGGGACCTAACATACCCATCTCCTTGAAAAAAATGTTGTCCTCAATGCTTGAGTATTTTTTTATGCTTTTTGTATAAAATTATCATCATCCCATGTGGAATCTTTAGCAGTTAAGTTCTTCCAGCTAATGAGATACTCTGAAATTGAAAGTTTTAGTAGCTATCACGTTCTTGTATCCGTGATTGCTTCAGGCTCTAATATTATTTTTCCTTCTTGATCAATTTCTGACAATATTGTTTGAAATGGGAGCGTGTCACTGATAACCTTGTTTAAGAATGAAACATGGAAAACTGGGTGTACTCAGGAAGATGTAGGAAAATCCAATTTGTATGCCATAGTACTAATATTTTGAAACACCTTGTAAGGATCATAGTACTAGGGTGATAATTTATTATCCTACTTAGGTTGATTGAGCGACATTTGTTTGTATGGTTGTAGCCATCAAAATATCTAGTTTCCTATGTCAAAACTTATTTCATTGTGAATAATTCAAATTTTAATGAAAACATATTAAAATAAAACATTTTTAATAATAAATTTTAGGGTAATAAAATATATAGTAAATTTTTAAAACCAACCTAGGGTAATAATTCAAATTTTAATTAAAAAATAATAAAATGAAACATGTGATAATAATTTTGAGTAATATAATATGTGGTAATTTTGTTTAACTTTTCCCTCCAATCATAATGGTGTCACCTCGGTTTCAATATTAGGACTCATAGCACCATTTACATTTGAATTTTATCTAATATTTATGACTTAGAATTTAAATAATTCATATTTTAATTAAACAATATTAAAATGTAGTATTTGTGATAGTAAATTTGTCTAATAAAATGTGTGGTAATTATTTTTAACATTTCTCTCCAATCACAACAGTGTGAGTCTGGTTTCGAAATCAAAGTCACTACAAATTTTAATGAAAATGATTGAATTTGCATGAGTTTTGTGGATTAGTTTTGATGATAAAACAATTTCCTCATTAATGATTATGATGTATAATTCAAATAATTCAAATTTTAATTTAAAAAAATAAGGTGAAACATTTGTAATAAAAAAATTGGCTAATAGAAGTCGTAAGATTTTTAAAAAAATTCCCTTTATTCACAACCTATCACTTTAGTGTCAACATGAACATCCCTAGCACAATTTTTTATCAAAATTATTGAATTTGTATGCTTTTTTGCATTAGTTTGGATGGGAAAATAATTTACATTCAAATTTCCATTAATTATTGTGACTTAGAATTTGAAAAATTCAAATTTTAATTAAAAAAGCATTAAAAACGCTATCGATCCCTTGTGGATCTATCAAACTTTGAAAGGTATCAAATAGGTGCAAACCTCTTTTTTTAGAAAAAAACTTAAGTTCAAATAAAAATAAATAATCTTAATTTAAATTTTCATTACTAATAATAGATTAATTTTAATAATTCCAAGATTTAGTTAAAAAAATTAAAATGAAACATTTTTTTTTAATAAATTTGGTTAATAAAATGTGTGTTGGAGATTTTTAACTTTTTTCTCACATCCTAATAGCATTACTCAAATTTCAACATCAATATCCCTAGCACAATTTTTACCAAAATTATTAAAAAGAATTTACTTTTAAATTTTGAAGTAAAATTTGAATAATTCAAATTTTAATAAATACACATTAAAACTAAAACTAAAGTAAATCTATCTTAACTATCTCTCTATCAGTGCCCAAAAAGTCTCAAATCTATCAAAATGTAAACATGGCCAAATCTATATGCCTTGAGTAAAAATTTACAATACAAAAACTTGATCACTTTTGGTCTTTAATAATATGGGATTAAAATGAGCCTAATTTTAATTTAAATTTCAAAATATATTAAAAAAATTATAAAACCAATATATTATAAAATTAATGTTTATAAATTAACAATCTTCGAACTGATATTGAAACTAACTCGAAATTTATTAGCATAAGACACGCAAAACTAACTCGAAATTTATTAGCCTCAGACACGCAAAGATATAGCAACTCACTTGTAATTCAATAAGAAGTAGATAAATAAAAGGAATAAATGTTGAAGCTGACGATAGATACATATTTGAAATATTCTAGAATTTTAGATAGAATATTCTTCTTTCGAGTCAGACTTTGAATAATTTATCACATGATTCAACGACGGCGGCTGAACCGATCACGGTCAAGAGTTCCTACTGAACGGATTTACGAAGTCAAAATTTACGAGCTGTACAGGATTCATTTACGAGGGCTTTGTAAGTCCACTCCATTTCATTGAATAATTCGAACGAATCGCCAAACATCATTACACATTCCCTCTTCTCAGCTTCCCACCTGTCCGCGTGACCACTTACTATATATATACTATATATTTGCATGTAAAGATTACAATACACTCGCATTATCGTTAATCTTCTTCTGATATTAATATTGGTGCAATCAATCGCTTATTGTGGGACGAGCTGTATAGGTTGAAGGAGAGATGGAAATGAGAATGGCAGCCCGAGTGGTAATATGGTGGTCACGATGGTTAGCGAAGGTTCGGCATGCAGGCCGCTGAAATTCAAATTCATATTTCAAGGAGAACATAATATTGAGATGAAGAATGGGTTGCTTGAATCGCTGCCAAGGGGTCCCGTACCACCATCGGGGTCATGTAAAAACTACAGGTCTTCCGGTGGAGGTTCGTGTCCAGTTTAACGAATCTAACACAGGATGGGATAATCCTTGAATCCAGTTGTTGAAAAGAAGAAACTCCCAGACATAGAATTACACAGCCTAAAATTTGAATACAACAATACTAGAACTGCTCTACACACCAAGAAAAAAACGACATGGAGAAGAAATAACATATAACCAGAAGAGAACGACCAAGGATACCCGCCTTGATATAATTATGAAAAGAAGAAGATTTGAGAGAGCATGCAACAGATCATCTCATTTGGTCTAGCCACATGGTGAGAAAGGACTAACATGCCCTCCAAATCATGGGCAGGAGATTGTAATGTGATTAACTGAGTCAAATACATTCCATGGCATCAAATTTTCTTTAGTCCTGAGTGTCACCATTTACTTCGGATTTATTGTTTCAGAGCCTCAGGAAAAAGTACTTATCAGTCTATATGACTAAAGGATATGATTTTTCCTTAGTAAATAAAATTAATAGAGTAAAGAATCATTTTCTGAAACAACAGGTTGACAAATAACATATTTATGCTTTTGCTGCGGACAACTTACCCCAAAGGGATTATGTACAAAGCTAATTTATCTAAAGCATATCAGTTACCAATTTCTATCACACTCTTAACTTTGGAGATGATTCCTAACACCGAGCTATGCTTAGCATTGCACAATGTAAGTTCTACTCGTACCCATGTGTTATATATCTAATATGAAAAGCATAAAAGCTATAAGTCGTAGTCACTGCCTTCTAAACTGGTTGCAGTCAGCATTAGTGAAGAACTCGAAAGCTCTGCGCTTCCACCAAAAAAACAGTTATTATAAAATTTTGTTTACATTATCTCATTTTATGGACAGGAATGATTCGTTAGACACTATGAGTTATTTTAAATTCATACTGTCAATTATCTGAATCATTGTTTCTGGTAAAGTTGAATAAAAATAAAAATGAGTGGTAAAGTTGAATAAAATAAAAATCAGCAGTAAGGTGTAATCGGATGTAGGTTATGTTAGAAATGTTTCTTATTGTGACTTAAATGGTCTAACTTTAAATGAAATGCTTTGTGAGAGCAGTAACCCTAATTTCAATTCAGATGATATTTGATGGAAATATCATTATAAATATGGGTGGACTACCAGGATTACTCATTTTCTCAAGGAAAAAATTGTGCATGATTTCATCATTTGGCACATTATGTTATGTCTTTGATAGATCAAAAGATCTCTCTATTGGATTGGAAAATATTTTCCACATCAAATATAATCACCATGGCTAAAAGTAAGTTCCATTTTATTTCTCATTAAATTTCAAAGTTACATTTGGTATTACTGGAATTTGATTTGAATATTTACTTCTCTCTCTAAATTCAAAATATATATGATATACTATAGATTAAGGAAAACTATATATAAAAGCAACTAAAAGAATTATGATTAAAATATTTTAAGTAATTTTACTATTTTACATAATGGCTATTTTTTGTGTATTTTTGGGTCAATTATGTTCTAAATAGAGAAAAAATGTGTTCTAACTGCAAATTTAAGTATTGCAGACAATCCAAGTTTCCAATTAAATTTTGAAAACCTTAAATCCATTTTATAAATTCAAAAATACAATTTAAATAATAAAAAATTATCTATCTATCTATCTATCTACCTATATATATATATATATATATATATATATATATATATATATATCTTAATTATAGATCTAATAAGCTTCTACATGAATCAAATATGTCCTATGTCAAATTTTTATTCAAATCTTCCACTAAAAAAGGTTTGCAGGTCAACGGATTTGATCCCTCTAAATTCTTGTTAGATTCGTGATTAAAATGGATCTATACTCGTGTGATTTATGGTCTATCATGTGGGCATCCCATTTAACTACTAATGCATGTAAAATATCAAACTGTTCTTATATAGTGCAATATCTCCTTGTTTTTTTTTAACAAAGTCGGTTACTGGGTCTCTATTTAAAAAAAAATTCGAGGCAAGCCCCCATTACATCAATGCCAAATATAGAGGGATGACCAAGAAGAAAACCAGTGGGTAAGCATTCCATATCTTCCAAGCCCTTCTATTTTTTATTCTGAAAGTACCAATTTCACTATCCTTATAAATACCTACGAATTTATTCAACAAGACTATATATTTAGATAACATAATAGACTGTTGGAGGAAGAACTTTGCAGATAGAGGAAGGACAAAAATGAGGAGACTAATTTTTGTTGACTGAAGATTCATAATGAGACAAGAGTCGATTCTTATTGCTTTCATAGTTAGAGTTCTCTCTCATCTGGTTAAATAGTAAACTCTTCAAATAGTTGGTCATTTCTTCCATATGCTTGCATTTGTGCTTTAATTCGGCAATTTCCTTCCTATGCTCTCCCAGCTGTCTCTTGAGGAAAGATTTCTCAAATTTTGCTTCAAAGTTATAGTCCTTTATCATTTCTCTTATTTGTTCAAACATGAATTTATTGACTCTACACATAGCACAGATCTCGCACTTAGATACATTTTCGAGCGGATTCCATTCCATTTTTCCTTATGGGCAAAGGCGATCTTTCCAACAGGGAGAAGAATATATGTTGATTTTCCCACAAGACGGGCCATCAATAATTCTAAACCAAGAGTCGAGACTAGAAATAAGCAACTAGAGCAGCCCTAAGGAAAGAAGCACGGGCCACAAGGACAATGCGAGCAGAGGCGCAGACCTCCAGAGTTGTGTGACGAGGAGAGGCAGATACCACTAGAGCTACATGAAGGATAGAAATGAAACCACCAGATCAACGTGAAGGGGAGGGGCAAGACAAAGAAACAGAGGAAAAAGAATACCAAAGGAGTTCAGAGATAGATACAGGGAGAATGAGAGATTCTTCTATTACTAGGTGGACAGATAAGGAGAGCAAGGGGAAGAGAGTGACTAGAGAGGTGAAGGCATTAGATTTAATGAGCCAGGCATCGAAGTAGGGAAAGAAGCCCCAGATCCGCGCGAAGGGGAAGAGCAAAATTTGCCAGAGCAACGCGAGGGCGAGAAGAGATAGAAACTACTAGCTCAGCGCGAAGGGGAGAAACCTATACCATCAGCGGAGTGCAAAAGGAAAGTGCCAAAATAAATCAAATACGATAAAATTGAACACCCAGGGGGTTCAAAGACAGATGCATTGAATTTGAAAGTTGCATCTGGGATTGTTAGGCCCCGATACTACTAGTGTAACCCTTGTTATTAGTTCAACCCCCTTATTATATTGTTGTGCCCATGTAGTCCCCATATTGTTATTATTGTGCCCCATAGAAACCCACTATTGTAATTATTGTGCCCTTACATTATTTTTGTTATGTCGGCTCTGACTATATTATGACCCCTTATACCCCTATATATAGAAAGGAGGTCTGTCATTTGTACATCCAACAATTGTTCATTTGTGTAATGTAAAGGAGGTTTCCCCCTCGAAGAGGCTTATTTCTAAGGCGTTCATCTATCTTTTCTATCTTTTTGTGAGCTGGTTTCCTAAAATTTGGTATCAGAGCTTTGGATTCTAGGGTTTTCATTGCTCCAAACAGGTCATCGTGGCATTTTCGCTATAGCTTTTGTTTTACGACATTTCAGAAGCTAAGATGACAACCCATTTGAGATGAAATATCGCTCAACCTGAGGTCCAAATTTTAGAGCTTGTCTCACTATATTTCAGAGATATGATCCAAGGAAGTTATAGTTTTTGCAAGCTCTAGAAATTCATCTAAAACATATCATCATGGAATTTTTGATATAACGTTTCCATTATGAAGTTTCAAAAGCTCAAACAAAAACCCATTTAAGAAGAAATAGTTCTAAACCACTGGTCTGAATTTCAGATCTTGTCTCGCTATATTTTCAGATATATGATCTGAGGAAGTTATGGTTTTTGCAAACTCCCGAATTACATCGTAAACAGGTGACCTTGGGAAAATCATCATAATGTTCTCTATGAGCATCAGATTGAAAATTCATAAAAAGTTACCAAAAGAGGACAAACGATAGTTTTGAGTGTGTATTTTTTAGATCCGAAGGTCAAAACAGTGACACGTGGCATGTCATACAAGTTCGCTATTCGAAAAAGGTGTATAAGCAAGTCATCTTGGGAGATTGTGCATAAATCTTTCTTGGAGAATCCAATTTTGATCAGACTAGTGGCATTGGAAAGAGGACGTAGAGGACAACTGCAGGTCGATATTTCAGAATTGGAAGATCTGAAATTACAGAGTTACAGTTGTTTCAAGATCGATCTCCTAAAATCAAGAAAAAATGAGATGAGGAAGTTTGCTGGCAAGGATCCAGTAAATTGGATACTATAGATGGAGAAATATTTTGATCTACATGGTGTACCACTATTAAAAAAGGTATGTATTGCATCTAATTATTTAGAACCGAATCAATTTTTATGGTATAAAGGGCTTTGTTCTCGTAAACCGCTTGTCACGTGGTCAATTTTCATGGAGGAAATGACAACACATTATGAGGATACAAAGAGAAACACCTTCTTTATCCAATTGATAAATCTCAAACAAAAGTGTTCATTAACAGAGCACATTAAGGACTTTCAAAAATTGAATATAAGGGAAAATGATATTCCAGAGAAGCAGAGGATTGATGTCTCCATAGGGACTTTAAAGGATAACATTCAACAAGAGGATTGTCTTTGGGAACTTGATTCATTGGAGAAGGCATTCAGGTTGGCAAGAAAAGTGGAAAGAAAAATTATGGAAACAAGGAATTCTACCCCTCACAATTATAAACATGGAAGTGTTGTTTCTCCTAGCCTTCCACAACATGAAAGGGTGGCACCACAACAATTGGAAGAAAAAGGAGAAAAAGGGATTTGTTATGATTGTGATAGAAAATGCACTAAAGGTCATAAGTGTGCTGAGAAGAAATTATTTTACATAGATTATGAAGAGGAAGATGAAAAGGATCAAGAAACATCAAAAGAGGAGGATATATGCTAGGAACCAACCCCAGAGAAAGAAGAAATGAATCCAACCATATCTTGTAAAGCATTGGCAAGAATTACCACTTCTCAAACTCTCAAGATAGAAGGACATATCAAGAAGATAAAGGTTCAAGAAGCGAAAGACCACATCGAGAAAGAAGAAATGAATCCAACCATATCTTGTAATGCATTGGTTGGAATTACCACTCCTCAAACTATCAAGATAGAAGGACATATCAAGAAGAAAAATGTTCAAGAAGTGAAAGATCACATCGAGCATCAAGAAATGAATCCGACCATATCTTGTAAAGCATTGGAAGAAATTACCACTGCTCAAACTCTAAAGATAGAAGGACATATCAAGAAGAAAAATGTTCAAGCAGTGAAAGATCACATCAAGCATCAACAACAAGTTCTCCAACTTTTAAAGGATAACGCCACTTTGGTGCAGAATTGAATGAAACAAAAGGTAGATCAACATCGCAGTGAAAAATGTTTTGATGTAGGTGATTGGATATTTTTACAACTACATCTCAAGCAAGCTATTTATGAGAAGGAAATGTTGGAAATACTACATGCACTTAGGAAATGGTGACCTTGCCCAATGGGAAGACACTTCAAGGTAAAAATGGATCATGATAGTCTTAAATACTTTTTAGAACAAATATTATCTTTAGAAGAACAAAAAAAATGGGTCACAAATATGTTGGGTTATGACTTTGACATCATCTATAGAAAATGGAAGCAAAGATTTGTTGCAGATGCACTCTCAAGAAAGGATGAGGTTGTGGAAGCATTGTTTTGTGCTACTTCTATTATCCAACTAGATTGGATAAACAAAGCAAGGGATGAATGGAAGAAGGACGAAGAAGTGTGGCCACTCATTCAAAAGTTACAGAAGATCCCAATTCAAACAATATTTCCAATACTTGAAGAGGAAGGAAAAATCATATTGGAACCGGGAGTAGTCACAAAAACAAGAACCCGACAGCTACGAAATCGATCAATTTCAGAGTATCTCATCAAGTGGAAGAAGTTACCCGCTGAAGATTCCACATGGGAGGACAAGAATTTTATACAGAAGCATCAAGAACTATTCAAGCGTTGAGGACAACACTTTTTGAAGGAGAGGGGCATGTTAGGCCCCTATACTACTAGTGTAACCCATTATTGTTATTAGTACAACCCCCTTATTATATAGTTTTACCCATGTATTCCCCATATTGTTACTATTGTGCCCCATAGAAGCCCACTATTTTTATTATTGTGCCCTTATATTATTATTGTTATGCTCGCTCTGATTATATTATGACCCCTTAGACTCCTATATATAGAAAGGAGGTCTGCCATTTGTACATCCAACAATTGTTCATTTGTGTGATGTAAAGGAGGTTGCTTCCTCGAAGAGGCTTATTTCTAAGGCGTTCATCTATCTTTTCTATCTTTTTTTGAGCTAGTTCCATAACAAGGACTTGACGGAACTAAGCCCGATGACAGGAGAAAGATGGAGAGAAAGAGCAGCAGAAATATGGGAACAAGAACTAAGAGAGAAAGATTATAAAGCCACACAGAGGGCCTCTGCATGATAGATAAATTGTTCATTTCATGGGGAGCCTTCAAGGATGAGACTCGCTTTATTTACGGAGTCTGACAATGTTGTTTGTACATTGTGATTTTCCTTATTCTATTAAGCTTCTTAGTTCTAGATTTTTGTATTGAGGTGACTAATGCCCACCTTGATGCCCTCAGATTGAGTGCAGTTCTCTGTACTTGATAGCTTGAAGTCATATGGGATGGATTTTTTTATCAATTTCATTATCAATTATGGATTTTCCCATAGGACGATTGACCGCCAAATTGGCCTGTGTATTAGTTGTACCATTATTTTATCTTAGGATATGATTGTAGGTGACTTCTCCAAGATACTCAAGGTTTTTTTCCACCTTTTTGATTATTTGGCTCAGAATTTGGTTCTTGAGGCTTCTTCACTCCACCATCGATCAAATAATTATTTCTAAATCCCCCATTATGATTGGGTTGTTCATACCTCATTGCCTTAATATTTCCAATCCCAAGAGGAGGTTGTATGCTTCTGCCCTGTTGTTGGATAATTCTCCTAATCCACATTCATAAGTGATGGGATTTATTCCTCGTGGATCAAAGATGAGACCTCAAACTCCAGTCTTACTTGGATTAGACATAGAATCTCAATTAAACATTAAGCAAGGCCAATTTAGCTTCTCCATCCATACTTTAAAATCCTCTTTTTTAATTATGATTTTACAACTCTTAGTGCTAATAGTAGATCTATTAATGGTTGACTTTCTTATGTTTTCTTTTTCTACTTGCTCATCGCGAATTATAACCAGATTCTTTCCTCATGCTGCATATGTTTGATATATAAATATTTAGCTCCTTTGGAATTGATGAACTCGGTTTTCATGCTCCAAGTTTTAGCTAGTATTGTTCTGTTGCTTGGGATGTGATCTTTGAAGATCCTCTACTTTCTTGTTAAGAAGATTTTCCAGCACATAAATGAGGGCAAGCTCACCTAATATCTTTTGATTGTTTCTTTGCTTTTTAAAGTATAAGGATACTTTTTTTTCCAATTTGTTAGGAGCGATTGCAGAGGAAACGAATGTTGAATACTTATCCCCAGAGGTCTTAATATATCTTTCCAACAAGCTCAAGCAAAGGGACATCATACGAAGAGATGTTGGATGTTTTATTCACTTTTCTGACACATTTCAGAGTGTGAAGGGCCTTCATAACATTTATTTTTACGGTTGTCAGTAGTAAGGATCTTGCCTTTGAGGAATGTCCACGTGAATACTTTGATTTTTGGTAGGGATTCTATTTTCCATGCCTCCCTCCAGTGATCCCAATCACTATTTGCTCGCTGATGTAGTGAGGCATATCCAGATTTGACTAAAAAATATCCTCCATAAGGATCCCAATGTAGGGATTCATATGAGACCAAACTCAAAGGTGAAGCCCCTTTAAGATATGAGATTAGAGATCTCCATTGAGGGACAACACTTGGAGGGAGATTGTGGACTCTCCAATCCTCCCAATCTCCATATCTCCAAATAGAGATGTCTTCCAGCGTACTGATGCCTTTTGAATTCATCCACCTTCTCAGGTCTTGAATATTTTCTTGGAAAGTTATAGGTTGATTTCCCATTATTTTGTCCTTCCAGATTTTGATGAGTCTACCATTCCCTGGGATCTTAGAGGAGTTTTCTTTGATTAGGGGAAGGGGTTTCTTAATCAAACTCCAAATCTGGGAACACAACCTTATAGGGAAACCTTTTTCTAGTAAGAAGGTTCTATTATGGTTCATATATTTTTCTTCCAAGATTTGCTTCCACTAGCAATTCTCTCCAGTTATAAATCTCCAAGTGATTTTTTCCTCGAGTGATAGATTCATTATCCCAAGAAGTCTTATTTCCAAGCTGCCTTTCTCATAGGGTTGTGTTACTTCATCCCATTTCACTAGACTGTGCTTCCTTGTTTCTACTTTACCTCCTTGCCATAGGAACCACCTAATTACTAGCTCACTTTGTTTGTGTATACTTGCCAGAGCTAGTATTACTACGTACTAATAAATTGGGAGTGTTGTGAGTAATGCTTTGATTAATACCACTCTTCCTACCATGTTTAGCCAATTCATTCCCCAATTTTGCACCTTTTTTTTTTCATTTTTTCTACGTACTTATTCCATAGCTCAATATTTAGATTTTCTTTGGAGATAAGGAAGCCTAGATAATGAAAGTGGCTCCATTTTTCTTGTAAGGGAATTTCCAGAATTTCTGATATTTTTTTGTAGATCACGCAGAGGAGAGTTCCATCCAAAGTTTCTACATTTTTTATTATTTAGAAGTCAACCAAAGAATTCCATAAAATTGTTCAACACCTTTTTTATTCTTCTTGCCATTATACAGGAGGCCCCTCCCATGACTAAGGTGTCATATACAAATAGAGAATGGTTTATGCTCTTTACTGCAGGAGATATTGAGAGACTTGTGATAGATTTCTCTTGTCTGCACTTCTCAAGGTTTTGGCTTAGAGAGTCCACCACTATAATATATAGGAAAGGAGAGAGTGGGAAGCCCTGACAAAGCCCTCTTAAAATTTGGAAATATTCACTTGCTCTTCCATTGACCAATGGAGAAAACCAGGGGCCTACTATACAGGCTTCTATTATATCTATTTCCTTTTTTGAGAAACCAAATCAGTGAAGGACGGCCATAAGCAAATCCATATTGACCCTATCAAATGAATTTTCCATATAAAGATTTATAATGATACCTTTTTCCTTTTTAAGAAGGCTAGATTGGAGAGCTTCTTGGACAATTAGCATATTGTGAAGAATTTGTCTTTTTGGAACGAATCCTCCTTGATTTTCTAAGATAATTTCTGAGAGTACTGATTTTATTCTATTTGTCAGAATCTTTGTAATAATTTTGTAGGAGGAGTTACATAAAGAGATCAACCTGAACTTTCTAAAAGTGTTTGAATTTAGTTATTTTCAAATTAGAGCAATGAAGGAGGAATTTGTGGATCCTCCTATCTTGAATTTCCCAAAAACATTTCTATTCATTCTTATCAAGTATTTTTTTATGGTACTCCAATTATTTTTATAGAAGGAGATAGTGAACCCATCCCGGCCTAGAGCCTTATCTGGATGTAGATCCCAAATAACAACAACCACTTCCTTTTCTTCAACTTATTTTGTTAATTCACTATTTTATCCATCGCTGGTTTTTTTGAGGGTATGCTGTAGAAATTCTTCATACTCACTATTTGCTACTAAGGATTATAACATATTTTTGAATGCCTCCTTCTTTATTTCCTCTTGTCCTCTCACTTCTTTACCCTCATTATCCATAATTCTGTCAATATGGTTTTGCATTCTCCTAATCCTGGTAGTATTATGGAAGAAGGTTGTATTCTCATCACATGATTTAAGCCATAAGCTTCTGGACTTTAGTCTCCACTCTTCTTCTTCCACTCTGTTTTTCCTATATAATTCCCAATTCGCTTGTTTTTCCTTATATAGAATCTCCTGGGTTTCCACTTACTTCTCTTTTTTGACTTGGATTCTCTCTATTTATTTGTTAATTCTTGCTTTCTTTTTTGTATTTCTATTTTTTTTCTCCTTGCCCACTCTTTCAGCTCTTCCCTCAATGATTTAACTTTAGTTTCCTAGACATAATTAGGAGAGCCAACAATTTGATTTGCCCAAACATCTCCAATAATTTTTTTAACTTCTTCATCGTTGTTCCAAATGGAACTGAATCTAAAAGGAACAAAGAAAAAGTTCTCTAATAACCCAAGTGAGAGTGCCATCAGTTTGTGATCCAATGCTATGTTATGAATGAGTTTAGACTTTATTTAATTGAAGGAGGTGGCTATTGTGTCCTCGATTAGCAATCTGTCCAGAATTTTCTTTATATTATTTTTACCAATTCTTTTGTTACTCCATGTATACTTCCCATTGCTAGGAGGCATGTACACTAATCTGCAGTTTTCCATGATAGATTCTACCATTTCCCCTGATGGATGAACATTATATTTCCCACCAAACTTCTCCTCTGTATTTAGAACCAATTTAAGATCCCCTGCTATTATTATGCCTCTGTTTTGGACCTGCAATAGATGATTTTTTAAGGTGTCCTAACAGACTTCCTTATCCTTGTAGTGATTTGAGGCATAAATGTTAACAATGCAGTATATCTCTGTATTTTATTTTTTTTCAGTTCTATTTTCATCCAATGAAGCTCTTTTGTGTCTAAATCGTCTCCCACTTCTCCGTTTTCCATAATGTACAAATCCCTCCTGAAGCTCCTACTGCTAGGATTGATGTTCCTTAGTAGTTTTTCATTTTTTGAATCATTGTTTCCATTTCCTTTTCATTTATCTTTGTCTCTTGGATCATAAAAATATCATGCTTCTCTAACACTATTAAGTCTTTCATTGCCTTGATTTTTGGCATAATTCCCATTCCTCTATAGTTTCAGGAGACTATATTCATTATCACTTGGAGTTGAGGGTAGAGGGACCTTTCCCTCTAATGGGTTGAATGAGTTTCTCCTTGTTTTTTCTAGAGATGTGTCCTATGGTTGTTGGGGGCCTAGATCCATATCCTTTGCCATTGCTTCATCTCTGATTTCTCACTTGGATTTTCTTCTTTCTCATTTAGGGTGGTACAATGAGGAAAGGAGATCTTTGGAGATGGTTCGAGTGACTATTCAGTCAAAGGAGGAATGGGAAGGGCTATGGGAGAGAATGGGACAGGTGAGGGAGGGAATAGAGGGGAAGGGGAGGAACAGAGTGGAGGTGGGAGGGGAGGAGGGAATATCTGGGTCCCCAAAAGAACTAAAGGGATTAGAAGCCAAAAGATCCAAAGAGGGGGGGGGGGGGGTTAGAAGAAGGAGGAATAGATCAGGAAGGAGAGGAGGTATATTTATGAAGAGAAGGAAAAGGAGTTGAGAAGGAGGGATGGGGGAGGGGGAGAGTCAAGGATGAAAGGGAGGAGATAGAAGAAGGATGGGATGAGGATTTGGGTTTGGTTGCTAACTTTTTCTTCTTGATATGCTCTGATTTTAGTTCCTAGTTTTCTATTTCTTTTGTTTCCTGATTTTTAGTACATCTATTTGAAAAATGACCATATTCATGATATACCTTGCATTTGAATGGAATTTGTTCATAGTCTAGCTGTTGAATGTGAAACTAACTATCCACTTTGATGTTGATTGCTTCCAGAAGTCCTTTCCCCAGATCTACTTCTACACATATTCTCATGTAGGCATGCATGTTTTCCTTTGGCTCACTTCTATCGATATATTTCCCCACTGCATTTCCTATTGCTTTAACAGATTCATCTCCCTAGCAATGTAGAGGAAGATGGGGAAGCTTCACCCATACTGGCACTCCATTTGGCACATCCAACTCTGTATCAAAGTTCGGAGTCCATCTATTGAGATAAAGCCATCTTGAATCCATGAAATATGGCCCATTTTTGAAGATTAAATCTCTGTCCTGTTTCAATTCAAAGTGGAAGGTAAAATAACCTCTTCCAAAAAAAATGATGGAGATTTTGCCCATGATAGATGAGGTCCAATTTCTCTCCACCCATTTGAGGACCGAACGAGGAGAGGGCCAGAGACCAGTAAACTAACCCACCAAACCTCATTAGGAGAGGGACAAAGCTGCACTGTGAGGAAGGGAAGGAGGAAGAAATATTTGGGGTATTTCATCGATCTTCTTAACAAACTTTGATATGGACGGTCTGGGACGAGATGAACCCAGGAAGGAGAGAAAAGAGGAAAAGACTTCCACATTTTCTCCCAGCTGAGCTGAAGCTCTAGCATATGAGACAGGAATCGATGCATCCTCAGGAAGAGGCTCCACATGATCCATCACGTACCAGTCGATGGCAGCAAGCCCCGTGAGAAGGAGGCCCTAGGAGCTGAAGGAAAAAGTCATGCTTAGAGATTGAATTTGTCAAAGTAAGAGTAGAGCACGCGCTCTCAATCCAATATCTCCTTGTTACTGTGCAAGGGATAGTTAAATATATCAATGATCCATCTAATTATTAAAAAATAGATAGTCTATGCGTCAATAATTAGAAATATGTTATTTATAAATATGAGTATATAAAAATTTAAGATTCATACAAAGCTGGAATGTGTAAAATTAAACAAGTGTTCTCATTCTTAACATACCAATCCTGAAATATATATCAATAACTTTATAAAAATAATCATTTTTTAATGATATTATATAGTTTATAAAAAAATATGGTTATTTTTTAGTGTAAAATAATTTTATCTTATAAAATGTGGGGAAACCATTATAAGAACAAAAAAATTGTATATTGTCTTTTGAAAAAAAATTACATTAGAAAATGGATGAAATTTATCCCCTAAATTTTCCTAAACAAAAATTTTTGGACAATATTTATTATGAATATACAATTGAAAAGTGTGATGTTTGCTTCTATTCAAATAATTCATTTGTTAATAAATGGACATTCTAACACATTCCATAACTTGTCCTCTTTGTATGTAATAATATATGTTATATAGTAAAGTTTCTTCCATGTAATTGTTTTAAATAATGGAGTTTAACTACAGACATAGTAAGTGAAAAAGTGGGTGGCCATTCTTAAAATGACACTAAGTCATATGGGTGTTATGATATCTTAAGGGATTATAATTAGAGGTGGTTGGGGTTTTTTATTATATTTGATTTTGCATCTTTTATATCTATGTTGTTAAGATTTGGAATATTTGAACTTCAATTTTATATTTAACAATTTTTATGTAGGAATTTGAGATGATTTCTATTTTAAATCTAACATGAATTTAACTAGGAAAATTATGTTATATGAAAAAATAACTTAATGTATAAAATGATACTAAATAGAACAATAATAAAACATTAACTCTTATATTGCACACATTGGAAGAGAAAAAATTATCATAATATCTTTTATTAGTTGTTGAATATCACAACATATAATTGATGTTTTGTTCAGGAAAGTAGAATATTTTGTATAGGACAAATACATCTTCGAAATTAAGTTTATACTAAGAGGGTTTGTGAATCAGTATAAAAGGATTTAAAACAATCTAAATAATTGTATACCACAACAATCTAATAATCAACATTAACACATTATGAACATATAATATATGTGGAAACCCATGCGATAAAAAACCACCAAAATTCTACAGATTAGATGAATTTGAAAGAACCAACTTCAAATTACATCACTCTTTTTAAGAACCAACCTACAAGAGACACCAACCCCCTTTTCTTTGTGGACGCCATCCTGTGAAAAAAACCAATGCCACTAATAATTACATGCACTAACTCAAAGGAGTCACCAATACCCTAATATTTAAAAGAACCACTCAAGGGGACACCAATCCCTTGATGTTCACATGAACTAACCCGAAGGAGGCACTAATTCCATAATATTTATAGTCACCAACGTAAAGGAGACACTAGTATCCCCATTTTTATAAGAGCCAACCTAAATGAGACACTAAGAGCCAACCTAAATGAGACACCATTCCCCAATATTTATAGGAACCGAATTGAAGGAGACACCAATCTTATAATATTTATAGCAACAAACCTGTAGTTCCATACAAATCCCCTTTTTATATATATTTTTGACTCATGTCCAATGACTCTTTATTTAAATTTGACTCAAAAAATAATCTTTAATTCCAAATTTACTTTCTTTCTTTGATCTTACTGGGCATTGGAATCCATTTTTTTGGTTCATGATCCAATCAATCTTCCACCAAATATTTGTTATACCTTCTCATATCTACAATGGACACTACTTCCTTCCTTGAAATAACTCTATAATTACCTCAACACTTCAGATATGATTTTTTTTTTCACGCAACAATTCTTTTCAAAATCTCTCTCTCTATATATATGTGTGTGTGTGTGTGTGTGTGTATTTATATATCCCCCCACTTTCTTGCTAATTCCACGTCTTTCCCTATCTCTCTCCTCTCTCTCCCCCCTTTTTTTGTTAGTTTTCCTCTTTCATCTTCCCATACCCTCTCCCTCCCTCCATTTCCACCATCCAAATATATTTATATCCATCTCTCTTCCTTTCTGGCCTTCCTCCATCTCCCCTTCTCTCTTCCTCCACATTGTCCCCACTTTCATTCTTATGTTTTTCTTTGTATATTTATCTCTCTTCCCATCTCTCTCTCTCTCTCTCTCTCTCCATCAAAATTTAACTCTGTCACTTGCCCCTCCTTCTCTCTATTGTCCCTCCCTCTTTCCTCTTATCTCTCTCTTTCTCTACTACCAATATTTCCCTATTTTCATTTGCATATTTTTCTCTATCACTTTCTTGCTCCTTGCATATTTATCTCTATATCAACCCTACCATTCTCTTTATTATGACCTCACTCCCTAAAAATCTCTCCCTCTCTCCTTCTCTCTCAACCTATTCTCCTTTATCCCTATCAATCTATTATCCGCACTCTCTCTCCCTCTAATCCCATCTCTTTCTCCCTCCCCCATTTGTTCTCTTCCACCTTACTTAACCTCACCCCAAATCTCTCCCTCATCACATACCTTCTTCTCTCATTTCTCACTCCCTCTCTACTCTCCCTTTATCTCCTTCTCTCCACTATCCCTCACTCCACTCTATCTATATCTCAATCCCATCACACACACCCACACACGTAGTCTCCACATCACTCTCCTCTTTCCTCTCCATATTTATCTTCTATCCTCCTTCTCTCCCCTTCTCTCACCTCTCTAGATCCATTTCTATATCCCACACTTCCTCTATATCCCTTTCTTAGCCTCATAGGATATATCTCCCTATTCCTCTTATACTACCTCCCTCCATGCCCCTCATTTCAGTTCTATCTTTATCTCCATATCCACCTTTCTCTATTTCCTCCTTCTCTCCTCTCTCTTTCTCATGCCCAACTCTCTCTAGAATGATATCTATATCTCTCTTTATTTATTTGAATCTTTTTCCCTCTCTCTCCCCTAACTCCATCTCTCTCTCTCTCACTCCCTCTATTTTAGTCTCTCCTTCTATCTTTGTCCCCTTCCATCTCTCTTGCATTCCTAACTCTCGCCCTCTCTCTCTCTCTCTCTCTCTCTCTCTCTCTCTCTCTCTCTCTCTCTCTCTTTGTCTCTCTCTCTCTTGCTTGACTCTATACCACCTACAACTCTCTCTCTCTCTCTTATATATATATATATATATATATATATATATATGTATGTATGTATGTATGTATGTATCACTCCTTTTCTCCTTCTCTCCTCCTCCCTTTTGTTTCGTCTATTTCTCTATCCCTCCCTCCTTCAATAAGTCACTACTTCATAATAAACCCCCTCCAAATCTCCTCATCTCTCTCTAATCTATAGCTCCATATGTATCTCCTTTCCTCTATCAATCTATATCTCTCTCTATTATCCTCTATACTTTACTCCACCCCCTCTCTCATTCTCTTTCTCCTCCTACTCCATTATCACCTCATTATATCTTAATCTTCCTCTTTCTTCCGCTTCCATTTCTCCCTCTCTCTATTCCCCCACCCTTGCATCATATTCTCTCTCTCTCTCTCTCTCTCTCTCTCTCTCTCTCTCTCTCTTGTCCCTCTCTCCTTCTTTACATTTCTCTGTGAATATCCCTCTCTATTCTACCTTCCACTCTAATTTCTTCCTTCATAAAAACCTTGTTCCAACATTGTCCTTCTTTTCCTCCCTTTTATGGAAACATATAACTAAATAAAAGAAAATATAGATCAAAAACTTAAAAATAAGCCTCTTCAAGGGGACAACCTTCTTTACATCACATAAATCAACAATTATTAGATGATACATATGACAATACCTCTTTGGTATATATAGGAGTCTAAGGGGTCATGATATAATCAAACTCTACTTAACAATAATAATGTAAGGGCCCAACATTAACAACAGTGGCTTCTATGGGGCAAAAAAATAACAATAAGGGAGCTACATGGGAACAATAATAACAATAAGGGGGCTACATTAAAAATAACAATAATGAATATAAACTAGTATTATAGGAACCTAACATGCCCCTCTCCTTGAAAAAAGTTTTGTCCTCAATGCTTGAGCATTTTTCGATGCTTTTGTATAAAATTCTCATCCTCCCATGTCGAATCTTCAACACATAAATTCTTCCACTTAATGAAATACTCTAAAATTGAACATTTATGTAGCTATCAGGTTCTTGTTTTTGTGATTTCTTCAAGCTCCAATATGATTTTTCCTTCTTCATCAAGTTCTAGCAATATCGTTCGAAATGGGAGCTTGTCACTCATAACCTTCTTTAAGAATGAAACATGGAAAACTCGGTGTACTCGGGAAGATGTAGGAAACTCTAATTTGTATGCCATAGTACTAATATTTTGAAACACCTTGTAAGGATCATATACTAGGGTGATAATTTATTATCCTTCTCAGCTTGATTGAGAAACATTTGTTTGTATGGTTGTAGCCATAAAAATATCGACTTTACTATGTCAAAACTTACTTCATTGAGATGTTGATCTACCTATTGTTTCATTTGATTCTGCACCAGAGTGATGTTATCATTTAAGAGTTGGAGAACTTGTTGTTGCTCGATGTGATATTCCACTTTTTGAACCTTAAAATTTCCTCTTAAAGGTGATGTGATGTATGGTGGATGATATCGATAAATTGCCATAAATGGGGTAATTTTTTCTATAGTATGGAAGGAAGTTTTATACCATGATTCAACCAGAGTAACCACTTGATCCATTTTGTTTGTTTATCTTATACAAAGAAACAAATATATCCTTCCAAACATTTTTTCACTCTCTTAGTTTGTCTGCCAGATTGAGGATGATTAGATGAGCTATAAGTTAATTGATTGATTAGCAAGACAAGAAAATTTCTGTCAAAAAATATCTAGTGAAAATGGAATTTCAGTCACTTACAACATTTTTTAGGTTTTCTTGTAGCTTTTTAATTGTTTCCATTAATGCAATAGCAAACGTACTGGATTTAAAACGATGATATAATGCACAAAAGTGCACATAATTGGTAAGTCTATCAACTACCACCATGATGCCACTCTTTTCTTTGGACTTGGGTAAACTTGTGATAAAATCCATTGAGTCCTCCTCTTAACGCTGACTTGGAATGGATAAAGGTTGTAACAGACCCGAGGTCTTAATTGTCTCAACTTTATTTTGTTGTAAAACCAAACATTCTACCACAAACTTCTGAATATCATATTTAAGGTGATCCCAGAAAAATTCCTTCTTGACCCTATGGTAAGTTTTTAAAAATTTCGAGTGCCCTCCTAAGGGGGAAATGTGAAATTACAAAAGAATCTTTTGTTTAAAATGAGAATTCTTACATAGATATAAGTGATCTTTGTACCATAATGAATCATTTTTCCAGATAAATGTATCAAATGTATTGGGATCTTGCTGCAATTTTTGAATGAGTGTCCACACCTCTTCGTCATTCTTCCATTCATACCTTGATTCAGTTATCCAACTAGGTTGGATAAAAGAAATGGAAAAGAATAATGTTTCCATGTCCTCATCCTTTCTTGAGAGTGCATCGACAACAACATTTTGCTTCCCTATTTTATAGATGATTTCAACGTCATAACCAAAATATTTGTGACCCATTTTTTAATATTTTCTAAAGATAATCTTGTTCCGAAAGGAATTTAAGGCTATCATGATATGGTTTTATCTTGAAGTGTCTACCCATTAGGTAAGGTCACAATTTATTTAGTGCGTGTAGTATTGCCAACATTTCCTTTTGATAAATAGGTTTGTGTAAATAATTTCCCTTGATTTGATGAATTTCAAAAGAAATGGGCATTCCTTCTTGGATTAGAACAACAAAAATTCCATTTCTTGAGGCAACACATTCCACAATAAAGGTTTTTGTGAAGTATGTTGTATCTAATACTGGTGCTTGGCACATTCCACTTTAAGATGTTCAAAGCCCTTATGTGCTTCTTGAGTCCAAGAAAATGCATCTTTCTTCAGTAATTCCATTAGATTTGTTGTTATTACCTCATAATGATTAACAAAGTTGTGATAATACCCTTGTATAACCAATAAATCCTCGAAGATGCGTTATGATTGTGCAGATTTCCATTCCATAATGGCTTTAATTTTGTTAGGGTCTACCTTTCAACCCTCATGAGATACAATATGACCCAGATTTTCTAACTCTTGTAGTCCAAAAGAAACATTTGGAGGTTTTTGTATATAATTTTTTCTCCTCCAATAATTTGAGCACCCTGTCAACATGTTGAAAATGATCCTTCTAAGACTTCTTATAGATTACCATAACATAAGAAAATTCTAAATTTTTTTTTCTAAGGGTTTGGAAATGGAATTCATCAAACCTTGAAATGTGGAAGGTGCATTAGGAAGGCCAAAAGGCATGACCAAAAATTTATTATGACCTTCATGAGTTCTGAATGTGGTTTTCGGAATGTCTTTAGTCTTCACTCTAATTTGTTGATATCCTAAATGAAGATCCATTATGGTGAAGTAAATTTCTCCATGTAATTCACCAATAATTGATTAATGACATGAATGGAAAAATTATCTATAATAGTGAGCTTGTTGAGCTCCCTATAATCCAAACACATATTCCATTATCCATCCTTCTTATGCACAAATACTACTGGAGCAGAGAAATAACTTTGCCTATGTTGAATAATAAAAACCTCTAGCATTTATGTAACTACACGTTTTGAAAATTTCACTCCTTTGGCATAGGGATACCTATAAGGCCTAATGTTTGGAGGAGCACTTCTTGGAATCAAGTGAATAGAAATATCATAATCTCGAATAGGTGGGATGCCATTGGTAGTATCAAATGCCTTAGAATGATTATCCAAGACATTTTTTATATCTAGAGAAATGAATGATTTCAATGTTTGAACCTCCAGTGAACATAATTGTGCAATTACACCCCATTGTTATTTATTAAAAAAATTTCTCATGATCATATAGCTTATTATCTTCCATGGTTTCCCTTAGATACCCCTAAAATAACTTCCCTTTCCTTCCCATTTAAATTTCAATAAAAGTACTTGAAAATTAAAAGTTATCATCTGTGAATATTGTAACCATTGGACTCTTAGTACAACATCAACACCACTCATAGGAATGGAAGGCATTAGAATATTCAACACATATTATCCCATGGTTAGCTTGATATTATGACACTTTCTAGATAAATTTATAGTTCCTCCATTTTCAACCATTAGTTGACACTCTAGTGTTGGATATAGAAACCAATTCTATTCCTTGTTTATCATACAGTGAATAAAATTATGGGTACTACCTGAATCAATCAACACTATTACATTTTTTTCTTGATATATCCCTCTATATTGAGAGTTTAAGGAGTAGTAATTCCCACAAATTCATTAGAATATATGGTTGGATTCACTTCTTCTCTTTCCATGGTTGATTTTGGTTGTATATCCTCTTCCTTTGATGTTTCTTATCCCTTTTCTTCCTCCTCTTCACAATCTATGTAAAATAATTTCCCTCCTCTTCACAATCTATGTAAAATAATTTCTTCTTAGCACACTGATGACCTTTAGTGTATTTACTATCATAATTGTAATAAATCCCTTTTTCTCTTTTTCCCTCCAATTGTTGCAGTGTCAACCTTGTAGCTTGTGGGAGGCTAGGAGCAACAAAACTTCCATATTTATAATTATGAGTGCTATACTTCCTTGTTGCCATGATTTTGCTTTCAACTTGTCTTGTCATCCTGAATGTCTTCTCTAATGAATTAGGTTCCCAAAGGTGAACCTCATGTTAGATGTTATCTTTTAAATTCCCTTTAAAGACATAAATCTGAAGCTCCTCTGGAATATCAATTACCTTGGTGTTCAATTTTGGGAAGTCCTCAGTGTGCTCCACCATTGAACCTTTTTTTTAGATTTATCAATTGGATAAAGAAGGTGTTTCTCTTTGTATCCTAATAATGTGCTATCATTTCCTCCATAAAAATTAACTATGTGATAAGTGGTGTACAAGAACAAATCAATTTATGCCATACAAACTAATTTGGTTCTAGTTATAAAGATACAATTCATTTGCACATCATGTAGATCGAAATATTGCTCTATTTGTAGTATCCATGTTACCAGATCCTTGCGATCAAACTTGTTCATATCGATCTTTGGAATGTGGTTGGTCTTCAACCCAAAGTTAAAGCCTTTAAAATCATTATTAGCATTTGTGTTCTCATCATGAATTTCATGGAATACCTTGTCGCCATTAAGAATCATGTATTTTAGCAACTTTGTCAAACCTTCCTTCAAACCTTGCATGTATGCTTTTAAACCATCCATGTTGCATTTTATGTATTATTTTAAACCATCCATGTCCCCTTCTAGTTCATCTTTGGTTGCTCTTTGTGAGAGAGAAATTTGTTTCACTTGGTCCCATAATTTTGATATATCATGTTGAAATTCTTCCTCTTCATGCGTCATATTATAGTTTCTTGAGGGCTTAATGAGTGTAGGGTTATTCTGTTTGGGAGGAATTTTAGAACCAAATACTGATATTTATGCTTCAATATTCCCTTGGAATTTCTTCATACAAATTTTTCGAATAAAAATTATGATTTTTTTTAAAAGAATACAAACATTTTTCTTTCTTTTAGGAGCTCAATCTTGAAAGAGTTGTCTCTCTATATATTTAACCCTCGAAGATTTGAAAATTTTTCCTATGATATCCCTCTGAGTATTGTTTCTAATGCCACAATCCATACTGAGATTATATTAGTAAAGAAAAATTTATCCCCAGCCTCCCACAATGACCTAGTTATGGACAGGTTCATGAGAGGAAACTTGTACGCAATTTCCTGTGTCAATATTTTAATCTTCGGCCCAAAAAATGATATACAAAAACTTAAATTATGTGCAATTTCAGTCGCTTTTTTTGAATTCCAAATCTGATTCTTATAGAGAAAGTTATGATTATTTTCCCTAGTTCACATGTTTGAGACGGAATTATCGAAAGTGAAAAAAACTCTAACTTCTTTGGACCATATCTAAGAAAATATAATGAACCAAGATCTAAGATTTTTACACAAAGTTCACCATGATTTGGGCTCCACGTGGTTGAAATTTAAGCTTTTGAAACATCGTATAAAAATATGTTAGAGAAAAAAACACGAAGTCATGTTTGAAGTCGCAAAACCCTAGAATCTAAAGATCTAATACCAAATTTTATGCAACCAAATCACAAAACATATGAAAAGTTAGATCAATGATTTGAAAATTATCCTCTTTGAGTGGGAAACCCTCCTTTATATAACATAAATAAATAATTCTTAGATGATACAAATAGCAATACCTCCTTGGTACATATAAGAGTAAGGGGTCACAATATAATGAGAGCGTACATAACAATAATAATGGAAGGGCACGACACTAACAATAGTGGGATTTTATGGGGCACAAAAATAGTAATAAGGTGGCTACACTAATAATAACAATAAGGATACTAGACTAGTATTATAGGGACCTAACAGTCCCTAACTCTCCTTCATCTATCTCTCTTATTCTCTCTTACACTAACACTTTTCATAGCTCTCCAAATTTTTATCTGACTTTCCCACTGTCTCTACAACTATTTTCCCCTCACTCACCAACTCATTATTTTGCACCCCACACATTTTAGTTTCCCTTTCTTTTTCCCACTATTTACCTTGGTCCTCTACCCCTCTCCCTCCTACTCTCCCCCCAACCCAACCTAAACCATTTCCCATGTATTAAATTCCCTAGTTATAAGAACACACACAACTTCCTACTACTATGGCACACATGCACTTTTAGTACTAGTATTGTGCATACATTTTAAGTGTCAAGATCACACACATGTTTTATTTTAATTTAATTTTTCCCTATTAGGAAGCTTATGTGCATGATTAGTTGGTTACTTTAGTCAAAATTTTATGTTTACAAATTTAAATTTTGTTATCCTAGTGGTTTTTCCTACATATACATGAAAACATAATTTTTTGAGAAAACATGTGTGTGCACACACACGTGTGGAGTTATTTTTCTGTAGGTTATAGAGATCGGTTTTCTATGAAACTAAATAAAATTATGTAGTTGATTGTGTATATTTTACATATATCATTTA
Source organism: Pinus tabuliformis (assembly GCA_031772625.1). Lineage (NCBI taxonomy): Eukaryota > Viridiplantae > Streptophyta > Pinopsida > Pinales > Pinaceae > Pinus > Pinus tabuliformis. Next base: position 815,584,047 of record CM062819.1, on the reverse strand, counting down.
ATTAATAGTGTTTACTACTTTTAATACATTTTCGTCTTGGCATATATCAAAATAATAATATACATCATTTGTTTATTTCGATTATATTTTTTTTACATGGAAAATAACATACCAATGATAGGGAAACCTAAAATTCACATAATCAGACACAATTTATAAATTATATAGTGAGAAAGCTAATTCATTTTTTACATTTCATATTTCTACACCATATTTAAATTCATTCTATATATATCTCTAATGATTTCTCCAACTTATCATATTATTATTTTTCTAAGTTTCATTTTCACTGACACATCATGAGAGACCATTGTTAGCTTGCACCCATCCAAATATGTCCTTTATCAATAGAAGCTAGGAATATTTTTAATAATCCATACATATCATAGAGTGTGGGAAATGCACACTTTAGAAATTCTTATGATTCTCAAACTATCAAAAATAAGATATTTGATGATATTTTGGTACAAATATGCAAAATTTGAAGGATTTTTTAGTTTTTAAGAAAATAAGGTGAGTTTTAAAATAAAATACTTTTCTACTATAGAATGTGGATGAAGCATTATATAAAAGAATACCTCTGAATCTTCTTTTAGAACAAAAAAAGGATAGAGAATTAATACATGGATAAAATTTCTTCATAATTTTTTCTCTTATAAAAAGGAATTTTGGACAATTTTATAACTAATATACAATTGAAAAATTCTTGCATTCCATTTAAGTAAATCAATTGCTAAAAAGTTGACATAATTGCATATTTTTTTCACTTATGTTATTTACATGCAGTAGCATTGTATAGTGAAGTTTGTTCCATGAAAATTATATTTATAATGGAGCTAAGTATTCACTTGAGTATCTAACAAATTACGCCACCGACACTAAAAATTTAACAAAGTAATCTCAATTTTCCAATATCCTCAGGAATATGAAGATTTGAATTCTAAGGTTGTTGGGGTTTCCTAATATGTTTGAGTTTGCATGTGTAGCTTCTTTATTATCAAGATTTAGATAGTTTGAATCATTTTGATTTTAATTTCATACTTAACTTTCTTTTTATGGAAACTTGAGACATTTTCAATTTTACTCATAAAAAGATTTAGTATAAGGATTTATAACAATTTAATAAGTAAATATAATAATAAATAGAACAATAATAAAGAATGAACTCTTATCATAAAGCATAATCAAAAGCCACCATGAACCAAGATAGAATAGAACATGAAACCACATGACTAAATTTGATAGAAAATCTTTAAATTTTGACTCTTTAACCAAATCCATTATCTGGCTTGCAATGAAACTTAACTTAAAAAAAAATAACCAACCTATTCTCACGTTAAACATTGAGTAAGTGAGGTTACTATGGGCCTACTTCTCTTTACATTTCATGCTACATTGTTAAACCACTCTCTTAAATTAATATCTTATTTTTCTCTCATGAAAGTCTAGTTAAATACTTTACCTTAAAAATTAAGGTAAGGGGGTCAATGAAACCTTAGTTTTCATTCTTAAAATTGCACAATATCAATTAGATAACCTATTATTAGTTGAAATCACTAATGATATAAAACTATTCAACATTTAGAAACCTAGAAAATTAGTTTCTTATTGTCTTGATGGTTTCTACCATCTTACCATCATTTAGTGAGGTCACTATAGGCATGAAAGTGATAGTTAATATAAAATCCCAAACTATAATGTATTTTGATATAACTTTTACTCATAATCCTCATCCCCTGAAATAAAACAAATGCCTACACTTGGTTGCTTAAAGGTGTATAGAGACCCCATTCGAAGGTGTTTTCTTAAATTGCTCTAATGTCAAGAATGTTACCCCACACCTATGACACCTAGTAATATACACATTATAATATGAGCGATATGCTTTAAAATTTGTATCCATTTCTTATAAATTTATTTAAATGACAAAAAAGAAGAACTATCCACTTATGGTTTCGTATTTCCACGATTATTTGAAAATTTATACATATCCATCATTTCTAAACATTACATATTCATTATCGTTTTTACATGCATATCCTTCTCTCTATGTCCTATAGCTCATTGAATCTCTAAACATTACATATTCATTATAGTTTTTACATACATATCCTTCTCTCTATATCCTATAGCTCAATGACTCTAGAAATCATACCCTTATAATATTTAAGGTTCACTTTCAATGAGATAGAAATTATCAAAAACTTTTGGATAAATAAAAAATATAGATAAAATAAAAAAATTCACATCCTTCTATATAATTTATTATAAATTTTATACTCTATATAATTATATATCTGATAATTTATATATATAATTTATTATAATTTTATTATAATGAGATAGATAGATATATAAAATTTAATTTATAATTTTATTTTTTTTAATTATGATTAAAACATTTTAAGTAATTTTACTATTTTATATAATGGTTATTAGTTTCATATATCTTTTTGGTCAATTTTGTTCGAAATAGAGAAAATTTGTGTTCTAATTGCAAGTTTAAGTATTGCAGTGTGGACAGTGCAAGTTTCCAAAAAAAAAATTTGAAAACATTGAATCCATTCTATATATATATATATATATATATATATATATATATATATATATATGTATATATATATATATATATATATATATATATATATATATATATATATATATATATATATATATATATATATATATATATATATATATATATATATATATATATATATATATATATATATATATAGTAAGCTTCTACATGAATCAAATATGTCCTGTGCAAACTTTTTATTTAATTTTTTCACTCTAAACAAGGTTTGCACGTCAAGGGATTTGATCCCTCTAGGCTCTTGTTAGATCTGTGATTAAAATAGATCTATACTGGTGTAACACCATTGATGTAGGTGGAGTTTGTGAATTAAAGTTATCTCTAGATACAGGTCAACGTTCCTAATCTAAAATAAGTGTGATTTGTACTCTGTCATGTGGGCATCACCATTTAGCTACTAATAACTCTAAAATATCAAATTGTTCTTATAAAATGCAGTGTCTCCTTGTTACCATGCAAGGGGTTGTTAAATATACCCACAATCCATCTCATTATTAGTCCCTACCTACGGCACCGCAGGGACTTTTAGCGTTCGATCCATAGTTGACTCGCTATTAATTCTAGCGTTGACCGTCAATTTATACGGGTTAATTACTCTTTAACCGAGTTTTATGCTGCACACTTTCTCTGCAAGAAAATTTTAACCAAAGTTTTCAATTTACCCTCTTATTGCCCGCATCACTTGACCCAATGTTATTTTAATGTGGGCAACTTAATTTATCGTTAGTTTTCTTAAAACAAAGTTATTCTGATCACTGTTCTCCAAAGTTATTTTGGTGCCTGTTCTCCGTGCCTTGCATGCAGCGCCTTGCATGCTGCAAGTGCCAGATGTTTGATGGCTGTGCAGAGGCATCCACGTTTGTCCAAAAATCCTTTGTCTGGAGCAGAGCAGCATGGGAGAGAGTGAGTTTCAGTTTCGAGCTAGTTTGAGGAGGAGAGCAGAGAGTGTCAGGAGCAAAGTATCCACCAGCAGCATCTGAGCTAGTATCCGAGCCAACAACAACATCTAAGGTAGAGCCACCACCATTACTAGCACCAGATCAAGAGTTTCAAGTGTCAAGGGGGGAGCTTCAGCTTTAGTTTTAGCCAAGGAAGAGAGGAGGCGTTTCTTGATTGATTGGGATTCTTACTACTTGTAAGTATGTTTAATGGTTTCATTTTACAATGACCTAATTTTAATTTTACTGGCTTTACTAGTCAAGATAATATCTGCATTTTAGAATGACTGATGAAGACCTCGGGTGGTGGAGTCTAAAATGGCAAGAAAATCGTTGCTGTTACCCGGTGCCCATGCCCTCATGTTAGTCCGCTATAGGGACATTTACCTCAGTCCAGCCCAGAAGCCTCCCGCTATCCATTTTCTCCTCGTCATCTATGGAGGTTACATACACAGAGATACAGAGGGGATAGCTAGGGCAAAGACATACCCTTGGAAATATCGATACCATGGGGGGCAAACGGCGTTTTGGGGTCCGCCCTCTACTTCCAATCCTCACGAGGAGCTAACCGTGGCTGTAACTATCCATTCCCTCATGTTAGTCTTCTATAGGGACATTTGCCTCAGTCCACGAGTGTAACGCCCTGCGGTTCCAACCGGGCATGCGCACCTCCGTTTCGTGAAATTAGCTAAGTATTGGTCGCATCGCACTTGGGCGCACGAAGTATTATGAGCGTGCGAAGGGTGTTTATATGCGACGGAGAAACGATGTTGAGCATACCCAAGCCGACGGTGGTAAATGAAGGCGAGGGGGCACTCATGTAATGTTTTATGGAGTCGTCCAAGGTGGAACGCACAAGGAGTAGTGCGTATATATATGGCAGGACTGCGGTACATTTCATCATCGAATCTTCGCTCTTGTCAAAATGCACAAGGTGTAGTGCGCATAGAAGGAGAGGCGCAGGTTGGATGCGACATACGGTTGGATGAGCCCGCCGAGTCGGGCGTTCCGGTTGGAAGTCGGTTGTGCGTGGTGTGCACAGGCGCCCACCGCACGGTAATGTGACTTGGTTGTGTGTTGAGGTTCGGGTGTGGGTTGTGCACGGGTGCACCCACCCGCCCAACGACACAAGGGGTAAACGCATTGTATAACTTGTATTCTCGGTGGAGTTTTGGCAGACCGCGTGCGCTCTTGCACGGGCGGGCGCCCTCCCGGTTATGTAACTTCGCATATATAATAAAAGAGATTGATTATTATTATTGCCGAGTTGATTTATTATTGTTATGTTGTTAATGCTTTCCGCACATTAATAATATGAATTCATGTTTATTATGAATTGTTAAGGCGTAGTTCGTAAAGTTAGTTAACGACAAAACAAGTTATTAACTTAGGCGGTGCCGCACCCGCTCAATTAAACGAAAAAAGAATTGGGGGCGTGACAGTTGGTATCAGAGCTTCGGTTCGGTGAAGCTGTTGAGCAGGGTTGCTCGTGACAGGTACTTGCAGATGAAGGAAACCGTTTCACACGAAGTGGAACAAGGGTTGGTTCAGGTTGCAGGTGACTTGGTGAATATGGAGAAGGCTGAAAAGGCAGTGATGGTAGATGAACCTACGAAAGGTGAATCTAGCCATAGTGCAGTTAAAGCTCTCCGATATGAAGTGTTGGAACATATGATTCGATGGAGTTCATAATGGGTTTCGATGAAGGCCGAGAACATGAAGATTTGAGAGAGTTGTTCGGAACTAAAGAAGGAACTTGAAGAACTCAAGAGCCAATGCGGAAGTACGACAGATGTTGAACTCAATGAACTTGATGAGGAGGTCCAACGAAGTGGTCTTGATCTTCAAGAGCTCTTTGATGAAAGAGCCCAGTTGAGGAAGGAAAGTGCCCGGGTGGAAGCCGAAATCAAGCAGGTTGAGGAAGAGATAAAGAAGAAGCTTCTTGGTAAGAAGGTTGTTGTGATTGAGCAAGAGGAGCTCGACTACATTGACAGGTTGGGAACTCACTACCGAGATCATCCAGAGGATATTCGGAAGCTAAGTTCCATGAAGTTGGTCAATGGACACTTGGTTGGTGCACTTGAGCAGAACACCGTGGAAGGAAAGCTTGAAGCAAGTCAAGCTAGGCCGGGGCCGAGTTCCCTAGAAGGGCCAAGCAAGGAGGTGAAGTACCTTAAGAGGAATGTCAAGAAGGAGCATGAGCCTATTGACACTTTTGAGGCCGAATTCTTGAAGAAGGTTGCTAAGGTGAGACACAAGACAAAGCCAACAGAAGGAGGTGATTCCTTGAAGCTAATTTTTGTGCAGGTGACCATGAAGGGGAAGAAGTTTGCAGCTTTGGTTGATACGGGAGCTACTCATAGCTTCTTGAGTAGGAAAGCAGCAAAGTCCTTTGGAAAGAAGACAAAGATGGAAAAGGAATGGAGTGCTTTCAAAGCTATCAACTCTACCATTAGAGCAGTTGATGGTGTATTGAAGGACACATAGGTGAACGTAGGATTGTGGTTCGGGAAGTTGGACTTGAGAGTTGTGGACATGGATGATCATTCTATGGTGTTGGGGCTGGACTTCATGGAGCTAGCACAAGCCATGCCAATGGTGGACCGGGACATTCCCTTGATCACAGCTGAAGGGAAAACCATGATGGTACCGATGAATAGAAGAAGTTGCTTGGGGTATAGACCAAGGATGGCTTCTATGACTTTGTATCCCAAAGACCCGAATGTGAAGCATGAGGATGTGGAGCAAAGAGGGCTTGGGAGTGTGACTCAAACAACGAAGGAAAGGAAGCTAGTGGACTTCGTGGCAAGAGCTGGAAAGAAGAATGAAGGAAGTGAGAAGAAAACCTCATGAACATGGAGACATTTGATGGGAGCATCTTCTACTAAGGATCTTCACAATGGAGTTGCAAATGAAGGAAGCCCGAGTGGTACTTCAAAGGCAGTGGTTGATGAGGATTATGAAGGTAGAGATCCTACTGGGATAGTGGACTTCTGCAGGTATGCCATGGGCATATATGACTTTCAGTTGACAAAGAACAAGCTAGGTGAGCTTGGGTGTACATGTGAGGAGATTGAAGCTATGCATAGATACTTGAGGACACAACATCAATCTGACACATGGGTGGATGAGAGTCAGGGAGGAAACTTCCTGGCCTTCCTTTCTCTATAGATAACCTTGGAGGAAGGTTGGTGTGGAGGCCTTGGTAGGGAGGAACCACATCAACTTTGAAAGGGGCCTTGGAGGAGGCTTCTTTATGACAGATGCAGACTTGGGTGAAGATGGCCAGAGGTTGAGATGGAGTCTACATGGGTTGGAAATCATGGGCAGCTAGAGTCATGGACATCAGGTTGGTTATATGAAGCATGTTGCAGATGGGATGGAGTTTCCATGGACCTGAGCATGGGATGATTGATAGATTCTTGATGAGTCTGAGATGTAACACAAGTCAGGGGAAGACTTGTGATGGCATAAGGATGTGCATTCTTATGGTTTGGGCGTATGGTTGGACTGATCACCCGACTAGTTCGAGTCATGAGGGGTACCAATGTGCAGAGATATGTTGGCATTAGTCAAGACATGGTGACACATGTGTGTTGGCATCTGACAGGGAGACTACATGGAGGATGGACACATGATGAGGACTACATGAGATGTTGCAATGGAGATTGTGACATAGAGTCAACAATCATGGATCAAGAAGATGTCTGGTGGAGAGCATACTGTGGAGGAGCATACCTTGGTATGATGAGCTTGGTGGCAATGGTCATTAAGCCGGGACATAGTGGAGAGGAGTCTCTACATGTGTTGCAAGGATGTTTGCCTTGCGAAGAGGAGTTCACATCACAGTTGAGTGATGATCTTGGTGGAGAGCTACTGAGATGGTATGTTGTTGATGACGACAATGATTTCATGTGGAGGAGGATGTAACGCCCTGCGGTTCCAACCGGGCGTGCGCACCTCTGTTTCGCGAAATTATCTAAGTATTGGTCGCATCGCACTTGGGCGCACGAAGTATTATGAGCGTGCGAAGGATGTTTATATGCGACAGAGAAACGATGTTGAGCATACCCAAGCCAACGGTGGTAAATGAAGGCGAGGGGGTGCTCATGTAATGTTTTATGGAGTCGGCCAAGGTGGAACGCACAAGGAGTAGTGCGTATATATATGGTAGGACTGCGGTACTTTTCATCATCGAATCTTCGCTCTTGTCAAAACGCACAAGGTGTAGTGCGCATAAAAGGAGAGGCGCAGGTTGGATGTGACATACGGTTGGATGCGCCCGCCGAGTCGGGCGTTCTGGTTGGAAGTCGGTTGTGCGTGGTGCGCACGGGCGCCCACCGTACGGTAATGTGACTTGGTTGTGTGTTGAGGTTCAGGTGTGGGTTGTGCACGGGTGCACCCACCCGCCCAATGACACAAGGGGTAAACGAATTGTATAACTTGTATTCTCGGTGGAGTTTTGGCAGACTGTCGTGCGCTCTTGCACGGGCGGGCGCCCTCCCGGTTATGTAACTTCGCATATATAATAAAAGAGATTGATTATTATTATTGCCAAGTTGATTTATTATTGTTATATTATTAATGGTTTCCACACATTAATAATATGAATTCATGTTTATTATGAATTGTTAAGGCATAGTTCGTAAAGTTAATTAACAACAGAACAAGTTATTAACTTAGGCGGTGCCGCACCCGCTCAATTAAACGAAAAAAGAATTGGGGGCATGATAAGGAGCCTCCCGCTATCCATTTTCTCCTCGTCATCTATCGCGGTTACATACACAGAGATATAGAGGGGATAGCCAGGGAAAAGACAAATCCTTGGAAATATCAATACCATGGGGGGGCAAATGGCATTTTGGGGGTTCGCCCTCTGCTTCCAATCCTCCTAAGAGGTTCCAGCCCAAGGAGGAGGAGGCTGAATTGGACGAGGATGTGTTTTTGAAAGAAAGCCTTTTGAGAGACGAAGAGCTCCTGCAGGACAGCGGCAACCCAGGAGTTGAAAGAAGGTAACGTCTCGCTGAAGATTGGAGACAACCCTGGCTGTAGCTGTGCAGGTATTGACCTAGATCCTAATTATCGGGCTTCATACCCACCTCCCTCTCGGACTTCAGATCCACTTCCCTCTGGTACTGGCTTTCAAACAACAGGCTCTCGAGGCCGAAAACTATCGGGCTTCATACCCACCTCCCTCTCGGACTTCAGATCCACTTCCCTGTGGTGCTAGCTTTCAAACAACACGCTCTCGAAGTCAAATACCCCGCATCCTTGTTTGCTCAAATCCTTCATCGACTTATTCATTGTCATTACCTCTATACGTCCTTGCCAATAAAAAAATAAAATGAAATTTAATGGTTAGCAAAGGTCCACATGAAATGCTAATGTATTCTTTTTAATTTTCTCGTTTGGAATTCCATGGACACAAAGCTTGACTCAAATGATATGATTGAAAGTGAACGAACAACTGCATTGGGATGGTGTTTATGTTTTTGTCTTACATGAAATCTTTACGTTTATTTCAGTTGGTTTCATCACACTATCTGTGATTTCGTTTATATTTGGGATTATTTTTTGAGCCATTTTGTATACTGCAAATTGATTTTCATTACAACTTTGCAGAAAAACAAGAACACCAACAACTCCCAGAAAGCAATGGCAGTTGCGCAATACAATGCATATGCCCTAATGCTCCATGCTTTGAACAACTGGGGGAATCTTTTAAGTCTTTCAATTACATTTCTGTGCATGGAGATGACCCCCTTCGACATTCCAGTAGTCCCAGATGAATAAAGCAGGGAAATAAGTCGGTCAAGGTTCGGGTCAAGCCCCGTCCCTCGCTCACCCTGCAAGCAAATCGGCTCGCCTATGATGGAAAGAAAAGTACCGGCCAAGCCACTTGAGGCGAGTTGTAGCAGCCATCAGACAGAGGGGCAAGGCTTTCTTACTGTCAAGGGCATAACTAGGTCAGTCAGGGTTTTCAAGAAAACCTGTGCCGAAGCGCTGGTGCCTTCCAATTTGGCAGGAAATTCTTACAATGGCAAGGACGTATAGAGGTAATGACAATGAATAAGTCAAAGAAGGATTTTATGGTATGCTATATTTTGCAGAACTAAAAATGGACAACTGGTTTGTATTTTTGGATCTTGCATTGACCCAAGCAAACAAAGATACAGGGTATTCGGATATATTTTGGATTCAAGAAGTTAATGAACCTTGAAAGATTATCATACTGCAGGTTAATATTAGACAACTTTTCTTCTGTAGAATCGATTTTGGACTGCAGCTTCGCTACTGTTTTCTCAAAATCAATGATTACTCAGAAAGAATCAGACAAACATGGGTGCCGATAATTGACCTACCCATATCCTTCTCGTTCTGATTTTCGAATATTAGGGAATCAACAAGGGACATAACGATGCACTGCACTTATAGGAAACTAGAGTCCGTACTGACTGGTAGACTAGCTGAATTGGTGATGTTTTCTTTACATGCTATCGATTTCAATGTTGCGGGTTACACTGAGAAATTCGACGGTATAAATCACAGGGAAAGATAAGATTACTGTAGAGGTAGGGGCTAGGAAAACAGTAGTCTGTTTGAAGTTGTTCACTTGTCTTAGGCTTCGATCGGTCTAGGACAAAAGGTAACCGAATCTTGTTGCGAACACGTTTTTTTTTTTTTTTTTTTAATTAATGAATTGGATAAGATGCCCAATGACTGAGGGAGTGTCGGAACAAAAACGATTCAATTTTTATATAAATTCAATATGGTTGGGGGTAGATATGTGCAGTATTGTCATAATTTTCATTTAGTTTGGTTTAATATTTTCATTGTGGAAATATTTTTTTAGTTTTTATGTGCATCATGTCTAATATTTAGAGCACTGAGCACTGCCCCTGCCATTGGAACTCCGAAACGCATTTCATAGGTTGCTGTGATATAAAGGTAATGTGGTTTGATTTGATATAAAGGTAATGTGGTTTGATTCAATATGGGTATACCTTAATAAAAGGGTAGTAATCTTGAGCTTAGTTAGTACAAGTAAGCTGTATGTGAAAAGCTTATATACCTTAATGTGTGATATAGCATTACTGTAATGTTTTGACGTAGTCTAACATTATTTAACAAAACTGTTAAACCCAATAAAAAAGTGCCCCCAAGCATTCATTTTAAACAAAACATTACAGTTCATGGAAGGATACATATTGCTTACCAAGCACTCCGCATCCTTTTCAGTGAACAACTGTCATGGCATAGGCAACCGCCATGGGTTATATTGGTTTTAATTAGTGAGACTAAGGAGCTCTATAGAACATTTGCGAGCTCTTGTCGAGGGGCATATGCAGAGATCTTACTGGTATTGGTGATCTCTGAAATTGTCCAGATTTTCTCTAGGAATGCAAATGCTTATTCTGTAAAGGCCAAAAGACTGACCTGAAAGGCAACAATCCTTGCCTGTAGGCGTTAGTTTACTAAGGCCTACCTACCATACTAAAAGAATGAGTAATATGCCGAATCCCACCTGGAGCAGCATCCTCATTGTGAATTGTTGTGATGTTTGAAGATGGAATTATGGCATGGTGCTATACAAAAACTAGTGATAACTAGAAACCTTCAATGACCTTCAATTCATTAAAGACAGAATGCAATCTAAACCATAAGGAAATTGATGATCCAAGGGTAGTATTTGTATATAATGTGCAACAAAATTTCAAATATTGGGATATGCCTTGCATTAAGATATTTTTGCAATATCACAAAAATACAAGTCCAACTGTGCACATAAAATATTGGGTAAAAGATACTGTGTAAAATGGGTGTAGATAATGAAAATCATGATTTTATGCAACCTCTAAAAAATGAGAACTCAGTAAAATTCTCATCTAGAGTTCCTTTTCATGTGTTGTTTTCTGGGGGGCTCAAGCTCCATTCTTATTTGCTATTTTAGTTTTTCCCCCTAGGGATGAGGCTCAGTTTTGTTTAGGTTCCATTTTCGTTTGCCATTTTCTAGGGTTCAAATGACAAGTGGGGCCAGCTCAATCTACAAGTCAAGCAAGTTATAGAATTTTTCACATGTTATAGCATTTTTCACAAGCCTAGATGTCCTTGCCAACTTGCTATCCATCAACAAAGGACTCGGTTGCAACTTTTCCATCCCAGTCATTTTCATTGTGTCTTTCCACTACTTCCTTTATCAAGTTATATTGCTTTCCGGAGCAATTTTTTGATGCAACTGTTCATCATATGATACTATCCACTAACTGATTCAAATACTAAAATCTAATTAGATGGGCGAACAATAATTCATTGCCCTCACCATTGCAATTAACTTAAATTCTTTTGTTTTCTTCATGGACAACAATAATTCCTTGCCCTCACCATTGCAATTAACTTAAACTCTTTTGTTTTCTTCATGGACGAGGTCATATGGCTGACTGTAATTTCCTTTCTTCTGTGCAAGGCTTTGTGAAGATGTAATTGGAGGATCCATTCGTGATGCAACAACGTACATTGACTGCTATTCTTAAGGACAAGTTTAGCTACAGAGATAAAGACAAATTCAAAGGCCGCTAAAATCCATGTAACTCCCACCATCCATTTTCAAGTTCTTTGGCTGTAGCTTCAGCATTTTTGAAGTATCCATTCATGACTATGCTGCCCTTGACCATGAATTCACCAATTGTAGTACTGTCATGAAGAACACTTTCCATTGCGCTAGGATTCTTGATAAAGGCACCCACATTTACACTCTGTTCATATTAAATAAGGACTGAGTTTCATATTTATGAATCTTTCCCTGCTTTACTCATCTTCTTCATAATGCAACTTAATTAACTAAAATGTCATTTTTTGTGTGTCTGTTGCACTCACTTCTTAGACTAGTCTGAAGGGCACATTTCTAGTGATAATAGCATCCCATTTATGTTCAGGCCAGCGAGTCTCAAAATTAGGATCTCCACTTGCCAAAAGCTTTTCATACTCCAGAACACCTTCATGATCATCATTCAAAGATACTTTATACTTGTCCAATTCATGAATCACAATCATTAATGGTAATTCCTTTTTCACCTGTGAAAAAATCCTTACTGTCACTTTTGCAACTTCCAAGAATTGGTAATCCACGAAGACCACCTTAGCTTTTGAATTCCTCAAAATAAAAGACATCGTATGTGCATCATGTCTAATATTTAGAGTGCTCAGCACTGCCTCGCTTGGCTGATGGCAAAAGGTGAAAGCAAAAGGTTCCAGGGTGTGGTTACATATGAAAGTTGCCTACCAGGCTACGTGGGTATATGGGCAGAACTACTTCACTTCTGAATGCCTCAAAATAAAAGACATTGTATGTGCATCATGTCTAATATTTAGAGTGTTGAGCACTGCCCCTGCCATTGGAACTCTTAAATGCATCTCATAGGTTCCTAAGACATTTGGAGTTACTATTTCATGAGGTATGCCCTGAAGGTAGTGTAATATATGTACATATTTTAATTTCTGGTCATTAAAGTTTGTCTTATAAGGTTTTCTATATATAATATCTACATTGCATTAATTAAATTTAGATTAGTTTAACATCATTCAGATTAGGTTATTAAATTTAGGTCATATTCCAGATATCTAATAAATAGTTCCAAAAAAATATTGAAGATGGATTTGTGTATTTTGTAATTACTACTGTGTCTTTCACTCTAAAATTGTCCACAGAAAAAATTGCCAACTTCAGCAAAAACGACAAGTTGGAGCCTATCGCACTCAACTCCCAAAACCTGACAATCGATCTCCTTTATTGTTTTTCCAAGCACTTAATTGGGTAGATGAAACACTTGCAATCTAACACTAGGATTTTATTTGCGATTTTCCTCTGATGTCAGATACATCACTTAATTCCTGATTTGCTTTTGCTGTCACATACATCATTTTATTTGCGATTTGCCTCCGATGTCAGATAGATCACTCAATTGCACCGATTGCTGACATTCCAAAATTTTGTCAATTTGCATATCGATTTCCGCACATCACCGTCGATTTTGACAGCTCTACCAAGCATTGGCTATTCAATAAACACTTCACGAATATTGCAAAAACCCCAGCAAGGACTACCACTACGACGGTGGCTCCCTTGTTAAAAAGAGATAATTTATGCATCAATAATTGGAAATATGTTATTTATATATATGAGTATATAAAATTCTAAGATTCATAGAGAGTTTAGAGTGTGTAAAACTAAACAAATGTTGTAATTATTAACCTACTAATAATGAAATATCTAACCATAATTTTATAAAAATAATTAATTTTTTAATAATATTATATAGTTTATAAAAGAATATGGTGATTTTTTTATTGTAGAATAATTTTATCCTATATTTTACAGTGGAAACCATTATAAAAACAAGAAATTCATGTATTATCTTTTGAAAAGAAATAACATTAGAAAATGGATGAAATTTATCCCCTAAACTTTCTTAAAAAAAAAAAATTGACAATATTTATTATGAATATACCATTGAAAAGTCATGTTTCCTTCTATTTAAATCATTCATTTGTAAATAAATGGACATTATAACACATTCCATAACGTGTGCTCTTGGTATGTAATAATATTATATAGGTAAGTTTGTTCCACGTAATTTTTTAAATAATGGAGTTAACTACCCACATAGTAAGTGACAAAGTGGGTGGCTATTCTTAAAAATGACACTAAGTCATATGGGTGTTAGGATATCCTAAGGGATTATAATTCGAAGTGGTTGGGGATTTTTTATTATATCTAGTTTTCCATTTTTAATGTCTATGTTGTTAAGATTGGGAATATTTGAATTTTATATAGCAACTTTTAAGTAGGAATTTGAGATGATTTCTATTTTAAATCTAATATGAATTTAATTAAGAAAATTATGTTAGAGGAAAAAATAATTTAATGTTTAAAAATGATACTAAATAGAACAATAACAAAATATTAACTTCTACATTGCATATATTGGAAGAGAAAAAACTATCATAATATTTTTTATTTGCTGTTGAATATCACAATATATAATTGATGTTTTGTTTACGAAAGTAGAATATTTTGTATAGGACAAACATATATTGGAAATTAGGTTTATACTGAGAGGGTTGGTGAATAAATATAAAACACTTTAAATCAATGCAAAGAATTATATACCACAAAAAACCAACAATCAACATAACACATTATGAACATAGAATATAATGTGGAAAACCATGTGAGAAAAAACCACCAAAATTTTACATATTAGATGAATTTGAAAGAACCAACTTCAAATTACATCACTTGTTGTAAGAACCAACCTACAAGAGACACCAAACCCCTTTTCTTTGTGGGTACTATCCTATGAGAAAAACCAATGTCACTAAGATTTACATGCACCAATTCAAAGGAGTCACCAATACCCTATTCTTTATAAGAACCACTCAAGGGGACACCAATCCTTTGATGTTTACAGGAACCAACCTAAAGGAGGAACCAATTCCCTAATATTTATAGTCACCAACCTAAAGGAAACACTAGTATCCCAATTTTTATAAGATCCAACCTAAATGAGACATTGGTCCCTAACATATGTGGGAACCAGCTTCATCTTATTGAGCACTAGACTTTATTATTTTGGTTCTTGATCCAATCAATATTCCACAAAATATTTGTTATACCTTCTCATATCTACTATGGACACTAGTTCCTTCCTTGAAATAACTCATTAATTGCATCAACTCTTCAGATATGAATTCTTTTTTCATGCAACAATTCTTTAAAATAGTTATTTTCAGAATATCTCTCTCTATGTGTGTGTATGTGTGTTTTTGTGTGTGTGTGTTTATATATCCCTCCACTTTCTTGCTAATTCCACTTGTTTCCCTACCTCTCTCCTCTCTCTCCCCCCTCTTTTTATGTTATTTTTCCTCTTTAATCTTCCCACTCCCTATCCCCCTCTCCCTCCCTCCATTTCCACCCTCCAAATATCTAAATATCCATCTCTCTTCATTTATGTCCTTCCTCCATCTCTCCTATCTTTCTCATTCTCTCTTCCTCCACATTCTCCCCATTTTCATTCATATATTTTTCTTTGTATATTTATCTCTCATCCCATCTCTCTCTCTCTCTCTCTAAATTTGACGCTACCACTCTCCCCTCCTTCTCTCTATCGTCCCTCTCTCTTTCCTCCTATCTCTCTCTTTCTCTACCACCAATATTGCCCTATATGCATTTATATATTTTTCTCCATCACTTTCTCTCTCCTTACCTATTTATCTACATATCACCCCTATCATTCTCTTTATTATGGCCTCACTCCTTGAAATCTCTCACTCTCTCTATCTCAACCTCTTCTTCTTTCTCTTTATCAATCTCTTCTTCCCACTCTCTCTCCCTCTAGCCCCATCTCTTTCTCCCTCCCCATTTTCTCTCTTCCACCTTACTTCACCTCACCCCAAATCTCTCCCTCCTTGTATTCCTTCTTCTCTCATTTCCCCCTCCCTCTTTCCTCTCCCTTTATCTCCTTGTCTCAAGTATCCCTCACTCCACTCGATCTATGTCTTTACCCCATCACACACAAAAACACACACACACACACACACACACATAGCCTCCACACCACTCTCTTCTTTCCTCTCTATATTTATCTTCTATCCTCTTTCTCCCCCCTTATCTTTCCTCTCTAGCTCCATATATATATATATATCCCACACTCCGTCTATATCCCTTTCTTAGCCCCATAGGCTCTATCTATGTATTTCTCACACGCTCCCTCCCTCCATGGTCCTCGTTCTAGTTCTATATTTATCTCCATATCCTCCTTCTCTCCTCTCTCTTTCTCATGCCCCACTCTCTCTGGAATGATATCTATATCTATCTTTATTTATTTGAATATTTTTCCCTCTCTCTCCCCTAACTCCATCTCTCTCTCTCTCTCTCTCTCTCTCTCTCTCTCTCTCTCTCCTCTCTCTCTCTCTCTCTCTCGTTTAGTCTCTCCATTTCTCCTAACTTCCTCTATATCTCATTCCCTCTCCCTCCAATTAGACATACTCTCTCTCTCTCTCTCTCTCTCTCTCTCTCTCTCTCTCTCTCTCTCTCTCTCTCTCTCGTTTAGTCTCTCCATTTCTCCTAACTTCCTCTATATCTCATTCCCTCTCCCTCCAATTAGACATACTCTCCCTCTCTCTCTCTCTCTCTCTCTCTCTCTCTCTCTCTCTCTCTCTCTCTCTCTCTCTCTCTCTCTCTCTCTTTCTATGTCTCTTTTCTTCTCTCTCTATTCCATTTCACCTCTACGTCATTCTCCCTTCAGCTCTCCTTTTCTTTCTCACTTTGTCTCACACCCATTCTATCTATATGTTTACATTTTTACTCTCTCTCTCTCTCCCTCACCCCTATGTACACCTCCTCCTCCTCTCTCACTCTCTCTCTCTTAGTATTCCTTTCTCATACAATTTTAGTATTCATTTCCCTTCCTGATCTCTATCCCTCTCTCCCCTTCTCCTTCTACATCACTCTCTATTTCCATCCCTCTCTCTCTCCCTACATGTCTCTCCTCTTACCTCTATATGGATTTGTTGTCCCAAATAACTCTCCCTTGCTCTCCACTCTATCTCCCCCTGAAAACTCTGTCTCTATCTACCTCCCTCTTTTCCTTACTCCCTCGCTATCGATCACAATACCTTCCCAATCACTCTCTCTCTGTCTCTCTCTAGATATCATTTTCTGTAGCTATATTTCTTATTTCATCGCTCTCCTTCCCAACTCTTTTTTTTCATTTCTCCCTCTCTTCTTCTACTTATCTATATTTGTTTCTCTCTCTCTACCCCCTTTCCCCCTTATCTCCTTCCCTTCCTCCCTTTCCCACCCCCCATTCTCCCCCTCCTTTTCCTTTATTCCCTCTGTCTATCTTCCCTACATTTCTCCTCTCTACCTCACTCCCTTAACAAGTTTCTATTTATCTCTCCCACATCACCCTCTCTTTGGCTCGCCACCTATCTCTTCTTCCCACTCTGCCTCCCTCTTACTCTCACTTTCTATTCTCTCTTTATCTTCCTTCTCACCTCTATCACTCCCTCTCTCCCCCTCTAGTTATATGTTTACCTCCCTTCCTCTCTTCTTATGTACCTCCCTCCCCAACTACCACCCCCACTCTCTCTCCCACTTCCTCTCTTTCTTTATCTCTCCCTTGATCGCTCAATGCTTCCTTCACAAAAATAACATTTGAACATTGTCTCTCTTCCCCTCTATATGTGTGTGTGTTTGTGTGTGTGTGTGTGTGTCTTCTTCCCTCTTTCTCTCCCTCCCTCTCTTTTCCCCTCCTCTCACTCACAATGTCCATGTCTCTGTCTTTCTTATCATGTATCTCTCTTCCCCTATATCCTACATATATATATATATATATATATATATATATATATATGCACACACACACACGTGTGTGTGTGTGTGTGTGTGTATCCATCTCTCATTTTCTCCCTTAATATCTCTACTCCTCATAAGGCTATTTTGATATATGTGTGTCTACATCTCTCCTTCTATCTTTTTCGTCTTCCATATCTCTTGCATTTTTAGTTCTCTCGTGCTCTCTCTCTCTCTCTCTCACACACACATTTACATTTGTCTCTGCATCCCCCTCTCTATTCTCCCTTCCACCCTCATTTCCTCCTTCATAACAACCTTTCTCCAACATTGTCCCTCTTTTCCTTCCCTGTTATGGAAACATACCAACAAATAAAAGGAAATATAGATAAACAACTTGAAAATTAGCCTCTTCAATGGGACAAACTCCTTTACATCACATAAATGAAAAATTATTGGATGATATAGATGACAAGACCTCCTTGGTATATATAGGAGTGTAAGGGGTCACAATATAATCAAATCCTACATAACAATATTAATGTAAGGGCACAACATTAAAAATAGTGACTTCTATGGTGCACAAAAATAACAATAAGGGGGCTACATGGGCATAACAATAACAATAAGAGGTCTATATTAAAAATAACAATAAGGAGGCTATACTAGTGTTATAGGGACCCAGCATACCCATCTCCTTGAAAAAAATGTTGTCCTCAATGCTTGAGTATCTTTTTATGCCTTTTGTATAAAATTATCATCATCCCATGTGGAATCTTTAGCCGTTAAGTTCTTCTAGCTAGTGAGATACTCTGAAATTGAAAGTTTTAGTAGCTATCACGTTCTTGTATCCGTGATTGCTTCAGTCTCTAATATTATTTTTCCTTCTTGATCAATTTCTGACAATATTGTTTGAAATGGGAGCGTGTCACTGATAGGTGTTCTCACGAAGATGTAGGAAAATCCAATTTGTATGCCATAGTACTAATATTTTGAAACACCTTGTAAGGATCATAGTACTAGGGTGATAATTTATTATCCTAGTTAGGTTGATTGAGCGACATTTGTTTGTATGGTTGTAGCCATCAAAATATCTAGTTTCCTATGTCAAAACTTATTTCATTGTGAATAATTCAAATTTTAATGAAAACATATTAAAATAAAACATTTTTAATAATAAATTTTAGGGTAATAAAATATATAGTAAATTTTTAAAACCAACCTAGGGTAATAATTCAAATTTTAATTAAAAAATAATAAAATGAAACATGTGATAATAATTTTGAGTAATATAATATGTGGTAATTTTGTTTAACTTTTCCCTCCAATCATAATGGTGTCACCTCGGTTTCAATATTAGGACTCATAGCACAATTTACATTTGAATTTTATCTAATATTTATGACTTAGAATTTAAATAATTCATATTTTAATTAAACAATATTAAAATGTAGTATTTGTGATAATAAATTTGTCTAATAAAATGTGTGGTAATTATTTTTAACATTTCTCTCCAATCACAACAGTGTGAGTCTGGTTTCGAAATCAAAGTCACTACAAATTTTAATGAAAATTATTGAATTTGCATGAGTTTTGTGGATTAGTTTTGATGATAAAACAATTTCCTCATTAATGATTATGATGTATAATTCAAATAATTCAAATTTTAATTTAAAAAAATAAGGTGAAACATTTGTAATAAAAAAATTGGCTAATAGAAGTCGTAAGATTTTTAAAAAACTTCCCTTTATTCACAACCTATCACTTTAGTGTCAACATGAACATCCCTAGCACAATTTTTTATCAAAATTATTGAATTTGTATGCTTTTTTGCATTAGTTTGGATGGGAAAATAATTTACATTCAAATTTCCATTAATTATTGTGATTAGAATTTGAAAAATTCAAATTTTAATTAAAAAAGCATTAAAAACGCTATCATCCCTTGTGGATCTATCAAACTTTGAAAGGTATCAAATAGTTGCAAACCTCTTTTTTTAGAAAAAAACTTAAGTTCAAATAAAAATAAATAATCTTAATTTAAATTTTCATTACTAATAATAGATTAATTTTAATAATTCCAAGATTTAGTTAAAAAAATTAAAATGAAACATTTTTTTTTAATAAATTTGGTTAATAAAATGTGTGTTGGAGATTTTTAACTTTTTTCTCACATCCTAATAGCATTACTCAAATTTCAACATCAATATCCCTAGCACAATTTTTACCAAAATTATTAAAAAGAATTTACTTTTAAATTTTAAAGTAAAATTTGAATAATTCAAATTTTAATAAATACACATTAAAGCTAAAACTAAAGTAAATCTATCTTAACTATCTCTCTATCAGTGCCCAAAAAGTCTCAAATCTATCAAAATGTAAACATGACCAAATGTATATGCCTTGAGTAAAAATTTACAATACAAAAACTTGATCACTTTTGGTCTTTAATAAATATGGGATTAAAATTAGCCTAATTTTAATTTAAATTTCAAAATATATTAAAAAAATTATAAAACCAATATATTATAAAATTAATGTTTATAAATTAACAATCTTCGAACTGATATTGAAACTAACTCGAAATTTATTAGCATAAGACACGCAAAACTAATTCGAAATTTATTACCCTCAGACACGCAAAGATATAGCAACTCACTTGTAATTCAATAATTCAATAAGAAGTAGATAAATAAAAGGAATAAATGTTGAAGCTGACGATAGATACATATTTGAAATATTCTAGAATTTTAGATAGAATATTCTTCTTTCGAGTCAGACTTTGAATAATTTATCACATGATTCAACGACGGCGGCTGAACCGATCACGGTCAAGAGTTCCTACTGAACGGATTTACGAAGTCAAAATTTACGAGCTGTACAGGATTCATTTACGAGGGCTTTGTAAGTCCACTCCATTTCATTGAATAATTCGAACGAATCGCCAAACATCATTACATATTCTTCCACGTTTACCCTCTTCTCAGCTTCCCACCTGTTCGCGTGACCACTTACTATATATATACTATATATTTGCATATAAAGATTACAATACACTCGCATTATCGTTAATCTTCTTCTGATATTAATATTGGTGCAATCAATCGCTTATTGTGGGACTGCCAAAAGAAGAGCTGGAAATGAGAATGGCAGCCCGAGTGGTAATATTGATTGCCATGATTATGGTGGTCACGATGGTTAGCGAAGGTTCGGCATGCAGGCCGCTGAAATTCAGATTCATATTTCAAGGAGAACATAATATTGAGATGAAGAATGGGTTGCTTGAATCGCTGCCAAGGGGTCCCGTACCTCCATCGGGGTCATCTCAGTGTAAAAACTACAGGTCTTCCGGTGGAGGTTCGTGTCCAGTTTAACGAATCTAACGCAGGATGGGATAATCCAGTTGTTGAAAAGAAGAAACTCCCAGACATAGAATTACACAGCCTAAAATTTGAATACAACAATACTAGAACTGATCTATACACCGAGAAGAAAACGACATGGATAAGAAATAACATATAACCAGAAGAGAACGACCAAGGATACCTGCCTTGCTATAATTATGAAAAGAAGCAACTGATCATCTCATCTGGACCAGCCACATGGTGAGAAAGTACTAACATGCCCTCCAAATCATGGGCAGGAGATTGTAATGTGATTAACTGAGTCAAATACATTACATGGCATCAAATTTTCTTTAGTCCTCAGTGTCACCATGTACTTTGGATTTATTGTTTCAGAGCCTCAGAAAAAAGTACTTATCAGTCTATATGACTAAAGGTATGATTTTTCCTTAGTAAATAAAATTAATAGAGTAAAGAATCATTTTCTGAAACAACAGGTTGACAAATAACATATTTATGCTTTTGCTGCGGACAACTTACCCCAAAGGGATTATGTACAAAGCTAATTTATCTAAAGCATATCAGTTACCAATTTCTATCACACATTTGTGTTGTCATTTCTTAACTTTGGAGATGATTCCTAACACCGAGCTATGGTTAGCATTGCACAATGCAAATTCTACTCGTACCCATGTGTTATATATCTAATATGAAAAGCATAAAAGCTATAAGTCGTAGTCACTGCCTTCTAAACTGGTTGCAGTCAGCATTAGTGAAGAACTCGAAAGCTCTGCGCTTCCACCAAAAAAACAGTTATTATAAAATTTTGTTTACATTATCTCATTTTATGGACAGGAATGATTCGTTAGACACTATGAGTTATTTTAAATTCATACTGTCAATTATCTGAATCATCGTTTCTGGTAAAGTTGAATAAAAATAAAAATGAGTGGTAAAGTTGAATAAAATAAAAATCAGCAGTAAGGTGTAATCGGATGTAGGTTATGTTAGAAATGTTTCTTATTGTGACTTAAATGGTCTAACTTTAAATGAAATGCTTTGTGAGAGCAGTAACCCTAATTTCAATTCAGATGATATTGGATGGAAATATCATTATAAATATGGGTGGACTACCAGGATTACTCATTTTCTCAAGGAAAAAATTGTGCATGATTTCATCATTTGGCACATTATGTTATGTCTTTGATAGATCAAAAGATCTCTTTATTGGATTGGAAAATATTTTCCACATCAAATATAATCACCATGGCTAAAAGTAAGTTCCATTTTATTTCTCATTAAATTTCAAAGTTACATTTGGTATTACTGGAATTTGATTTGAATATTTACTTCTCTCTCTAAATTTAATTATGTTAAGATACACGGTGGTTTTATTGAGAGAAAGAATGCAGTTAATTATTATAATATACATATGACTACAAGTATATGAGTTTTAATATATACATATGATCATAGTTTACCATGATTTGGGTTATTGAATCATGAGATATGGTGAAAATTTAGTATCTCAAACACGACAATATCAAATGAACCAATGGATATACGCATTTCATGATAATATGTATCAACTATGCATATATGTGGTAGAATTAGCACTTTCAGCAATGAATTATGTCAGCAATGAATTATACAGATATCAGAATTATAATTGACAATTGATGAATACTAGAAGGTTATTTGAACATGATATTGAGAAACATATATATAAGTTAATTCAACATAACATGATATGCTTTTAATGTTTTACCATTATGAATCATGATGTGTCATAACACATGAATGTGCATCATTTTTGTGACAAGATCATTCTATTGTTAACTAGGCACATTTATTTTATATATTTTGATTCTATATGATTATAATTAATGCATTGACATTAGGATTAGCTAATGCATACTAATTTTTAATCTATTTTATGCATTGTCCTCAAGATTAGTCTACACACATTTTTTTAATTGTCCTTCTCCCATTATATGGACAAGAAAATGGAGCAGGCATTGTGCACAAATTCAATCACAAATCAATTTATATTTTTCACAACAAAGCCAAATTACAAGCGAGATAAATAGTGGTCATGAGATCCAACAATTTCTAAGAGAGGATAATATTATTGAGAAAATATCTCAACAGACTCTAACCACTAACACACAAAATCTTCCTACATTCTAATGCAAGCATTCTTTCAAGGGGCCCTTAAATTCTTACATTTACATCATTACAAAGATTAACACAAAAATGAAAAATTACAATTCACATGTCACATATTTCTGAGTGGTCTTCCTCGACACTTATCCCCACTTTGAAGTCTCCCGGACAATGCTCTTTTCACCGCCACAATATTCGATCTTCCCATTCAACTCATTTAAGACATAATCACTTCTAACCATATTTGATGAGCTTTGTATAATTGAATCTTCTCGATCTCCCAAAGGACAATTGATAGTGGACTATATGGAGCAGTCAATTATGAATTTGACCTCCCGAAGAACAATCTAGATAGTGGACTGTATTGAGCAGTCAATTATGCATTTGACCTTTCTACACACATGGATCTCATTACATAACCTGTAACTGATGATCTTGAAGATCGAATCACAAGAAGACCCATCAGTATATAATAGAATCACACAATCAAATTAGCAAATCTTTCTTTTCGCACCCAAGAGTATTGAAAACTGTTATTTATTCAATAATTGGTCTTAATAGGTTTAATATACAAACTCCAAATAAATTTAAAATTGAAACCAAGTTCAAAGCAAGACAAAAATCTCAACGAACTTTTGCTGGCTTAGATCCCGAGGTTTAGTGTTCTTGCTGAAAAGAGAAAAGGTATAGGTCTCCATGCTTGTTCCCCATCTCTTGAGTGTTTAGGAGAAGACCATATGGTTTTAATTGATAATTCAATGACAAGTGGGATACTGGAATATCCCAACACTTCCATAACCAAGAAAAGAGTATCAGCCATGCCGTCGAACACGTTGTTGTAGTTTCGATATGTGTCTTGCAGGACTGCACATGTGGATTTAAAGAGGGTGTAGTCCAGCGGAATGATGTCTCTATTGTCTATGTAGTAGTTTGGAGGATAAGTTTAATTTGTGGAGTATGGAGAAAACCCATATATATGATAGGGGAAACTATCCTGGAAGGCATACTGGTTAAAATGTTGAGGAAAGTTTGACAAAGGATGAAACTGAAAAGTGGAGCAGAGATTGCTCTTCTCAATATTTTGAATGATTAAATAAATTACATTGTAAACATCAATAATAAATAACTAAAGTAAAACTCTACACCTATGGAATAGAACTCAAGTAAGACTAAACTACTTATGACACCTAGCAGACAATAAATCAAATGTGATGACACCTAACCAACAACTAACTAACAGTGAGATTAATATCTCAACATCCCATCCTAATATCAACTGTTACATGTAATGATACTTACAATGCCTAGTTGTTCTCTTTGAAATTCAAATACATTCTTACCCAATGGATCTGTGAAAATGCCTTCTAGTTGATTTTTGGAACCACAGAAAGAAAGTATTATGTCCCCATCTTCGAGAAGCTCATGGATGAAATGAAAACGAGTGTCAATGTGCTTGCTCTTTTTGTGGAAAACATGATTTTTTGATAAATAAATTGTTGAACTGTTATCATAGTAGATTGGAGTTGGCTTCTTCTGATATTTGAAATACCTTCCAATAATCTTCTCAACCACACAGCTTGACAAGCTACTAAATTTGCTACTACATATTCTGCCTCTGTAGAATATTTTGAAATGATTGACTATTTCTTGGATTCCCATGAAATCAGATTGGTTCCAAGATGAAAAGCATACCCTGAGGTGCTTTTGCAATCATCTAAACTCCTTGCATAATCACTGTCTGTACAACCTGAAAGTGAACAATTTTTAGAATGTATATAAAACAAACCATAATCTATTGTCCTAGAAATATACCTTAACATCCTTTTTGCAACCTTCCAATGAGAAACCTTATGTGATTGCATAAACTTGGAGACAAAACTTGCTGCAAACATAATATTAGGTCTAGTTGAAGTGAGATATAACAAGCTACCAACTAGAATTTTATACAGTGTGGAATCAACTGGTGGTGCTACATCTTCTTTGCTCAGTTTTGTGCCTTGAGAAATTGGTGTATCTGCAGGTTTGCAATTGGTCATTCTGAACTTTTTGATGATATCACTGGCATATTTTTGCTGACCGACAAAAATTCCATTAGCAGATTGGTGAATTTCAATGCCTAAGAAGTATTTCATGACTCCTAGATCTGTCATATCAAACTCTTTTTGCATTGCTGCTTTGAAATCTTCTAACATCATATTTCCTGTATAAATAAGATCATCTACATAAAGGTATGCAATGAGAATTTTACCTTCATGTATTTTGGTATACAAAGTTGGCTCATGATTGCTTCTGAAAAAACCACTTTTGATGAGATAGGTGTCAATGCGATGGTACCAAGATCTTGGAGCTTGCTTCAAACCATATAAGGCTTTCTTCAATCTGTATATCTTATGCTCCTATCCTAGAACTTCAAAACCCAGAGGCTGCTCTACATAAACTTCTTCCTGCAATATACCATTTAGGAAAGAAAATTTTACATGAAGTTGATAGACATTCCATTTGTGCTGAGCTGTTGTGGACAAAATGGTTCTGACAGTGTCTAACCTTGCTACTAGAGCAAAGGTTTCACCATAGTCGACACCAAACTGTTGTGAGAATCCTTTGGCAACGAACCTTGCCTTATGTTTCTCAATATCTCCTTTTTCATTCAGCTTGGTCTTATATACCCATTTTACACCAATTCTGGTTTTGTATCTTGGGAGATCAGCTAATTCCCAAGTCTGATTCTTCTCTATGGCAGCAATTTCTTGGTTCATTGCTTCTACCCAATGCTTTTCTTTAACTTCTTCTTCAAAATGAGTTGGTTGAGATGAAAGAAATGTAAACATATTATGCTGGTCAAACTCATGTTCTTACTCATATATTTCTTTGGCGCTTCTTGTTTTTTGATTGTCTTCTAAAGATGTTGAATCACTAGTGGATTCACTGCTTGAAGATGTACCATTTTCAGAATAGTATGGGTCTTCTTCAACCTGCAATCTTGGTGGATGTGGTGGATAAAAAGACTGAATTGAAGCTTCATCAACTTGATAATACCAAGATTTATTTTCAAAAAAAATTACATCTCTGCTTAAAAAAAACTTCTTTGTAACTGGATTATAAAGTTTGTAGGCCTTTGACTACTCACTATAGCCTACAAAATACATCTTTCACTCCTATCATCAAGATTCTTTCTTAGCTTCTCAGGAACATGTGAAAATGCTACTAATCCAAAAATTCTAAAGTGAGATACATTTACCTTTTTACCATCCCATGCTTCTTGAGGAACTGTATCTTGGAGAGTGGTTGTTGGAGATCTGTTGAGAACATACACTGCTATTGAAACCGCTTCAACCCAATAATTGTTTTACAACTTCTTCTCACGAAGCATACATATGGCCATGTTCATGATTGACTAATTTTTCCTTTCTGCTACTCCATTCTGTTGTGGAGTATATCTTGTTGTGTTCTTCATTATGATTCCTTGCTGTTGACAAAATGCTTTGAAGTGATTGGAGTTCTACTCTCCTCCTCTATCGGATATTAGCACTTTCAAAGGCTTTCCACTCTGCTTTTCTGCTTCTTTGAATTCTTTGAACCTTGAGAATGTATCTGATTTGTTTTGAGGAAATACACCCATGTCTTCCTGCTATAATCATCAATGAATGTCAAAAAATAAAAACTACCACCAATAGATGGTGTTTGCATTAGACCACATATATCTGTATGGACAAGCTCTAAAGCCTCTTTTTCTCTAGAGAAAGATGTGGGAAAGTTGTCTCTTTTATGCTTGGACATAACACAGATTTCACAATTATGGTATTTCTCATTCACAGTAGGGAGACCAATGACTATTGACTATTTCTGAAGCTGACTTAGACTTTTGAATGGTATGTGGCCATATCTAGAATGCCATAGTTGAGACTCATCTATTCTTGACACATTGTGTACAAAAGTCTGTGAAAGATTTTGACTTCTAAGAGTCAAAGGAAACATCAAGTTCTTGGTTTTTTCAACCTTAGCTATCATTCTTCTATTGGGTTGTTTGTTATAGATATAAAATATATTCTCTTGAAATATTACATCATAACCATGTTCCATCAGTTGTCCTACACTAATGAGGTTATGCTTCAGCTTTGGAACATAACAAACATAAGGAATTTATTTCTGTTGATTCTATTTAGTAAGAATAGGAACAGTACCTTTTCCTTCACCTTTAAGTCAAGAATGATATCCAAGAGTAATTTCTGATGTTATGGAAGAATCAAAATAAGAAAACAGATTTCTGTTACCTGTCATATGATTTTTGCAGCCACTGTCCAACAACCAAAGATCCTTGTTGTGAGTATCTTCTGAAAGATTGCATGAAAGAAACATTGATTTAGAGGATTCTCCTTCATTTTTGGAGAGATGGACATTGCCTCTATGCTGATTTGACTGTTTCTTTTTGCATTCATTTTCATAATGCCCAAATTTCTTGCAGTAATAACACTGGACATTATACTTTCTCCAAGGTCTTCTTCTTTGAGTTTGATTTTGTGGAGGTCTCCACTGCTCTGTTGCATGATGATGTTCTGATCTACCTCTACTTCGACCTCTGCCTCGCTTGTCGTCGCCTCTATATCCTCTTCCTGGTGGCGATCCCGAGGAGGGACGCGTGGCTATTGACCTTTTAATTCTCCGTTTCCAAGTTGGGTTTGGTGGCAAGGTTTTAGGTGTATTTCTTAATTGCGGTTTAATGTTTTTGCTACAGCCTCTGTACTGACCTCGGGCTTGTGACTAAGGGTTTTCACCTACGTCGAGGGGTTTTGGAGGTCATTTCTACTGTGTGATGGTTTTTCTCTGTGATTACTCTGTGTCCTCGCCCGATTTCTGCGATGGCTGGTAAGTATTTTGCCTTGTCTACTCTGTATGGCAGTTCAATATGTCTTGCCAGTTCTCTTTGGTGTATTGGTGCTATGTCTCTATTTGTCCTCCATGGTCTATCATTGCTATGCCTCTGCTTGTTTCTTGTGGCAACTCATTGGTCTGGTGTTTGGAGGGTTTCAGGTCCTCTCCCTCTTGCAAGTCTGTTTGTCTATGCTATTTGCTTCAAACTCATTTCTGTTCGTTTTGTGGTGATTTGTTTGTTGATGTGGGTCTGGTTATGCTTCGGCTAATCTCAGGTCACTGCTTTGCTGCTACACGAGACGACTCGATGCCCTCAATTGCAGGTGAGCTCTTCTTTCCGGTTTCAATTTCACTTCCAGTTTTTAAAGGTTCTAATGCTCTAGCTCCTTGGTGAGCAGGCAGAGCATGTTCGTGGCTCAGTCACTAGTGGAAACACTCTGTTGTGGGTCTCGGCTCTTGTCCTTCATTTTGAAAGCGGTTCTTCTCCAGGTAAGATCTACGTTCCCCTTCCTATTAGCTTTCCACTATTATCCTTTTGATTTTCATGGCTCAATACTAACCGCTACCCTCTCTGTGGTGGTGTGCAAGTCTCTCCAGAGAAGCACTGCTCCACAGCTTCGTCCTGGTGACTGTTTCGTGGGCTTAGAGAAACCTAGGTAGGGCCTTTCCGTAGCTATAGTGGTTTCCTTGCTTGCCTTGTTGTGTGTCTAGTTTTGCAGTAGTTATTTGGTCACTTGCTCTTGTTTGTGTTTCGGTTATACCCTTGATGTTTTGGGTCCTTCGTATCTGTATGTGATCTCCGAGGTGTTCATGCCCTCACTAGAAGTTTTAGGCATAACCTATGGACTGTAATGTATTTTTATTTCAAGGGTTTGGAACCCTTCACGATTTCTAGACTACAGATTTTTGTACAGTGAAATTTTATTGAACGAAAATGAAAATGTCATGTACAGGAAATGTATTTTTTTGTTTAAATGTAGAATATAATTAGTACCTGGGATTTGTTTTGTTGAGAAATGAAATCTATGTATTGTCGCACCTCTATTAGGTTCTCTTCTTGCAAATGATTCTTGGCATTTAATTCTTGTCGATGTTAGTTCGAATCTTTGAAAAGAAAAATGGTTTCACTGTCTTGCTTTCATTTTTATGCCTGAGACATTTATGCACGGAGAACGTAATGAAATTTAATCTACTGTATTAAATGATAGATTTTGAATTTGTTAGTTATCATAGAAGTTCAAATATTCCTGGGTTACAGCTTCTGGGCTCTCTCTCCTCTCTGGATGGTAGCCCTTCCATGATCTTTGATTTTTCCTTTTCAATACATTGTCAGCAGTTCCTTTTCAGTTTGAGGAACTGTTCCTCAGTTATGTTTCAGTTACTAAACAATTTTTTCAAACAAATCCCTAACTAATTCCTATTTTGTCTAATTTAAAAAGAACTAACAATGGCTGATTCGGCCTTAACTAAAAGTGACACAAAATATAACTAAATGAAACAGAAACTTGAATTGTTTTTCTCCCTATTTGTCAAGATAAAATGAAAAAAAAAAAAAAAACATCTCCTAGCTATCGCCTCTTCACTTGGATGCTCCTGCATCAAGCTCCCGGGTTAAATTAAACTCATGGCTCCTATCCATGAGCTCTTCAATAGAGTACCCGGTGCTTTGAATCTAGCCAACATCTAACCAAGAGCTATCTTCAATAGGATGACCCTTCCACTTGACTAGGTACTATAAAAATTCCTTCCTTCGAGTCAGTCTGGCCACCTGAGTATCTAGGATTTGTTCGATCTCTAGAGGCTTTACTGGGGGCATTTTCTTAATCCACGAAACATTCTCTTTCTGGGTGTCCCTTGTTCGTCTTTCCGAACTATCTTCTCCATCTACCGCAATGTAGGGGTATAGTTCTGCCACATTGAAAATGGGTGAAATTCCAATACGTAGGGGTAACTGCAACTTGTAAGCATTCGCAGAAAACTTCCAAAGAATCTTGCAAGGCCTAATTTTTTTCCATTTCAACTTGTTGTATTCACCTTTAGGAAACCTTTCCTTGCTTAGGTGTGCTAATTCCAGGTCTCCTATGTTGAATTGTACCTCCCGTATTTTCAAATATTCCTTTTGCTTGTATCTTTGACTGTTGTCCTGTAATTTCTATTTCACTTGTTCATGAAGATCATTGATTTCCTTTGCGAAATCTTCCCCATCAGCACTCCTGCACTCCGACTGTCCCAAATCCCGTAACTCATGTACTCCACGTGGGTGCATTCCATACAGGATTTGGAAAGGACTACTGCCCGTGTTTCGGTTGAGTGAATCGTTATAAGAAAATTCTTCTTGTCTAAGCACACGATCCCACTGTCAAGAATTTTCTCCAACCAAACTCCTCAACAAGTTTCCCAGGCTTCGGTTCACCACTTCGGTTCGACCATCGATTTGCGGGTGATAAGATGAGCTGAAGTTTAGTTTGGTGTCTAATTTTTTCCATAGTGTTCACCAAAAATGTCTTGTAAACATAATGTCTCAATCCGAAACAATAGACTTCGGCAAGGCATGTAATCTGACTATCTCGGTAAAGAACAAATGTGCTACATGTGTGGCGTCACTAGTTTTCCTACATGGAATGAAATGTGCCATTTTGGTGAAATGGTCTACCACCACCATGATGGAATCAAATCCCCATTGTGTCTTCGGCAGACCTAAGACAAAGTCCAAACTGACAGAGTCCCATGGTTTGTTAAGGGTGTATACAACCCCGTGTTCTAGCTGTGTCCCTTTGCAAGCTGACACACTTTTCATCTAGTCACAAACCTCTGTACATCTCTGCGCATCTTTGGCCAATAGTAAAAGTGGCTCAACTAATCCAAGGTCTTGTCTATGCCAAAATGTCTGGCTAAACCTCCATTATGGTTTTCCTGGATTAGGTTCTCTCTCATAGAACATTCCGGAATACACAACTGCCCTCCTTTGAATAGCAACCCTTCCTGCATATTATAGTCCAGCCATGAACTGTTATCTCTCAACAACGGATTTTGGCAAGCTTCATAAGCTTCCTTAAAATCTGCATCTGCCTCATACAAGTCCTTAAGATGTTCAAATCATAATACTTGTATCGTACTTTCCTATAGGATCAAATTCCTCCTGCATAACGCATCTGCCACTTTGTTGGCTTGACTGTTGATGTGTTTCAACGCAAACGTAAAACTTTGTAAGTACTCCACCCACTTCGCATGTTTATGGTTCAGCTTATGCTGATGCATAATATACTGCAATGCAAAATTGTCTGAAAACAAGACAAATTCATTGGGCAACAAGTAATGTCTCCAATGCTTCAGTGCTTGAACCACTGCGTAAAATTCCTTGTCATAAGACATGTACTTTTGCCTACTTTCATTTAGTTTCTCACAGAAATAGGTTACTGGCTTGTCCTCTTGACTGAGCACTGCACCAATGGCTGTCCCACTAGAATCACAACGAACTTGAAAATTGTTAAAGTCTGGTAACCTCAAAATCGGTTTTTCTGTAATTTTCCTTTTGAGCAGCTGAAAAATCTTATTTACCATTTCTGTCCAATGGAAAGGTTGATTTATCTTCTTAATGGTGTCCAGCATGGGTGCACAAATCCCACTGAAATTTTTAATAAATTTCCTATGAAAATTCCCCAATCCATGGAAACTTCGTACCTCAAACAAACTTTTGGGTGATGGCCAGCTAACTATGGCTGCAACCTTTTTCGAATCCATTTTTAGTTCATTCTCGGAAATCACAAATCCCAAATAAATTATTTTTTTTTTCTGGAAAAAGAACATTTCTTCAAATTTATCAGCAATTTTTTTTGCTGTAATTTTTCCAATACATACCTCGTGTCGAAAATGTTCCTCCTTCGTTTTGTTGAATATAAGTATATCATCCAGATATACAATCACAAATTTCCCAATGAATTCCTTCAGCATCTCGTTCATCAACCGCATGAATCTGCTAGGGGCGTTTCTCAATCCAAATGGCATAACCAAGCATTCCTACAAGCCTTCATTAGTCTTGAAGGTTGTCTTCCACTCGTCACCTTCTCGAATTCTGATTTGGTGGTAACCACTTTTTAGGTCTATCTTTGAAAAGTAAGCTGCTCCACAAACAATCCATCCGAGGTAAAGGAAACCTGTACCTGATGGTAATCTTGTTAATGGCCTGGGAATCCGTGCACATTCGCCACTCACCTCCTTTCTTGGGAACTAAAACAGTCGGTACTGCACAAGGGCTTAAACTCTCCTGAATCAGTCCTTTATCCAACAACTCCTGCACCTGCTTCTGGATTTCTTCATTATCCTTTGGACTCATCCAGTAGGTAGCCTTGTTTGGAAAATTGGCCCTTAGAATAAAATCAATATGGTGACTAATGCTCCACTTCAGTGGTAATTTGTCTGGTAGATCGTCTACCACAATATCACTAAACTCTTGCAGCATGTCCTGTATTTCTTTAGGTAAGTCAGTGACTTTAGTATGGATCAATACTGGTTTTGGCCTTCACACAACTGCATACTTCACCTCATCATCCTCCATCTGTCATAAAAACTCTTTTCCACCTAACAGTAGTGTTTTTGTCCCACTGGATTCTGCAACTTCCTCTTCCTTCATGGGCACTAAGGTATGCTTTATCCCATCTTTAACAAACTTGTAACAATTTTTTGCCCCGTCATGGATGACCTTCCTATCATACTACCATGGTTTGCCCAACAGAATATGGCACACGTCCATAGGAACGATATCGCAAGTCACCTTGTCCTTGTACTTTCTAATATGAAACTCTACTTCACACTGCTCATCGACCAACAGTTCGTCACCTTTTTGCAACCACGACACCTTGTATGGGGTTGGGTGCTTCAACTTCTTCAAACCCAATTTTCCCACCATTTCAGTAGCTACCAGATTATCAGTACTTCCACTATCTATAATTAATTTGTGGCATTTACCATGCGACTTGCGTACAGTCTGGAACAATGCTTTCCTCTGTGTTTGATAAGCTACTTCTTTAGCTGGTTTTAATAATACCTTGTTCAACACCAAGGCTTCCCCAGTCTCTGATATATTTTCCACCACCTGTGGCGGTGCCTCCGCTTCATCGGGCTGAGCGACATATGCTCCCCTCTGCCCAGTTTGTTCATTTTTAGGACATTCAAAGGACTTGTGTCCCCACTTGTGACAATTGTAACGCTGATAGGCATTTCCTCTGCCTCTGCCATTACCTCTTCCTCGCTGGTATGACCTTCCTCCTCTGGTGTTACCTTCCTTTTCACTCTGTCCTAAAGTCTTCGAACTACTGCCCTCTTCATTGCTATTGCCAGTCCTACCTCTCCCAAAGGTCTATACACGACCTCTACCAGAAGCACGTCCTCTTCTGGCATTTTTTTTTCTAGCAATCTTTTCCTCCACCTTGAAAGCACTCTAATAAGCTTCCTCTATGGTCTTAGGGGAAAGAATACTAATTTCGTCTAGGATCTCCATCCATAGACCATTCACAAACCTCGATGTTTTCTCAGGGTATCTTCAACATAACCAGCTCTCAGGTTAACTTTATAAAATTCTTCAGTATATTCCCTTACAGTCATCATTCTCTGCTTCAGGTTCTGTACTTGTTTATAAAGGGCAATTTTATAATCTTTAGGCAGAAACTTGCTCTTCATCCTAGCAACCATCCTATCCCATTTTTTAATCAATGGTTTGTTTAATATCTTCCTTTCTGCCTGTACACTATCCCTCCATAGAGTTGCATGTCCCTTCAATTTGGTGACAACAAACCTGATCCTCTTGTCTTCGCTAATTTCTTCATACTCAAAATATTTATCTAACTCACTTATCTAGTCTAACAATGCCTCTGTGGACAAACTTCCATCATAATTAGAGAGCTCCGCTCTTGGCTTATTGCTAGCCAATAAAACTGACCTCAATAGCTTAATTTCCAGTCCTTTGTCATATGACCCATCCATTGTGGCTATGTTTTCCTCCTCACTGTCATCCCCACCTTCCAGATCTCTACGCCTTCCTACTTCCACTGCTGCCAAACGTGCAGTTAAATTCCTAATTTCTTCTCGTAGTCCTTCATCTACTACTCTTCTAATGCCTCTTCCGTGACCCCTTCTTCCTACCTCCATTTTTTTTTTACTGATAGAAAAGGACAACCTGCTCCGATACCAAAAATTGGTGGCGATCCCGAGGAGGGATGCGTGGCTATTGACCGTTTAATTCTCCATTTCCAAGTTGGGTTTGGTGGCAGGGTTTTAGGTGTATGTCTTAATTGTGGTTTAATGTTTTTGCTGCCACCTCTGTACTGACCTCGGGCTTGCGACTAAGGGTTTTCACCTATGCCGAGGGGTTTTGGAGGTCATTTCTACTGTGCAATGGTTTTGCTTTGCGATTACTCTGTGTCCTCGCCTGGTTTCCGCGATAGCTGGTAAGCATTTTTCCCTATTGGCTCCTTATGGCGATTTAATATATCTTGCTAGTTCTCTGTGGTGTATTGGTGCTATGTCTCTATTCGTCCTCCATGGTCTGTCATTGTTATGCCTCTGCTCATTTCCTATGGCGACTCATTGCTCTGGTGTTTGGAGGGTTTCAGGTCCTCTCCCTCTCGCAAGTCTATTTGTCTATGCTATTTGCTTCGAACTCGTTTTTGTTCATTTTGTGGTGATTTGTTTGTTGATGTGGGGTTTGGTTATGCTTCAGCTCTACAAATCTCAGGTCACTGCTTTGCTGCTGCACAGGACGACTTAGCACCCTCAATTTCAGGTAAGCTCTTCCTTCCGGTTTCAATTTCACTTCCAGTTTTTAAAGGTTCTAACGCTCTGGCTCCTTGGTGAGTAGGCAGAGCGTGTTCATGGCTCAGTCACTGGTGGAAACCCTCTTGTTGTGGGTCTCGGCTCTCGTCCTTCATTTCGAAAGCGGTTCTTCTCCAGGTAAGATCTTCGTTCCCCTTCCTGTTAGCTTTCCACTGTTATCTTTTTGATTTTCGTGGCTCAATACTGACCGCTACCCTCTCTGTGGTGGTGTGCAGGTCTCTCCAGAGAAGTGTTGCTCCACAGCTTCATCCTGGTGACTGTTTCGCGGGCTTAGGGAAACCCGGGTAGGGTCTTTCCGTAGCTATAATGGTTTCTTTGCTTGCTTTGCTGTGTGTCTAGTTTTGCAGCAGTTATTCGGTCGCTTTCTCTTGTTTGTGTCTCCGCTATACCCTTGATGTTTTGGGTCCTTTGTCTCATGTCTCATTAAATTTCAAAGTTACATTTGGTATTACTGGAATTTGATTTGAATATTTACTTCTCTCTCTAAATTCAAAATATATATGATATACTATAGATTAAGGAAAACTATATATAAAAGTAACTAAAAGAATTATGATTAAAATATTTTAAGTAATTTTACTATTTTACATAATGGCTATTTTTTGTATATTTTTGGGTCAATTATGTTCTAAATAGAGAAAAAATGTGTTCTAATTGCAAATTTAAGTATTGCAGACAATCCAAGTTTCCAATTAAATTTTGAAAACCTTAAATCCATTTTATAAATTCAAAAATACAATTTAAATAATAAAAAATTATCTATCTATCTATCTATCTATCTATCTATCTATCTATATATATATATATATATATATATATATATATATATATATATATATATATATATATATATATATATATATCTTAATTATAGATCTAATAAGCTTCTACATGAATCAAATATCTCCTATGTCAAATTTTTATTCAAATCTTCCACTAAAAAAGGTTTGCGGGTCAACAGATTTGATCCCTCTAAATTCTTGTTAGATTCGTGATTAAAATGGATCTATACTCATGTGATTTATGTGTGATTTATGGTCTATCATGTGGGCATCCCATTTAACTACTAATGCATGTAAAATATCAAACTGTTCTTATATAGTGCAATATCTCCTTGTTTTTTTTTTATCAAAGTCGGTTACTGGGTCTCTATTTAAAAAAAAAATTGAGGCAAGCCCCCATTACATCAATGCCAAATATAGAGGGATGACCAAGAATAAAACCAATGGGTAAGCATTCCATATCTTCCAAGCCCTTCTATTTTTTATTCTGAAAGTACCAATTTCACTATCCTTATAAATACCTACGAATTTATTCAACAAGACTATATATTTAGATAACATAATAGACTATTGGAGGAAGAACTTTGCAGATAGAGGAAGGACAAAAATGAGGAGACTAATTTTTGTTGACTGAAGATTCATAATGAGACAGGAGTCGATTCTTATTGCTTTCATAGTTAGATTTCTCTCTCATCTGGTTAAATAGTAAACTCTTCAAATAGTTGGTCATTTCTTCCATATGCTTGCATTTGTGCTTTAATTCGGTAAGTTCCTTTCTTTGCTCTCCCAACTGTCTCTTGAGGAAAGATTTCTCAAATTTTGCTTCAAAGTTATAGTCCTTTATCATTTCTCTTATTTGTTCGAACATCAATTTATTGACTCTACACATAGCACAGATCTCGCACTTAGATACATTTTCGAGCGGATTCCATTCCATTTTTCCTTATGGGCAAAGGCGATCTTTCCAACAGGGAGAAGAATATATGTTGATTTTCCCACAAGACGGGCCATCAATAATTCTAAACCAAGAGTCGAGACTAGAAATAAGCAACTAGAGCAGCCCTAAGGAAAGAAGCACGGGCCACAAGGACAATGCGAGCAGAGGCGCAGGCCTCCAGAGTTGTGCGACGAGGAGAGGCAGATACCACTAAAGCTACATGAAGGATAGAAATGAAACCACCAGATCAACGCGAAGGGGAGGGGCAAGACAAAGAAACAGAGGAAAAAGAATACCAAAGGAGTGCAGAGATAGATACAGGGAGAATGAGAGATTCTTCTATTACTAGGTGGACAGATAAGGAGAGCAAGGGGAAAAGAGTGACTAGAGAGGTGAAGGCATTAGATTTAATGAGCCAGGCATCGAAGCAGGGAAAGAAGCCCCAGATCCACGCGAAGGGGAAGACCAAAATTTGCCAGAGCAACGCGAGGGGGAGAAGAGATAGAAACTACTAGCTCAGCGTGAAGGGGAGAAACCTATACCATCAGCGGAGTGCAAAAGGAAAGTGCCAAAATAAATCAAATACGATAAAATTGAACACCCAGGGGGTTCAAAAACAGATGCATTGAATTTGAAAGTTGCATCTGGGATTGTTAGGCCCCGATACTACTAGTGTAACCCTTGTTATTAGTTCAACCCCCTTATTATATTGTTGTGCCCATGTAGTCCCCATATTGTTATTATTGTGCCCCATAGAAACCCACTATTGTTATTATTGTGCCCTTACATTATTTTTGTTATGTCGGCTCTGACTATATTATGACCCCTTATACCCCTATATATAGAAAGGAGGTCTGTCATTTGTACATCCAACAATTGTTCATTTGTGTAATGTAAAGGAGGTTTCCCCCTCGAAGAGGCTTATTTCTAAGGAGTTCATCTATCTTTTCTATCTTTTTGTGAGCTGGTTTCCTAAAATTTGGTATCAGAGCTTTGGATTATAGGGTTTTCATTGCTCCAAACAGGTCATCGTGGCATTTTCGCTATAGCTTTTGTTTTACGACATTTCAGAAGCTAAGATGACAACCCATTTGAGATGAAATATCGCTCAACCTGAGGTCCAAATTTTAGAGCTTGTCTCACTATATTTCAGAGATATGATCCAAGGAAGTTATAGTTTTTGCAAGCTGTAGAATTTTATCTAAAACAGATCATCATGGAATTTTTGATATAACGTTTCCACTATGAAGTTTCAAAAGCTCAAACAAAAACCCATTTAAGAAGAAATAGTTCTAAACCACTGGTCTGAATTTCAGATCTTGTCTCGCTATATTTTCAGATATATGATCTGAGGAAGTTATGGTTTTTGCAAACTCCCGAATTACATCGTAAACAGGTGACCTTGGGAAAATCTTCATAATGTTCTCTATGAGCATCAGATTGAAAATTCATAAAAAGTTACCAAAAGAGGACAAACGATAGTTTTGAGTGTGTATTTTTTAGATCCGAAGGTCAAAACAGTGACACGTGGCATGTCATACAAGTTCGCTATTCGAAAAAGGTGTATAAGCAAGTCATCTTGGGAGATTGTGCATAAATCTTTCTTGGAGAATCTAATTTTGATCAGACTAGTGGCATTGGAAAGAGGACGTAGAGGACAACTGTAGGTCGATATTTCAGAATTGGAAGATCTGAAATTACAGAGTTATAGTTGTTTCAAGATCGATCTCCTAAAATCAAGAAAAAATGAGATGAGGAAGTTTGCTGGCAAGGATCCAGTAAATTGGATACTATAGATGGAGAAATATTTTGATCTACATGGTGTACCACTATTACAAAAGGTATGTATTGCATCTAATTATTTAGAACCGAATCAATTTTTATGGTATAAAGGGCTTTGTTCTCGTAAACCGCTTGTCACGTGGTCAATTTTCATGGAGGAAATGACAACACATTATGAGGATACAAAGAGAAACACCTTCTTTATCCAATTGATAAATCTCAAACAAAAGTGTTCATTAACAGAGCACATTAAGGACTTTCAAAAATTGAATATAAGGGAAAATGATATTCCAGAGAAGCAGAGGATTGATGTCTCCATAGGGACTTTAAAGGATAACATTCAACAAGAGGATTGTCTTTGGGAACTTGATTCATTGGAGAAGGCATTCAGGTTGGCAAGAAAAGTGGAAAGAAAAATTATGGAAACAAGGAATTCTACCCCTCAC
Organism: Pinus tabuliformis; assembly: GCA_031772625.1. Classification (NCBI taxonomy): domain Eukaryota; kingdom Viridiplantae; phylum Streptophyta; class Pinopsida; order Pinales; family Pinaceae; genus Pinus; species Pinus tabuliformis. The sequence continues at coordinate 815,545,004 of CM062819.1, read as the reverse complement.
AATTATAAACATGGAAGTGTTGTTTCTCCTAGCCTTCCACAACATGAAAGGGTGGCACCACAACAATTGGAAGAAAAAGGAGAAAAAGGGCTTTGTTATGATTGTGATAGAAAATGCACTAAAGGTCATAAGTGTGCTGAGAAGAAATTATTTTACATAGATTATGAAGAGGAAGATGAAAAGGATCAAGAAACATCAAAAGAGGAGGATATATGCTAGGAACCAACCCCAGAGAAAGAAGAAATCAATCCAACCATATCTTGTAAAGCATTGGCAAGAATTACCACTTCTCAAACTCTCAAGATAGAAGGACATATCAAGAAGATAAAGGTTCAAGGAGCGAAAGACCACATCGAGAAAGAAGAAATGAATCCAACCATATCTTGTAATGCATTGGTTGGAATTACCACTCCTCAAACTATCAAGATAGAAGGACATATCAAGAAGAAAAATGTTCAAGAAGTGAAAGATCACATTGAGCATCAAGAAATGAATCCGACCATATCTTGTAAAGCATTGGAAGAAATTACCACTGCTCAAACTCTAAAGATAGAAGGACATATCAAGAAGAAAAATGTTCAAGCAGTGAAAGATCACATCAAGCATCAACAACAAGTTCTCCAACTTTTAAAGGATAACGCCACTTTGGTGCAGAATTGAATGAAACAAAAGGTAGATCAACATCGCAGTGAAAAATGTTTTGATGTAGGTGATTGGATATTTTTACAACTACATCTCAAGCAAGCTATTTATGAGAAGGAAATGTTGGAAATACTACATGCACTTAGGAAATGGTGACCTTGCCCAATGGGAAGACACTTCAAGGTAAAAATGGATCATGATAGTCTTAAATACTTTTTAGAACAAATATTATCTTTAGAAGAAAAAAAAAAATGGGTCACAAATATGTTGGGTTATGACTTTGACATCATCTATAGAAAATGGAAGCAAAGATTTGTTGCAGATGCACTCTCAAGAAAGGATGAGGTTGTGGAAGCATTGTTTTGTGCTACTTCTATTATCCAACTAGATTGGATAAACAAAGCAAGGGATGAATGGAAGAAGGACGAAGAAGTGTGGCCACTCATTCAAAAGTTACAGAGGATCCCAATTCAAACAATACTTCCAATACTTGAAGAGGAAGGAAAAATCATATTGGAACCGGGAGTAGTCACAAAAACAAGAACCCGACAGCTACGAAATCGATCAATTTCAGAGTATCTCATCAAGTGGAAGAAGTTACCCGCTGAAGATTCCACATGGGAGGACAAGAATTTTATACAGAAGCATCAAGAACTATTCAAGCGTTGAGGACAACAGTTTTTGAAGGAGAGGGGCATGTTAGGCCCCTATACTACTAGTGTAACCCATTATTGTTATTAGTACAACCTATATAGTTTTACCCATGTATTCCCCATATTGTTACTATTGTGCCCCATAGAAGCCCACTATTTTTATTATTGTGCCCTTATATTATTATTGTTATGCTCGCTCTGATTATATTATGACCCCTTAGACTCCTATATATAGAAAGGAGGTCTGCCATTTGTACATCCAACAATTGTTCATTTGTGTAATGTAAAGGAGGTTGCTTCCTCGAAGAGGCTTATTTCTAAGGCGTTCATCTATCTTTTCTATCTTTTTGTGAGCTAGTTCCATAACAAGGACTTGACGGAACTAAGCCCGATGACAGGAGAAAGATGGAGAGAAAGAGCAGCAAAAATATGGGAACAAGAGCTAAGAGAGAAAGATTATAAAGCCACACAGAGGGCCTCTGCATGATAGATAAATTGTTCATTTAATGGGGAGCCTTCAAGGATGAGACTCGCTTTATTTACGGAGTCTGACAATGTTGTTTGTACATTGTGATTTTCCTGATTCTATTAAGCTTCTTAGTTCTAGATTTTTGTATTGAGGTGACTGATGCCCACCTTGATGCCCTCAGATTGAGTGCAGTTCTCTGTACTTGATAGCTTGAAGTCATATGGGATGGATTTTTTATCAATTTCATTATCAATTCTGGATTTTCCCATAGGACGATTGACCGCCAAATTGGCCTGTGTATTAGTTGTACCATTATTTTATCTTAGGATATGATTGTAGGTGACTTCTCCAAGATACTCAAGGTTTTTTTCCACCCTTTTGATTATTTGGCTCAGAATCTGGTTCTTGAGGCTTCTTCACTCCACCATCGATCAAATAATTATTTCTAAATCCCCCATTATGAATGGGTTGTTCATACCTCATTGCCTTAATATTTCCAATCGCAAGAGGAGGTTGTATACTTCTACCCTATTGTTGGATAATTCTCCTAATCCACATTCATAAGTGATGGGATTTATTCCTCGTGGATCAAAGATGAGACCTCAAACTCCAGTCTTACTTGGATTAGACATAGAATCTCAATTAAACATTAAGCAAGGCCAATTTAGCTTCTCCATCCATACTTTAAAATCCTCTTTTTTAATTATGATTTTACAACTCTTAGTGCTAATAGTAGATCTATTAATGGTTGACTTTCTTATGTTTTCTTTTTCTACTTGCTCATCGCGAATTATAACCAGATTCTTTCCTCATGCTGCATATGTTTGATATATAAATATTTAGCTCCTTTGGAATTGATGAACTCGGTTTTCATGCTCCAAGTTTTAGCTGATATTGTTCTGTTGCTTGGGATGTGATCTTTGAAGATCCTCTACTTTCTTGTTAAGAAGATTTTCCAGCACATAAATGAGGGCAAGCTCACCTAATATCTTTTGATTGTTTCTTTGCTTTTTAAAGTATAAGGATACTTTTTTTTCCAATTTGTTAGGAGCGATTGCAGAGGAAACGAATGTTGAATACTTATCCCCAGAGGTCTTAATATATCTTTCCAACAAGCTCAAGCAAAGGGACATCATACGAAGAGATGTTGGATGTTTTATTCACTTTTCTGACACATTTCAGAGTGTGAAGGGCCTTCATAACATTTATTTTTATGGTTGTCAGTAGTAAGGATCTTGCCTTTGAGGAATGTCCACGTGAATACTTTGATTTTTGGTAGGGATTCTATTTTCCATGCCTCCCTCCAGTGATCCCAATCACTATTTGCTCGCTGATGTAGTGAGGCATATCCAGATTTGACTAAAAAATATCCTCCATAAGGATCCCAATGTAGGGATTCATATGAGACCAAACTCAAAGGTGAAGCCCCTTTAAGATATGAGATTAGAGATCTCCATTGAGGGACAACACTTGGAGGGAGATTGCAGACTCTCCAATCCTCCCAATCTCCATATCTCCAAATAGAGATGTCTTCCAGTGTACTGATGCCTTTTGAATTCATCCACCTTCTCAGGTCTTGAATATTTTCTTGGAAAGTTATAGGTTGATTTCCCATTATTTTGTCCTTCCAGATTTTGATGAGTCTACCATTCCCTGGGATCTTAGAGGAGTTTTCTTTGATTAGGGGAAGGGGTTTCTTAATCAAACTCCAAATCTGGGAACACAACCTTATAGGGAAACCTTTTTCTAGTAAGAAGGTTCTATTATGGTTCATATATTTTCTTCCAAGATTTGCTTCCACTAGCAATTCTCTCCAGTTATAAATCTCCAAGTGATTTTTTCCTCGAGTGATAGATTCATTATCCCAAGAAGTCTTATTTCCAAGCTGCCTTTCTCATAGGGTTGTGTTACTTCATCCCATTTCACTAGATTGTGCTTCCTTGTTTCTACTTTACCTCCTTGCCATAGGAACCACCTAATTACTAGCTCACTTTGTTTGTGTATACTTGCCGGAGCTAGTATTACTACGTACTAATAAATTGGGAGTGTTGTGAGTAATGCTTTGATTAATACCACTCTTCCTACCATGTTTAGCCAATTCATTCCCCAATTTTGCACCTTTTTTTTTTCATTTTTTCTACGTACTTATTCCATAGCTCAATATTTAGATTTTCTTTGGAGATAAGGAGGCCTAGATAATGAAAGTGGCTCCATTTTTCTTGTAAGGGAATTTCCAGAATTTCTGATATTTTTTTGTAGATCACGCAGAGGAGAGTTCCATCCAAAGTTTCTACATTTTTTATTATTTAGAAGTCCACCAAAGAATTCCATAAAATTGTTCAACACCTTTTTTATTCTTCTTGCCATTATACAGGAGGCCCCTCCCATGACTAAGGTGTCATATGCAAATAGAGAATGGTTTATGCTTTTTACTGCAGGAGATATTGAGAGACCTGTGATAGATTTCTCTTGTCTGCACTTCTCAAGGTTTTGGCTTAGAGAGTCCACCACTATAATATATAGGAAAGGAGAGAGTGGGAAGCCCTGACAAAGCCCTCTTAAAATTTGGAAATATTCACTTGCTCTTCCATTGACCAATGGAGAAAACCAGGGGCCTACTATACAGGCTTCTATTATATCTATTTCCTTTTTTGAGAAACCAAATCAGTGAAGGACAGCCATAAGCAAATCCATATTGACCCTATCAAATGAATTTTCCATATAAAGATTTATAATGATACCTTTTTCCTTTTTAAGAAGGCTAGATTGGAGAGCTTCTTGGACAATTAGCATATTGTGAAGAATTTGTCTTTTTGGAACGAATCCTCCTTGATTTTCTAAGATAATTTCTGAGAGTACTGATTTTATTCTATTTGTCAGAATCTTTGTAATAATTTTGTAGGAGGAGTTACATAAAGAGATCAGCCTGAACTTTCTAAAAGTGTTTGAATTTAGTTATTTTCAAATTAGAGCAATGAAGGAGGAATTTGTGAATCCTCCTATCTTGAATTTCCCAAAAACATTTCTGTTCATTCTTATCAAGTATTTTTTATGGTACTCCAATTATTTTTATAGAAGGAGATAGTGAACCCATCCCGGCCTAGAGCCTTATCTGGATGTAGATCCCAAATAACAACAACCACTTCCTTTTCTTCAACTTATTTTGTTAATTCACTATTTTATCCATCGTTGGTTTTTTTGAGGGTATGCTGTAGAAATTCTTCATACTCACTATTTGCTACTAAGGATTATAACATATTTTTGAATGCCTCCTTCTTTATTTCCTCTTGTCCTCTCACTTCTTTACCCTCATTATCCATAATTCTGTCAATATGGTTTTGCATTCTCCTAATCCTGGTAGTATTATGGAAGAAGGTTGTATTCTCATCACATGATTTAAGCCATAAGCTTCTGGACTTTAGTCTCCACTCTTCTTCTTCCACTCTGTTTTTCCTATATAATTCCCAATTCGCTTGTTTTTCCTTATATAGAATCTCCTGGGTTTCCACTTACTTCTCTTTTTTGACTTGGATTCTCTCTATTTATTTGTTAATTTTTGCTTTCTTTTTTGTATTTCTATTTTTTTTCTCCTTGCCCACTCTTTCAGCTCTTCCCTCAATGATTTAACTTTAGTTTCCTAGACATAATTAGGAGAGCCAACAATTTGATTTTCCCAAACATCTCCAATAATTTTTTTAACTTCTTCATCATTGTTCCAAATGGAACTGAATCTAAAAGGAACAAAGAAAAAGTTCTCTAATAACCCAAGTGAGAGTGCCATCAGTTTGTGATCCAATGCTATGTTATGAATGAGTTTAGACTTTATTTAATTGAAGGAGGTGGCTATTGTGTCCTCGATTAGCAATCTGTCCAGAATTTTCTTTATATTATTTTTACCAATTCTTTTGTTACTCCATGTATACTTCCCATTGCTAGGAGGCATGTACACTAATCTGCAGTTTTCCATGATAGATTCTACCATTTCCCTTGATGGATGAACATTATATTTCCCACCAAACTTCTCCTCTGGATTTAGAACCAATTTAAGATCCCCTGCTATTATTATGCCTCTGTTTTGGACCTGCAATAGATGATTTTTTAAGGTGTCCTAACAGACTTCCTTATCCTTGTAGTGATTTGAGGCATAAATGTTAACAATGCAGTATATCTCTGTATTTTATTTTTTTTCAGTTCTATTTTCATCCAATGAAGCTCTTTTGTGTCTAAATCGTCTCCCACTTCTCCGTTTTCCATAATGTACAAATCCCTCCTGAAGCTCCTACTGCTAGGATTGATGTTCCTTAGTAGTTTTTCATTTTTTGAATCATTATTTCCATTTCCTTTTCATTTATCTTTGTCTCTTGGATCATAAAAATATCATGCTTCTCTAACACTATTAAGTCTTTCATTGCCTTGATTTTTGGCATAATTCCCATTCCTCTATAGTTTCAGGAGACTATATTCATTATCACTTGGAGTTGAGGGTAGAGGGACCTTTCCCTCTAATGGGTTGAATGAGTTTCTCCTTGTTTTTTCTAGAGATGTGTCCTATGGTTGTTGGGGACCTAGATCCATATCCTTTGCCATTGCTTCATCTCTGATTTCTCACTTGGATTTTCTTCCTGCTCATTTAGGGTGGTACAATGAGGAAAGGAGATCTTTGGAGATGGTTCGAGTGACTATTCAGTCGAAGGAGGAATGGGAAGGGCTATGGGAGAGAATGGGACAGGTGAGGGAGGGAATAGAGGGGAAGGGGAGGAACAGAGTGGAGGTGGGAGGGGAGGAGGGAATATCTGGGTCCCCAAAAGAACTAAAGGGATTAGAAGCCAAAAGATCCAAAGAGGGGGGGGGGGTTAGAAGAAGGAGGAATAGATCAGGAAGGAGAGGAGGTATATTTATGAGGAGAAGGAAAAGGAGTTGAGAAGGAGGGATGGGGGAGGGGGAGAGTCAAGGATGAAAGGGAGGAGATAGAAGAAGGATGGGATGAGGATTTGGGTTTGGTTGCTAACTTTTTCTTCTTGATATGCTCCGATTTTAGTTCCTAGTTTTCTATTTCTTTTGTTTCCTGATTTTTAGTACATCTATTTGAAAAATGACCATATTCATGACATACCTTGCATTTGAATGGAATTTGTTCATAGTCTAGCTGTTGAATGTGAAACCAACTATCCACTTTGATGTTGATTGCTTCCAGAAGTCCTTTCCCCAGATCTACTTCTACACATATTCTCACGTAGGCATGCATGTTTTCCTTTGGCTCACTTCTATCGATATATTTCCCCACTGCATTTCCTATTGCTTTAACAGATTCATCTCCCTAGCAATGTAGAGGAAGATGGGGAAGCCTCACCCATACTGGCACTCCATTTGGCACATCCAACTCTGTATCAAAGTCCGGAGTCCATCTATTGAGATAAAGCCATCTTGAATCCATGAAATATGGCCCATTTTTGAAGATTAAATCTCTGTCCTGTTTCAATTCAAAGTGGAAGGTAAAATAACCTCTTCCACAAAATCTGATGGAGATTTTTCCCATGATAGATGAGGTCCAATTTCTTTCCACCCATTTGAGGACCGAACGGGGAGAGGGCCAGAGACCAGTAAACTAACCCACCAAACCTCATTAAGAGAGGGACAAAGCTGCACTGTGAGGAAGGGAAGGAGGAAGAAATATTTGGGGTATTTCATCGATCTTCTTAACAAACTTTGATATGGACGGTCTGGGACGAGATGAACCCAGGAAGGAGAGAAAAGAGGAAAAGACTTCCACATTTTCTCCCAGCTGAGCTGAAGCTCTAGCATATGAGACAGGAATCGATGCATCCTCAGGAAGAGGCTCCACATGATCCATCACGTACCAGTCGATGGCAGCAAGCCCCGGGAGAAGGAGGCCCTGGAAGCTGAAGGAAAAAGTCATGCTTAGAGATTGAATTTGTCAAAGCAAGAGTAGAGCACGCGCTCTCAATCCAATATCTCCTTGTTACCGTGCAAGGGATAGTTAAATATATCAATGATCCATCTAATTATTAAAAAATAGATAGTCTATGCGTCAATAATTAGAAATATGTTATTTATAAATATGAGTATATAAAAATTTAAGATTCATACAAAGCTGGAATGTGTAAAATTAAACAAGTGTTCTCATTCTTAACATACCAATCCTGAAATATATATCAATAACTTTATAAAAATAATCATTTTTTAATGATATTATATAGTTTATAAAAAAATATGGTTATTTTTTAGTGTAAAATAATTTTATCTTATAAAATGTGGGGAAACCATTATAAGAACAAAAAAATTGTATATTGTCTTTTGAAAAAAAAGAACATTAGAAAATGGATGAAATTTATCCCCTAAATTTTCCTAAACAAAAATTTTTGGACAATATTTATTATGAATATACAATTGAAAAGTGTGATGTTTGCTTCTATTCAAATAATTCATTTGTTAATAAATGGACATTCTAACACATTCCATAACTTGTCCTCTTTGTATGTAATAATATATGTTATATAGTTAAGTTTCTTCCATGTAATTGTTTTAAATAATGGAGTTTAACTACAGACATAGTAAGTGACAAAGTGGGTGGCCATTCTTAAAAATGACACTAAGTCATATGGGTGTTATGATATCTTAAGGGATTATAATTAGAGGTGGTTGGGGTTTTTTATTATATTTGATTTTGCATCTTTTATATCTATGTTGTTAAGATTTGGAATATTTGAACTTGAATTTTATATTTAACAATTTTTATGTAGGAATTTGAGATGATTTCTATTTTAAATCTAACATGAATTTAACTAGGAAAATTATGTTATATGAAAAAATAACTTAATGTATAAAATGATACTAAATAGAACAATAATAAAACATTAACTCTTATATTGCACACATTGGAAGAGAAAAAATTATCATAATATCTTTTATTAGTTGTTGAATATCACAACATATAATTGATGTTTTGTTCAGGAAAGTAGAATATTTTGTATAGGACAAATACATCTTCGAAATTAAGTTTATACTAAGAGGGTTTGTGAATCAGTATAAAAGGATTTAAAACAATCTAAATAATTGTATACCACAACAATCTAATAATCAACATTAACACATTATGAACATATAATATATGTGGAAACCCATGCGATAAAAAACCACCAAAATTCTACAGATTAGATGAATTTGAAAGAACCAACTTCAAATTACATCACTCTTTTTAAGAACCAACCTACAAGAGACACCAACCCCCTTTTCTTTGTGGACGCCATCCTGTGAAAAAAACCAATGCCACTAAGAATTACATGCACTAACTCAAAGGAGTCACCAATACCCTAATCTTTAAAAGAACCACTCAAGGGGACACCAATCCCTTGATGTTCACATGAACTAACCCGAAGGAGGCACTAATTCCATAATATTTATAGTCACCAACGTAAAGGAGACACTAGTATCCCCATTTTTATAAGAGCCAACCTAAATGAGACACTAAGAGCCAACCTAAATGAGACACCATTCCCCAATATTTATAGGAACCAACTTGAAGGAGACACCAATCTTATAATATTTACAGCAACAAACCTGCAGTTCCATACAAATCCCCTTTTTATATATATTTTTGACTCATGTCCAATGACTCTTTATTTAAATTTGACTCAAAAAATAATCTTTAATTCCAAATTTACTTTCTTTCTTTGATCTTACTGGGCATTGGAATCCATTTTTTTGGTTCATGATCCAATCAATCTTCCACCAAATATTTGTTATACCTTCTCATATCTACAATGGACACTAGTTCCTTCCTTGAAATAACTCTTTAATTACCTCAACACTTCAGATATGATTTTTTTTTCACGCAGCAATTCTTTTCAAAATCTCTCTCTCTATATATATATGTGTGTGTGTGTGTGTGTATTTATATATCCCCCCACTTTCTTGCTAATTCCACGTCTTTCCCTATCTCTCTCCTCTCTCTCCCCCCTTTTTTTGTTAGTTTTCCTCTTTCATCTTCCCATACCCTCTCCCTCCCTCCATTTCCACCATCCAAATATATTTATATCCATCTCTCTTCCTTTCTGGCCTTCCTCCATCTCCCCTTCTCTCTTCCTCCACATTGTACCCACTTTCATTCTTATGTTTTTCTTTGTATATTTATCTCTCTTCCCATCTCTCTCTCTCTCTCTCTCTCTCTCTCTCTCTCTCTCTCTATCAAAATTTAACTCTGTCACTTGCCCCTCCTTCTCTCTATTGTCCCTCCCTCTTTCCTCTTATCTCTCTCTTTCTCTACTACCAATATTTCCCTATTTTCATTTGCATATTTTTCTCTATCACTTTCTTGCTCCTTGCATATTTATCTCTATATCAACCCTACCATTCTCTTTATTATGACCTCACTCCCTAAAAATCTCTCCCTCTCTCCTTCTCTCTCAACCTCTTCTCCTTTATCCCTATCAATCTATTATCCGCACTCTCTCTCCCTCTAACCCCATCTCTTTCTCCCTCCCCCATTTGTTCTCTTCCACCTTACTTAACCTCACCCCAAATCTCTCCCTCATCACATACCTTCTTCTCTCGTTTCGCACTCCCTCTCTACTCTCCCTTTATCTCCTTCTCTCCACTATCCCTCACTCCACTCTATCTATCTCTCTATCCCATCACACACACCCACACACGTAGTCTCCACATCACTCTCCTCTTTCCTCTCTATATTTATCTTCTATCCTCCTTCTCTCCCCTTCTCTCACCTCTCTAGATCCATTTCTATATCCCACACTTCCTCTATATCCCTTTCTTAGCCTCATAGGATATATCTCCCTATTCCTCTTATACTACCTCCCTCCATGCCCCTCATTTCAGTTCTATCTTTATCTCCATATCCACCTTTCTCTATTTCCTCCTTCTCTCCTCTCTCTTTCTCATGCCCAACTCTCTCTAGAATGATATCTATATCTCTCTTTATTTATTTGAATCTTTTTCCCTCTCTCTCCCCTAACTCCATCTCTCTCTCTCTCACTCCCTCTATTTTAGTCTCTCCTTCTATCTTTGTCCCCTTCCATCTCTCTTGCATTCCTAGCTCTCGCCCTCTCTCTCTCTCTCTCTCTCTCTCTCTCTCTCTCTCTTTGTCTCTCTCTCTCTCTCTTTATATATATATATATATATATATATATATATATATATATATATATATATATATATATATATATATATATATATGTATGTATCACTCCTTTTCTCCTTCTCTCCTCCTCCCTTTTGTTTCGTCTATTTCTCTATCCCTCCCTCCTTCAATAAGTCACTACTTCATAATAAACCCCCTCCAAATCTCCTCATCTCTCTCTAATCTATAGCTCCATATGTATCTCCTTTCCTCTATCAATCTATATCTCTCTCTATTATCCTCTATACTTTACTCCACCCCCTCTCTCATTCTCTTTCTCCTCCTACTCCATTATCACCTCATTATATCTTAATCTTCCTCTTTCTTCCGCTTCCATTTCTCCCTCTCTCTATTCCCCCACCCTTGCATCATATTCTCTCTCTCTCTTTCTCTCTCTCTCTCTCTCTCTCTCTCTCTCTCTCTCTCTCTCTCTCTTGTCCCTCTCTCCTTCTTTACATTTCTCTGTGAATATCCCTCTCTATTCTACCTTCCACTCTAATTTCTTCCTTCATAAAAACCTTGTTCCAACATTGTCCTTCTTTTCCTCCCTTTTATGGAAACATATAACTAAATAAAAGAAAATATAGATCAAAAACTTAAAAATAAGCCTCTTCAAGGGGACAACCTTCTTTACATCACATAAATCAACAATTATTAGATGATACATATGACAATACCTCTTTGGTATATATAGGAGTCTAAGGGGTCATGATATAATCAAACTCTACTTAACAATAATAATGTAAGGGCCCAACATTAACAACAGTGGCTTCTATGGGGCAAAAAAATAACAATAAGGGAGCTACATGGGAACAATAATAACAATAAGGGGGCTACATTAAAAATAACAATAATGAATATAAACTAGTATTATAGGAACCTAACATGCCCCTCTCCTTGAAAAAAGTTTTGTCCTCAATGCTTGAGCATTTTTCGATGCTTTTGTATAAAATTCTCATCCTCCCATGTCGAATCTTCAACACATAAATTCTTCCACTTAATGAAATACTCTAAAATTGAACATTTATGTAGCTATCAGGTTCTTGTTTTTGTGATTTCTTCAAGCTCCAATATGATTTTTCCTTCTTCATCAAGTTCTAGCAATATCGTTCGAAATGGGAGCTTGTCACTCATAACCTTCTTTAAGAATGAAACATGGAAAACTCGGTGTACTCGGGAAGATGTAGGAAACTCTAATTTGTATGCCATAGTACTAATATTTTGAAACACCTTGTAAGGATCATATACTAGGGTGATAATTTATTATCCTTCTCAGCTTGATTGAGAAACATTTGTTTGTATGGTTGTAGCCATAAAAATATCGACTTTACTATGTCAAAACTTACTTCATTGAGATGTTGATCTACCTATTGTTTCATTTGATTCTGCACCAGAGTGATGTTATCATTTAAGAGTTGGAGAACTTGTTGTTGCTCGATGTGATATTCCACTTTTTGAACCTTAAAATTTCCTCTTAAAGGTGATGTGATGTATGGTGGATGATATCGATAAATTGCCATAAATGGGGTAATTTTTTCTATAGTATGGAAGGAAGTTTTATACCATGATTCAACCAGAGTAACCACTTGATCCATTTTGTTTGTTTATCTTATACAAAGAAACAAATATATCCTTCCAAACATTTTTTCACTCTCTTAGTTTGTCTGCCAGATTGAGGATGATTAGATGAGCTATAAGTTAATTGATTGATTAGCAAGACAAGAAAATTTCTGTCAAAAAATATCTAGTGAAAATGGAATTTCAGTCACTTACAACATTTTTTAGGTTTTCTTGTAGCTTTTTAATTGTTTCCATTAATGCAATAGCAAACGTACTGGATTTAAAACGATGATATAATGCACAAAAGTGCACATAATTGGTAAGTCTATCAACTACCACCATGATGCCACTCTTTTCTTTGGACTTGGGTAAACTTGTGATAAAATCCATTGAGTCCTCCTCTTAACGCTGACTTGGAATGGATAAAGGTTGTAACAGACCCGAGGTCTTAATTGTCTCAACTTTATTTTGTTGTAAAACCAAACATTCTACCACAAACTTCTGAATATCATATTTAAGGTGATCCCAGAAAAATTCCTTCTTGACCCTATGGTAAGTTTTTAAAAATTTTGAGTGCCCTCCTAAGGGGGAAATGTGAAATTACAAAAGAATCTTTTGTTTAAAATGAGAATTCTTACATAGATATAAGTGATCTTTGTACCATAATGAATCATTTTTCCAGATAAATGTATCAAATGTATTGGGATCTTGCTGCAATTTTTGAATGAGTGTCCACACCTCTTCGTCATTCTTCCATTCATACCTTGATTCAGTTATCCAACTAGGTTGGATAAAAGAAATGGAAAAGAATAATGTTTCCATGTCCTCATCCTTTCTTGAGAGTGCATCGACAACAACATTTTGCTTCCCTATTTTATAGATGATTTCAACGTCATAACCAAAATATTTGTGACCCATTTTTTAATCTTTTCTAAAGATAATCTTGTTCCGAAAGGTATTTAAGGCTATCATGATATGGTTTTATCTTGAAGTGTCTACCCATTAGGTAAGGTCACAATTTATTTAGTGCGTGTAGTATTGCCAACATTTCCTTTTGATAAATAGGTTTGTGTCAATAATTTCCCTTGATTTGATGAATTTCAAAAGAAATGGGCATTCCTTCTTGGATTAGAACAACAACAATTCCATTTCTTGAGGCAACACATTCCACAATAAAGGTTTTTGTGAAGTATGTTGTATCTAATACTGGTGCTTGGCACATTCCTCTTTAAGATGTTCAAAGCCCTTATGTGCTTCTTGAGTCCAAGAAAATGCATCTTTCTTCAGTAATTCCATTAGAGTTGTTGTTATTATCTCATAATTATTAACAAAGTTGTGATAATACCCTTGTATAACCAATAAATCCTCGAAGATGCATTATGATTGTGCAGATTTCCATTCCATAATGGCTTTAATTTTGTTAGGGTCTACCTTACAACCCTCATGAGATACAATATGACCCAAATTTTCTATCTCTTGTAGTCCAAAAGAAACATTTGGAGGTTTTTGTATATAATTTTTTCTCCTCCAATAATTTGAGCACCCTGTCAACATGTTGAAAATGATCCTTCTAAGACTTCTTATAGATTACCATAACATAAGAAAATTCTAATTTTTTTTTCTAAGGGTTTGGAAATGGAATTCATCAAACCTTGAAATGTGGAAGGTGCATTAGGAAGGCCAAAAGGCATGACCAAAAATTTATTATGACCTTCATGAGTTCTAAATGTGGTTTTCGGAATGTCTTTAGTCTTCACTCTAATTTGTTGATATCCTAAATGAAGATCCATTATGGTGAAGTAAATTTCTCCATGTAATTCACCAATAATTGATTAATGACATGAATGGAAAAATTATCTATAATAGTGAGCTTGTTGAGCTCCCTATAATCCAAACACATATTCCATTATCCATCCTTCTTATGCACAAATACTACTGGAGCAGAGAAATAACTTTGCCTATGTTGAATAATAAAAACCTCTAGCATTTATGTAACTACACGTTTTGAAAATTTCACTCCTTTGGCATAGGGATACCTATAAGGCCTAATGTTTGGAGGAGCACTTCTTGGAATCAAGTGAATAGAAATATCATAATCTCGAATAGGTGGGATGCCATTGGTAGTATCAAATGCCTTAGAATGATTATCCAAGACATTTTTTATATCTAGAGAAATGAATGATTTCAATGTTTGAACCTCCAGTGAACATAATTGTGCAATTACACCCCATTGTTATTTATTAAAAAAATTTCTCATGATCATATAGCTTATTATCTTCCATGGTTTCCCTTAGATACCCCTAAAATAACTTCCCTTTCCTTCCCATTTAAATTTCAATAAAAGTACTTGAAAATTAAAAGTTATCATCTGTGAATATTGTAACCATTGGACTCTTAGTACAACATCAACACCACTCATAGGAATGGAAGGCATTAGAATATTCAACACATATTATCCCATGGTTAGCTTGATATTATGACACTTTCTAGATAAATTTATAGTTCCTCCATTTTCAACCATTAGTTGACACTCTAGTGTTGGATATAGAAACCAATTCTATTCCTTGTTTATCATACAGTGAATAAAATTATGGGTACTACCTGAATCAATCAACACTATTACATTTTTTTCTTGATATATCCCTCTATATTGAGAGTTTAAGGAGTAGTAATTCCCACAAATTCATTAGAATATATGGTTGGATTCACTTCTTCTCTTTCCATGGTTGATTTTGGTTGTATATCCTCTTCCTTTGATGTTTCTTATCCCTTTTCTTCCTCCTCTTCACAATCTATGTAAAATAATTTCCCTCCTCTTCACAATCTATGTAAAATAATTTCTTCTTAGCACACTGATGACCTTTAGTGTATTTACTATCATAATTGTAATAAATCCCTTTTTCTCTTTTTCCCTCCAATTGTTGCAGTGTCAACCTTGTAGCTTGTGGGAGGCTAGGAGCAACAAAACTTCCATATTTATAATTATGAGTGCTATACTTCCTTGTTGCCATGATTTTGCTTTCAACTTGTCTTGTCATCCTGAATGTCTTCTCTAATGAATTAGGTTCCCAAAGGTGAACCTCATGTTAGATGTTATCTTTTAAATTCCCTTTAAAGACATAAATCTGAAGCTCCTCTGGAATATCAATTACCTTGGTGTTCAATTTTGGGAAGTCCTCAGTGTGCTCCACCATTGAACCTTTTTTTTAGATTTATCAATTGGATAAAGAAGGTGTTTCTCTTTGTATCCTAATAATGTGCTATCATTTCCTCCATAAAAATTAACTATGTGATAAGTGGTGTACAAGAACAAATCAATTTATGCCATACAAACTAATTTGGTTCTAGTTATAAAGATACAATTCATTTGCACATCATGTAGATCGAAATATTGCTCTATTTGTAGTATCCATGTTACCAGATCCTTGCGATCAAACTTGTTCATATCGATCTTTGGAATGTGGTTGGTCTTCAACCCAAAGTTAAAGCCTTTAAAATCATTATTAGCATTTGTGTTCTCATCATGAATTTCATGGAATACCTTGTCGCCATTAAGAATCATGTATTTTAGCAACTTTGTCAAACCTTCCTTCAAACCTTGCATGTATGCTTTTAAACCATCCATGTTGCATTTTATGTATTATTTTAAACCATCCATGTCCCCTTCTAGTTCATCTTTGGTTGCTCTTTGTGAGAGAGAAATTTGTTTCACTTGGTCCCATAATTTTGATATATCATGTTGAAATTCTTCCTCTTCATGCGTCATATTATAGTTTCTTGAGGGCTTAATGAGTGTAGGGTTATTCTGTTTGGGAGGAATTTTAGAACCAAATACTGATATTTATGCTTCAATATTCCCTTGGAATTTCTTCATACAAATTTTTCGAATAAAAATTATGATTTTTTTTAAAAGAATACAAACATTTTTCTTTCTTTTAGGAGCTCAATCTTGAAAGAGTTGTCTCTCTATATATTTAACCCTCGAAGATTTGAAAATTTTTCCTATGATATCCCTCTGAGTATTGTTTCTAATGCCACAATCCATACTGAGATTATATTAGTAAAGAAAAATTTATCCCCAGCCTCCCACAATGACCTAGTTATGGACAGGTTCATGAGAGGAAACTTGTACGCAATTTCCTGTGTCAATATTTTAATCTTCGGCCCAAAAAATGATATACAAAAACTTAAATTATGTGCAATTTCAGTCGCTTTTTTTGAATTCCAAATCTGATTCTTATAGAGAAAGTTATGATTATTTTCCCTAGTTCACATGTTTGAGACGGAATTATCGAAAGTGAAAAAAACTCTAACTTCTTTGGACCATATCTAAGAAAATATAATGAACCAAGATCTAAGATTTTTACACAAAGTTCACCATGATTTGGGCTCCACGTGGTTGAAATTTAAGCTTTTGAAACATCGTATAAAAATATGTTAGAGAAAAAAACACGAAGTCATGTTTGAAGTCGCAAAACCCTAGAATCTAAAGATCTAATACCAAATTTTATGCAACCAAATCACAAAACATATGAAAAGTTAGATCAATGATTTGAAAATTATCCTCTTTGAGTGGGAAACCCTCCTTTATATAACATAAATAAATAATTCTTAGATGATACAAATAGCAATACCTCCTTGGTACATATAAGAGTAAGGGGTCACAATATAATGAGAGCGTACATAACAATAATAATGGAAGGGCACGACACTAACAATAGTGGGATTTTATGGGGCACAAAAATAGTAATAAGGTGGCTACACTAATAATAACAATAAGGATACTAGACTAGTATTATAGGGACCTAACAGTCCCTAACTCTCCTTCATCTATCTCTCTTATTCTCTCTTACACTAACACTTTTCATAGCTCTCCAAATTTTTATCTGACTTTCCCACTGTCTCTACAACTATTTTCCCCTCACTCACCAACTCATTATTTTGCACCCCACACATTTTAGTTTCCCTTTCTTTTTCCCACTATTTACCTTGGTCCTCTACCCCTCTCCCTCCTACTCTCCCCCCAACCCAACCTAAACCATTTCCCATGTATTAAATTCCCTAGTTATAAGAACACACACAACTTCCTACTACTATGGCACACATGCACTTTTAGTACTAGTATTGTGCATACATTTTAAGTGTCAAGATCACACACATGTTTTATTTTAATTTAATTTTTCCCTATTAGGAAGCTTATGTGCATGATTAGTTGGTTACTTTAGTCAAAATTTTATGTTTACAAATTTAAATTTTGTTATCCTAGTGGTTTTTCCTACATATACATGAAAACATAATTTTTTGAGAAAACATGTGTGTGCACACACACGTGTGGAGTTATTTTTCTGTAGGTTATAGAGATCGGTTTTCTATGAAACTAAATAAAATTATGTAGTTGATTGTGTATATTTTACATATATCATTTAATTAATAGTGTTTACTACTTTTAATACATTTTCGTCTTGGCATATATCAAAATAATAATATACATCATTTGTTTATTTCGATTATATTTTTTTTACATGGAAAATAACATACCAATGATAGGGAAACCTAAAATTCACATAATCAGACACAATTTATAAATTATATAGTGAGAAAGCTAATTCATTTTTTACATTTCATATTTCTACACCATATTTAAATTCATTCTATATATATCTCTAATGATTTCTCCAACTTATCATATTATTATTTTTCTAAGTTTCATTTTCACTGACACATCATGAGAGACCATTGTTAGCTTGCACCCATCCAAATATGTCCTTTATCAATAGAAGCTAGGAATATTTTTAATAATCCATACATATCATAGAGTGTGGGAAACACACACTTTAGAAATTCTTATGATTCTCAAACTATCAAAAATAAGATATTTGATGATATTTTGGTACAAATATGCAAAATTTGAAAGATTTTATAGTTTTTAAGAAAATAAGGTGAGTTTTAAAATAAAATACTTTTCTACTATAGAATGTGGGTGAAGCATTATATAAAAGAATACCTCTGAATCTTCTTTTAGAACAAAAAAAGGATAGAGAATTAATACATGGATAAAATTTCTTCATAATTTTTTCTCTTATAAAAAGGAATTTTGGACAATTTTATAACTAATATACAATTGAAAAATTCTTGCATTCCATTTAAGTAAATCAATTGCTAAAAAGTTGACATAATTGCATATTTCTTTCACTTATGTTATTTACATGCAGTAGCATTGTATAGTGAAGTTTGTTCCATGAAAATTATATTTATAATGGAGCTAAGTATTCACTTGAGTATCTAACAAATTACGCCACCGACACTAAAAATTTAACAAAGTAATCTCAATTTTCCAATATCCTCAGGAATATGAAGATTTAAATTCTAAGGTTGTTGGGGTTTCCTAATATGTTTGAGTTTGCATGTGTAGCTTCTATATTATCAAGATTTAGATAGTTTGAATCATTTTGATTTTAATTTCATACTTAACTTTCTTTTTATGGAAACTTGAGACATTTTCAATTTTACTCATAAAAAGATTTAGTATAAGAATTTATAACAATTTAATAAGTAAATATAATAATAAATAGAACAATAATAAAGAATGAACTCTTATCATAAAGCAGAATCAAAAGCCACCATGAACCAAGATAGAATAGAACATGAAACCACATGACTAAATTTGATAGAAAATCTTTAAATTTTGACTCTTTAACCAAATACATTATCTGGCTTGCAATGAAACTTAACTTCAAAAAGATAACCAACATATTCTCACGTTAAACATTGAGTAAGTGAGGTTACTATGGGCCTACTTCTCTTTACATTTCATGTTACATTGTTAAACCACTCTCTCAAATTAATATCTTATTTTTCTCTCACGAAAGTCTAGTTAAATACTTTACCTTAAAAATTAAAGTAAGGGGGTCAATGAAACCTTAATTTTCATTCTTAAAATTGCACAATATCAATTAGATAACCTATTATTAGTTGAAATCACTAATGATATAAAACTATTCAACATTTAGAAACCTAGAAAATTAGTTTCTTATTGTCTTGATGGTTTCTACCATCTTACCATCATTTAGTGAGGTCACTCTAGGCATGAAAGTGATAGTTAATATAAAGTGATATAACTTTTACTCATAATCCTCATCCCCTGAAATAAAACAAATGCCTACACTTGGTTGCTTAAAGGTGTATAGAGACCCCATTCGAAGGTGTTTTCTTAAATTGCTCTAATGTCAAGAATGTTACCCCACACCTATGACACCTAGTAATATACACATTATAATATGAGCGATATGCTTTAAAATTTGTATCCATCTCTTATAAATTTATTTAAATGACAAAAAAGAAGAACTATCCACTTATGGTTTCGTATTTCCACGATTATTTGAAAATTTATACATATCCATCATTTCTAAATATTACATATTCATTATCGTTTTTACATGCATATCCTTCTCTCTATGTCCTATAGCTCATATGTCCTATAGCTCATTGAATCTCTAAACATTACATATTCATTATAGTTTTTACATACATATCCTTCTCTCCATATCCTATAGCTGAATGACTCTAGAAATCATACCCTTATAATATTTAAGGTCAACTTTCAATGAGATAGAAATTATCAAAAACTTTTGGATAAATAAAAAATTATAGATAAAATAAAAAAAATTCACATCCTTCTATATAATTTATTATAAATTTTATACTCTATATAATTATATATCTGATAATTTATATATATAATTTATTATAATGAGATAGATAGATATATAAAATTTAATTTATAATTTTATTTTTTTTAATTATGATTAAAACATTTTAAGTAATTTTACTATTTTATATAATGGTTATTAGTTTCATATATTTTTTTGGTCAATTTTGTTCGAAATAGAGAAAATTTGTGTTCTAATTGCAAGTTTAAGTATTGCAGTGTGGACAGTGCAAGTTTCCAAAAAAAAAAATTGAAAACATTGAATCCATTCTATAAATATATATATATATATATATATATATATATATATATATATATATATATATATATATATATATATATATATATATATAGTAAGCTTCTACATGAATCAAATATGTCCTGTGCAAACTTTTTATTTAATTTTTTCACTCTAAACAAGGTTTGCACTTCAAGGGATTTGATCCCTCTAGACTCTTGTTAGATCTGTGATTAAAATAGATCTATACTGGTGTAACACCATTGATGTAGGTGGAGTTTGTGAATTAAAGTTATCTCTAGATACAGGTCAACGTTCCTAATCTAAAATAAGTGTGATTTGTACTCTGTCATGTGGGCATCACCATTTAGCTACTAATAACTCTAAAATATCAAATTGTTCTTATAAAATGCAGCGTCTCCTTGTTACGATGCAAGGGGTTGTTAAATATACCCACAATCCATCTCATTATTAGTCCCTACCTACGGCACCGCAGGGACTTTTAGCGTTCAATCCATAGTTGACTCGCTATTAATTCTAGCCTTGACCGTCAATTTATACGAGTTAATTACTCTTTAACCGAGTTTTATGCTACAGACTTTCTGTGCAAGAAAATTTTAACCAAGGTTTTCAATTTACCCTCTTATTGCCCGCTGACCCAATGTTATTTTAATGTGGGCAACTTAATTTATCGTTAGTTTTCTTAAAACAAAGTTATTCTGATCACTGTTCTCCAAAGTTATTTTGGTTCCTGTTCTCCGTGCCCTGCATGCAGCGCCTTGCATGCGGCAAGTGCCAGATGTTTGATGGCTGTGCAGAGGCATCCATGTTTGTCCAAAAGTCTTTTGTCTGGAGCAGAGCAGCATGGGAGAGAGTGAGTTTCAGTTTCGAGCTAGTTTGAGGAGGAGAGCAGAGAGTGTCAGGAGCAAAGTATCCA
Organism: Pinus tabuliformis; assembly: GCA_031772625.1. NCBI lineage: Eukaryota > Viridiplantae > Streptophyta > Pinopsida > Pinales > Pinaceae > Pinus > Pinus tabuliformis. The sequence goes on along the minus strand of CM062819.1, from coordinate 815,523,643 downwards.
CCAGCAGCATCTGAGCTAGTATCCGAGCCAACAACAACATCTAAGGGAGAGCCACCACCATTACTAGCACCAGATCAAGAGTTTCAAGTGTCAAGGGGGGAGCTTCAGGTTTAGTTTTAGCCAAGGAAGAGAGGAGGCGTTTCTTGATTGATTGGGATTCTTACTACTTGTAAGTATGTTTAATGGTTTCATTTTACAATGACCTAATTTTAATTTTACTGGCTTTACTAGTCAAGATAATATCTGCATTTTAGAATGACTGATGAAGACCTCGGGTGGTGGAGTCTAAAATGGCAAGAAAATCGTTGCTGTTACCCGGTTCCCATGCCCTCATGTTAGTCCGCTATAGGGACATTTACCTCAGTCCAGCCCAGAAGCCTCCCGCTATCCATTTTCTCCTCGTCATCTATGGAGGTTACATACACAGAGATACAGATGGGATAGCTAGGGCAAAGACATACCCTTGGAAATATCGATACCATGGGGGGCAAACGGCGTTTTGGGGTCCGCCCTCTACTTCCAATCCTCACGAGGAGCTAACCATGGCTGTAACTATCCATTCCCTCATGTTAGTCTTCTATAGGGACATTTACCTCAGTCCACGAGTGTAACGCCCTGCGGTTCCAACCGGGCGTGCGCACCTCCGTTTCGCGAAATTAGCTAAGTATTGGTCGCATCGCACTTGGGCGCACGAAGTATTATGAGCGTGCGAAGGGTGTTTATATGCGACGGAGAAACGGTGTTGAGCATACCCAAGCCGACGGTGGTAAACGAAGGCGAGGGGGCGCTCATGTAATGTTTTATGGAGTCGGCCAAGGTGGAACGCACAAGGAGTAGTGCGTATATATATGGCAGGACTGCGGTACATTTCATCATCGAATCTTCGCTCTTGTCCAAACGCACAAGGTGTAGTGCGCATAGAAGGAGAGGCGCAGGTTGGATGCGACATACGGTTGGATGAGCCCGCCGAGTCGGGCGTTCCGGTTGGAAGTCGGTTGTGCGTGGTGCGCACGGGCGCCCACCGCACGGTAATGTGACTTGGTTGTGTGTTGAGGTTCGGGTGTGGGTTGTGCACGGGTGCGCCCACCCGCCCAACGACACAAGGGGTAAACGCATTGTATAACTTGTATTCTCGGTGGAGTTTTGGCAGACCGCCGTGCGCTCTTGCACGGGCGGGCGCCCTCCCGGTTATGTAACTTCGCATATATAATAAAAGAGATTGATTATTATTATTGCCGAGTTGATTTATTATTGTTATATTGTTAATGGTTTCCGCACATTAATAATATGAATTCATGTTTATTATGAATTGTTAAGGCGTAGTTCGTAAAGTTAATTAACGACAGAACAAGTTATTAACTTAGGCGGTGCCGCACCCGCTCAATTAAACGAAAAAAGAATTGGGGGCGTGACAGTTGGTATCAGAGCTTCGGTTCGGTGAAGCTGTTGAGCAGGGTTGCTCGTGACAGGTACTTGCAGGTGAAGGAAACCGTTTCACACGAAGTGGAACAAGGGTTGGTTCAGGTTGCAGGTGACTTGGTGAATATGGAGAAGGCTGAAAAGGCAGTGATGGTAGATGAACCTACGAAAGGTGAATCTAGCCATAGTGCAGTTAAAGCTCTCCGGTACGAAGTGTTGGAACATATGAGTCGATGGAGTTCAGAATGGGTTTCGATGAAGGCCGAGAACATGAAGATTCGAGAGAGTTGTTCGGAACTAAAGAAGGAACTTGAAGAACTCAAGAGCCAATGCGGAAGTACGACAGATGTTGAACTCAATGAACTTGATGAGGAGATCCAACGAAGTGGTCTTGATCTTCAAGAGCTCTTTGATGAAAGAGCCCGGTTGAGGAAGGAAAGTGCCCGGGTGGAAGCCGAAATCAAGCAGGTTGAGGAAGAGATAAAGAAGAAGCTTCTTGGTAAGAAGGTTGTTGTGATTGAGCAAGAGGAGCTCGACTACATTGACAGGTTGGGAACTCACTACCGAGATCATCCAGAGGACATTCGGAAGCTAAGTTCCATGAACTTGGTCAATGGACACTTGGTTGGTGCACTTGAGCAGAACACGGTGGAAGGAAAGCTTGAAGCAAGTCAAGCTAGGCCGGGGCCGAGTTCCCTAGAAGGGCCAAGCAAGGAGGTGAAGTACCTTAAGAGGAATGTCAAGAAGGAGCATGAGCCTATTGACACTTCTGAGGCCGAATTCTTGAAGAAGGTTGCTGAGGTGAGACACAAGACAAAGCCAACAGAAGGAGGTGATTCCTTGAAGCTAAGTTTTGTGCAGGTGACCGTGAAGGGGAAGAAGTTTGCAGCTTTGGTTGATACGGGAGCTACTCATAGCTTCTTGAGTAGGAAAGCAGCAAAGTCCTTTGGAAAGAAGACAAAGATGGAAAAGGAATGGAGTGCTTTCAAAGCTATCAACTCTACCATTAGAGCAGTTGATGGTGTATTGAAGGACACACAGGTGAAAGTAGGATCGTGGTTCGGGAAGTTGGACTTGAGAGTTGTGGACATGGATGATCATTCTATGGTGTTGGGGCTGGACTTCATGGAGCTAGCACAAGCCATGCCAATGGTGGACCGGGACATTCTCTTGATCACAGCTGAAGGAAAGACCATGATGGTGCCTATGAATAGAAGGAGTTGCTTGGGGTATAGACCAAGGATGGCTTCTATGACTTTGTATCCCAAAGATCCGAATGTGAAGCATGAGGATGTGGAGCAAAGAGGGCTTGGGAGTGTGACTCAAACAACGAAGGAAAGGAAGCTAGTGGACTTCGTGGCAAGAGCTGGAAAGAAGAATGAAGGAAGTGAGAAGAAAACCTCATGAACATGGAGACATTTGATGGGAGCATCTTCTACTAAGGATCTTCACAATGGAGTTGCAAATGAAGGAAGCCCGAGTGCTACTTCAAAGGCAGTGGTTGATGAGGATTATGAAGGTAGAGATCCTGCTGGGATAGTGGACTTCTGCAGGTATGCCATGGGCATATATGACTTTCAGTTGACAAAGAACAAGCTAGGTGAGCTTGGGTGTACATGTGAGGAGATTGAAGCTGTGCATAGATACTTGAGGACACAACATCAATCTGACACATGGGTGGATGAGAGTCAGGGAGGAAACTTCCTGGCCTTCCTTTCTCTATAGATAACCTTGGAGGAAGGTTGGTGTGGAGGCCTTGGTAGGGAGGAACCACATCAACTTTGCAAGGGGCCTTGGAGGAGGCTTCTTTATGACAGATGCAGACTTGGGTGAAGATGGCCAGAGGTTGAGATGGAGTCTACATGGGTTGGACATCATGGGCAGCTAGAGTCATGGACATCAGGTTGGTTATATGAAGCATGTTGCAGATGGGATGGAGTTTCCATGGACCTGAGCATGGGATGATTGATAGATTCTTGATGAGTCTGAGATGTAGCAGAAGTCAGGGGAAGACTTGTGATGGCATAAGGATGTGCATTCTTATGGTTTGGGCGTATGGTTGGACTGATCACCCGACTAGTTCGAGTCATGAGGGGTACCAATGTGCAGAGATATGTTGGCATTAGTCAAGACATGGTGACACATGTGTGTTGGCATCTGACAGGGAGACTACATGGAGGATGGACACATGATGAGGACTACATGAGATGTTGCAATGGAGATTGTGACATAGAGTCAACAATCATGGATCAAGAAGATGTCTGATGGAGAGCATACCGTGGAGGTGCATACCTTGGTATGATGAGCTTGGTGGCAGTGGTCATTAAGCCGGGACATAGTGGAGAGGAGTCTCTACATGTGTTGCAAGGATGTTTGCCTTGCGAAGAGGAGTTCACATCACAGTTGAGTGATGATCTTGGTGGAGAGCTACCGAGATGGTATGTTGTCGAGGACGACAACGATTTCAGGTGGAGGAGGATGTAACGCCCTGCGGTTCCAACCGGGCGTGCGCACCTCCGTTTCGCGAAATTAGCTAAGTATTGGTCGCATCGCACTTGGGCGCACGAAGTATTATGAGCGTGCGAAGGGTGTTTATATGCGACGGAGAAACGATGTTGAGCATACCCAAGCCGACGGTGGTAAACGAAGGCGAGGGGGTGCTCATGTAATGTTTTATGGAGTCGGCCAAGGTGGAACGCACAAGGAGTAGTGCGTATATATATGGTAGGACTGCGGTACTTTTCATCATCGAATCTTCGCTCTTGTCAAAACGCACAAGGTGTAGTGCGCATAGAAGGAGAGGCGCAGGTTGGATGCGACATACGGTTGGATGAGCCCGCCGAGTCGGGCGTTCTGGTTGGAAGTCGGTTGTGCGTGGTGCGCACGGGCGCCCACCGCACGGTAATGTGACTTGGTTGTGTGTTGAGGTTCGGGTGTGGGTTGTGCACGGGTGCGCCCACCCGCCCAACGACACAAGGGGTAAACGCATTGTATAACTTGTATTCTCGGTGGAGTTTTGGCAGACCGTCGTGCGCTCTTGCACGGGCGGGCGCCCTCCCGGTTATGTAACTTCGCATATATAATAAAAGAGATTGATTATTATTATTGCCAAGTTGATTTATTATTGTTATATTATTAATGGTTTCCACACATTAATAATATGAATTCATGTTTATTATGAATTGTTAAGGCATAGTTCGTAAAGTTAATTAACGACAGAACAAGTTATTAACTTAGGCGGTGCCGCACCCGCTCAGTTAAACGAAAAAAGAATTGGGGGCATGTCAAGGAGCCTCCCGCTATCCATTTTCTCCTCGTCATCTATCGCGGTTACATACACAGAGATACAGAGGGGATAGCCAGGGAAAAGACAAATCCTTGGAAATATCAATACCATGGGGGGGCAAATGGCATTTTGGGGGTCCGCCCTCTGCTTCCAATCCTCCTAAGAGGTTCCAGCCCAAGGAGGAGGAGGCAGAATTGGACGAGGATGTGTTTTTGAAAGAAAGCCTTTTGAGAGACGAAGAGCTCCTGCAGGACAGCGGCAACCCAGGAGTTGAAAGAAGGTAACGTCTCGCTGAAGATTGGAGGCAACCCTGGCTGTAGCTGTGCAGGTATTGACCTAGATCCTAATTATCGGGCTTCATACCCACCTCCCTCTCGGACTTCAGATCCACTTCCCTCTGGTGCTGGCTTTCAAACAACAGGCTCTCGAGGCCGAAAACTATCGGGCTTCATACCCACCTCCCTCTCGGACTTCAGATCCACTTCCCTGTGGTGCTAGCTTTCAAACAACAGGCTCTCGAGGTCGAATACCCCGCATCCTTGTTTGCTCAAATCCTTCATCGACTTATTCATTGTCATTACCTCTATACGTCCTTGCCAATAAAAAAATAAAATGAAATTTAATGGTTAGCAAAGGTCCACATGAAATGCTAATGTATTCTTTTTAATTTTCTCGTTTGGAATTCCATGGACACAAAGCTTGACTCAAATGATATGATTGAAAGTGAACGAACAACTGCATTGGGATGGTGTTTATGTTTTTGTCTTACATGAAATCTTTACGTTTATTTCAGTTGGTTTCATCACACTATCTGTGATTTCGTTTATATTTGGGATTATTTTTTGAGCCATTTTGTATACTGCAAATTGATTTTCATTACAACTTTGCAGAAAAACAAGAACACCAACAACTCCCAGAAAGCAATGGCAGTTGCGCAGTACAATGCATACGCCCTAATGCTCCATGCTTTGAACAACTGGGGGAATCTTTTAAGTCTTTCAATTACATTTCTGTGCATGGAGATGACCCCCTTCGACATTCCAGTAGTCCCAGATGAATAAAGCAGCAAAATAAGTCGGTCAAGGTTCGGGTCAAGCCCCGTCCCTCGCTCACCCTGCAAGCAAATCGGCTCGCCTATGATGGAAAGAAAAGTACCGGCCAAGCCACTCGAGCCGAGTTGTAGCAGCCATCAGACGGAGGGGCAAGGCTTTCTTACTGTCAAGGGCATAACTAGGTCAGTCAGGGTTTTCAAGAAAACCTGTCCCGGAGCGCTGGTGCCTTCCAATTTGGCAGGAAATTCTTACAATGGCAAGGACGTATAGAGGTAATGACAATGAATAAGTCAAAGAAGGATTTTATGGTATGCTATATTTTGGTCAGAACTAAAAATGGACAACTGGTTTGTATTTTTGGATCTTGCATTGACCCGAGCAAACAAAGATACGGGGTATTCGGATATATTTTGGATTCTAGAAGTTAATGAACCTTGAAAGATTATCATACTGCAGGTTAATATTAGACAGCTTTTCTTCTGTAGAATCGATTTTGGACTGCAGCTTCGCTACTGTTTTCTCAAAATCAATGATTACTCAGAAAGAATCAGACAAACATGGGTGCGGATAATTGACCTACCCATATCCTTCTCGTTCTGATTTTCGAATATTAGGGAATCAACAAGGGACATAACGATGCACTGCACTTATAGGAAACTAGAGTCCGTACTGACTGGTAGACTAGCTGAATTGGTGATGTTTTCTTTACATGCTATCGATTTCAATGTTGCAGGTTACACTGAGAAATTCGATGGTATAAATCACAGGGAAAGATAAGATTACTGTAGAGGTAGGGGCCAGGAAAACAGTAGTCTGTTTGAAGTTGTTCACTTGTCTTAGGCTTCGATCGGTCTAGGACAAAAGGTAACCGAATCTTGTTGCGAACACGTTTTTTTTTTTTTTTTTTAATTGATGAATTGGATAAGATGCCCAATGACTGAGGGAGTGTTGGAACAAAAACGATTCAATTTTATATAAATTCAATATGGTTGGGGGTAGATATGTGCAGTATTGTCATAATTTTCATTTAGTTTGGTTTAATATTTTCATTGTGGAAATCTTTTTTTAGTTTTTATGTGCATCATGTCTAATATTTAGAGCGCTGAGCACTGCCCCTACCATTGGAACTCCGAAACGCATTTCATAGGTTGCTGTGATATAAAGGTAATATGGTTTGATTTGATATAAAGGTAATGTGGTTTGATTCAATATGGGTATACCTTAATAAAAGGGTAGTAATCTTGAGCTTAGTTAGTACAAGTAAGTTGTATGTGATAAGCTTATATACCTTAATGTGTGATATAGCATTACTGTAATGTTTGGACGTAGTCTAACATTATTTAACAAAACTGTTAAACGCAATAAAAAAGTGCCCCCAAGCATTCATTTTAAACAAAACATTACAGTTCATGGAAGGATACATATTGCTTACCAAGCACTCCGCATCCTTTTCAGTGAACAACTGTCATGGCATATGCAATCGCCATGGGTTATATTGATTTTAATTGGTGAGACTAAGGAGCTCTATAGAACATGTGCGAGCTCTTGTCGAGGGGCATATGCAGAGATCTTACTGGTACTGGTGATCTCTGAAATTGTCCAGATTTTCTCTAGGAATGCAAATGCTTATTCTGTAAAGGCCAAAAGACTGACCTGAAAGGCAACAATCCTTGCCTGTAGGCGTTAGTTTACTAAGGCCTACCTACCATACTAAAAGAATGAGTAATATGCCGAATCCCACCGGGAGCAGCATCCTCATTGTGAATTGTTGTGCTGTTTGAAGATGGAATTATGGCATGGTGCTATACAAAAACTAGTGATAACTAGAAACCTTCAATGACCTTCAATTCATTAAAGACAGAATGCAATCTAAACCATAAGGAAATTGATGATCCAAGGGTAGTATTTGTATATAATGTGCAACAAATTTTCAAATATTGGGATATGCCTTGCATTAAGATATTTTTGCAATATCACAAAAATACAAGTCCAACTGTGCACATAAAATATTGGGTAAAAGATACTGTGTAACATGGGTGTAGATAATGAAAATGATGATTTTATGCAACCTCTAAAAAATGAGAACTCAGTAAAATTCTCATCTAGAGTTCCTTTTCATGTGTTGTTTTCTGGGGGGCTCAAGCTCCATTCTTATTTGCTATTTTAGTTTTTCCCCCTAGGGATGAGGCTCAGTTTTGTTTAGGTTCCATTTTCGTTTGCCATTTTCTAGGGTTCAAATGACAAGTGGGGCCAGCTCAATCTACAAGTCAAGCAAGTTATAGAATTTTTCACATGTCTAGTTATAGCATTTTTCACAAGCCTAGATGTCCTTGCCAACTTGCTATCCATCAACAAACGACTCGGTTGCAACTTTTCCATCCCAGTCATTTTCATTGTGTCTTTCCACTACTTCCTTTATCAAGTTATATTGCTTTCCAGAGCAATTTTTTGATGCAACTGTTCATCATATGATACTGTCCACTAACTGATTCAAATACTAAAATCTAATTAGATGGGCGAACAATAATTCATTGCCCTCACCATTGCAATTAACTTAAATTCTTTTGTTTTCTTCATGGACAACAATAATTCCTTGCCCTCACCATTGCAATTAACTTAAACTCTTTTTTTTTCTTCATGGACGAGGTCATATGGCTGACTGTAATTTCCTTTCTTCTGTGCAAGGCTTTGTGAAGATGCAATTGGAGGATCCATTCGTGATGCAAAAACGTACATTGACTGCTATTCTTCAGGAAAAGTTTAGCTACAGAGATAAAGACAAATTCAAAGGCCGCTAAAATCCATGTAACTCCCACCATCCATTTTCAAGTTCTTTGGCTGTAGCTTCAGCATTTTTGAAGTATCCGTTCATGACTATGCTGCCCTTGACCATGAATTCACCAATTGTAGTACTGTCATGAAGAACACTTTCCATTGCACTAGGATTCTTGATAAAGGCACCCACATTTAGACTCTGTTCATATTAAATAAGGACTGAGTTTCATATTTATGAATCTTTCCTTGTTTTACTCATCTTCTTCATAATGCAACTTAATTAACTAAAATTTCATTTTTTGTGTGTCTGTTGCACTCACTTCTCAGAGTAGTCTGAAGGGCACATTTCTAGTGATAATAGCATCCCATTTATGTTCAGGCCAGCGAGTCTCAAAATTAGGATCTCCACTTGCCAAAAGCTTTTCATACTCCAGAACACCTTCATGATCATCATTCAAAGATACTTTATACTTGTCCAATTCATGAATCACAATCATTAATGGTAATTCCTTTTTCACCTGTGAAAAAATCCTTACTGTCACTTTTGTAACTTCCAAGAATTGGTAATCCACAAAGACCACCTTAGCTTTTGAATTCCTCAAGATAAAAGACATCGTATGTGCATCATGTCTAATATTTAGAGTGCTCAGGACTGCCTCGCTTGGCTGATGGCAAAAGGTGAAAGCAAAAGGTTCCAGGGTGTGGTTACATCTGAAAGTTGCCTACTAGGCTACATGGGTATATGGGCAGAACTACTTCACTTCTGAATGCCTCAAAATAAAAGACATTGTATGTGCATCATGTCTAATATTTAGAGTGTTGAGCACTGCCCCTGCCATTGGAACTCTGAAATGCATCTCATAGGTTCCTAAGACATTTGGAGTTACTATTTCATGAGGTATGCCCTGAAGGTAGTGTAATATATGTACATATTTTAATTTCTGGTCATTAAAGTTTGTCTTATAAGGTTTTCTATATATAATATCTACATTGCATTAATTAAATTTAGATTAGTTTAACATCATTCAGATTAGGTTATTAAATTTAGGTCATATTCCAGATATCTAATAAATAGTTCCAAAAAACTATTGAAGATGGATTTGTGTATTTTGTAATTACTACTGTGTCTTACACTCTAAAATTGTCCACAGAAAAAATTGCCAACTTCAGCAAAAACGACAAGTTGGAGCCTATCGCACTCAACTCCCAAAACCTGACAATCGATCTCCTTTATTGTTCTTCCAAGCACTTAATTGTGTAGATGAAACACTTGCAATCTAACACTAGGATTTTATTTGCGATTTTCCTCTGATGTCAGATACATCACTTAATTCCTGATTTGATTTTGCTGTCACATACATCATTTTATTTACGATTTGCCTCCGATGTCAGATAGATCACTCAATTGCACCGATTGCTGACATTCCAAAATTTTGTCAATTTTCATATCGATTTCCGCACGTCACCGTCGATTTTGACAGCTCTACCAAGCATTGGCTATTCAATAAACACTTCACGAATATAGCAAAAACCCTGGCAAAGACTACCACTACGACAGTGGCTCCCATGTTAAAAAGAGATAGTTTATGTATCAATAATTGGAAATATGTTATTTATATATATGAGTATATAAAATTCTAAAATTCATAGAGAATATAAAGTGTGTAAAACTAAACAAATGTTGTAATTATTAACCTACTAATAATGAAATATCTAACCATAATTTTATAAAAATAATTAATTTTTTAATAATATTATATAGTTTATAAAAGAATAAGGTGATTTTTTTATTGTAGAATAATTTTATGCTATATTTTACAGTGGAAACCATTATAAAAACAAGAAATTCATGTATTATCTTTTGAAAAAAAATAACATTAGAAAATGGATGAAATTTATCCCCTAGACTTTCTTAAACAAAAAAAAAAATTGACAATATTTATTATGAATATACCATTGAAAAGTCATGTTTCCTTCTATTTAAATCATTCATTTGTAAATAAATGGACATTATAACACATTCCATAACGTGTGCTCTTGGTATGTAATAATATTATATAGGTAAGTTTGTTCCACGTAATTTTTTAAATAATGGAGTTAACTACCCACATAGTAAGTGACAAAGTGGGTGGCTATTCTTAAAAATGACACTAAGTCATATGGGTGTTAGGATATCCTAAGGGATTATAATTCGAAGTGGTTGGGGATTTTTTATTATATCTAGTTTTCCATTTTTAATGTCTTTTAATGTCTATGTTGTTAAGATTGGGAATATTTGAATTTTATATAGCAACTTTTAAGTAGGAATTTGAGATGATTTCTATTTTAAATCTAATATGAATTTAATTAAGAAAATTATGTTAGAGGAAAAAATAATTTAATGTTTAAAAATGATACTAAATAGAACAATAACAAAATATTAACTTCTACATTGCATATATTGGAAGAGAAAAAACTATCATAATATTTTTTATTTGCTGTTGAATATCACAATATATAATTGATGTTTTGTTTACGAAAGTAGAATATTTTGTATAGGACTAACATATATTGGAAATTAGGTTTATACTGAGAGGGTTGGTGAATAAATATAAAATACTTTAAATCAATGCAAAGAATTATATACCACAAAAAACCAACAATCAACATAACACATTATGAACATAGAATATAATGTGGAAAACCATGTGAGAAAAAACCACCAAAATTCTACATATTAGATGAATTTGAAAGAACCAACTTCAAATTACATCACTTGTTGTAAGAACCAACCTACAAGAGACACCAAACCCCTTTTCTTCTTGGGTACTATCCTATGAGAAAAACCAATATCACCAAGATTTACATGCACCAATTCAAAGGAGTCACTAATACCTTATTCTTTATAAGAACCACTCAAGGGGACACCAATCCTTTGATGTTTACAGTAACCAACCTAAAGGAGGAACCAATTCCCTTATATTTATAGTCACCAACCTAAAGGAAACACTAGTATCCCAATTTTTATAAGATCCAACCTAAATGAGACATTGGTCCCTAACATATGTGGGAACCAGCTTCATCTTATTGAGCACTAGACTTTATTATTTTGGTTCTTGATCCAATCAATATTCCACAAAATATTTGTTATACCTTCTCATATCTACTATGGACACTAGTTCCTTCCTTGAAATAACTCATTAATTGCATCAACTCTTCAGATATGAATTCTTTTTTCATGCAACGATTCTTTAAAATAGTTCTTTTCAGAATATCTCTCTCTATGTGTGTGTATGTGTGTTTTTGTGTGTGTGTGTTTATATATCCCTCCACTTTCTTGCTAATTCCACTTGTTTCCCTACCTCTTTCCTCTCTCTCCCCCCTCTTTTTATGTTATTTTTCCTCTTTAATCTTCCCACTCCCTATCCCCCTCTCCCTCCCTCCATTTCCACCCTCCAAATATCTAAATATCCCTCTCTCTTCATTTATGTCCTTCCTCCATCTCTCCTATCTTTCTCATTCTCTCTTCCTCCACATTCTCCCCATTTTCATTCATATATTTTTCTTTGTATATTTATCTCTCATCCCATCTCTCTCTCTCTCTCTCTCTCTAAATTTGACTCTACCACTCTCCCCTCCTTCTCTCTATCGTCCCTCTCTCTTTCCTCCCATCTCTCTCTTTCTCTACCACCAATATTGCCCTATATGCGTTTATATATTTTTCTCCATCACTTTCTCTCTCCCTACCTATTTATCTACATATCACCCCTATCATTCTCTTTATTATGGCCTCACTCCTTGAAATCTCTCACTCTCTCTATCTCAACCTCTTCTTCTTTCTCTTTATCAATCTCTTCTTCCCACTCTCTCTCCCTCTAGCCCCATCTCTTTCTCCCTCCCCATTTTCTCTCTTCCACCTTACTTCACCTCACCCCAAATCTCTCCCTCCTTGTATTCCTTCTTCTCTCATTTCCCCCTCCCTCTTTCCTCTCCCTTTATCTCCTTGTCTCAAGTATCCCTCACTCCACTCGATCTATGTCTTTACCCCATCACACACAAACACACACACACACACACACACACACATAGCCTCCACACCACTCTCTTCTTTCCTCTTTATATTTATCTTCTATCCTCTTTCTCCCCCCCTTCTCTTTCCTCTCTAGCTCCATATATATATCCCACACTCCGTCTATATCCCTTTCTTAGCCCCATAGGCTCTATCTCTGTATTTCTCACACGCTCCCTCCCTCCATGGTCCTCGTTCTAGTTCTATATTTATCTCAATATCCTCCTTCTCTCCTATCTCTTTCTCATGCCCCACTCTCTCTGGAATGATATCTATATCTATCTTTATTTATTTGAATATTTTTCCCTCTCTCTCCCCTAACTCCATCTCTCTCTCTCTCTCTCTCTCTCTCTCTCTCTCTCTCTCTCTCTCTCTCTCTCTCTCTCATTTAGTCTCTCCATTTCTCCTAACTTCCTCAATATCTCATTCCCTCTCCCTCCCATTAGACATACTCTCTCTCTCTCTCTCTCTCTCTCTCTCTCTCTCTCTCTCTCTCTCTCTCTCTCTCTTTCTATGTCTCTTTTCTTCTCTCTCTATTCCATTTCACCTCTACGTCATTCTCCCTTCAGCTCTCCTTTTCTTTCTCACTTTGTCTCACACCCATTCTATCTATATGTTTAAATTTTTACTCTCTCTCTCTCTCTCCCTCACCCCTATGTACACCTCCTCCTCCTCTCTCACTCTCTCTCTCTTAGTATTCCTTTCTCATACAATTTTAGTATTGATTTCCCTTCCTGATCTCTATCCCTCTCTCCCCTTCTCCTTCTACATCACTCTCTATTTCCATCCCTCTCTCTCTCCCTACATGTCTCTCCTCTTACCTCTATATGGATTTGTTGTTCCAAATAACTCTCCCTTGCTCTCCACTCTATCTCCCCCTGAAAACTCTGTCTCTATCTACCTCCCTCTTTTCCTCACTCCCTCGCTATCGATCACAATACCTTCCCAATCACTCTCTCTCTGTCTCTCTCTAGATATCATTTTCTGTAGCTATATTTCTTATTTCATCGCTCTCCTTCCCTAGCTCTTTTTTTTCATTTCTCCCTCTCTTCTTCTACTTATCTATATTTGTTTCTCTCTCTCTACCCCCTTTCCCCCTTATCTCCTTCCCTTCCTCCCTTTCCCACCCCCCATTCTCCCCCTCTTTTTCCTTTATTCCCTCTTTCTATCCTCCCTGCATTTCTCCTCTCTCCCTCACTCCCTTAACAAGTTTCTTTTTATCTCTCCCACATCACCCTCTCTTTGGCTCGCCACCTCTCTCTTCTTCCCACTCTCCCTCCCTCTTACTCTCACTTTCTATTCTCTCTTTCTCTTCCTTCTCACCTCTATCACTCCCTCTCTCCCCCTCTAGTTATATGTTTACCTCCCTTCCTCTCTTCTTATGTACCTCCCTCCCCAACTACCACCCCCACTCTCTCTCCCACTTCCTCTCTTTCTTTATCCCTCCCTTGATCGCTCAATGCTTCCTTCACAAAAATAACATTTGAACATTGTCTCTCTTCCCCTCTATATATGTGTGTGTTTGTGTGTGTGTGTGTGTGTCTTCTTCCCTCTTTCTCTCCCTCCCTCTCTTTTCCCCTCCTCTCACTCACAATGTCCATGTCTCTGTCTTTCTTATCACGTATCTCTCTTCCCCTATATCCTACATATATATATATATATATATATATATATATATATATATATATATATATATATATATATATATATATATATATATATATATGCACACACACGTGTGTGTGTGTGTATCCATCTCTCATTTTCTCCCTTAATATCTCTACTCCTCATAAGGCTATTTTGATATATGTGTGTCTACATCTCTCCTTCTATCTTTTTCGTCTTCCATATCTCTTGCATTTTTAGTTCTCTCATGCTCTCTCTCTCTCTCTCTCTCACATTTACATTTGTCTCTGCATCCCCCTCTCTACTCTCCCTTCCACCCTCATTTCCTCCTTCATAACAACCTTTCTCCAACATTGTCCCTCTTTTCCTTCCCTGTTATGGAAACATACCAACAAATAAAAGGAAATATAGATAAACAACTTGAAAATTAGCCTCTTCAATGGGACAAACTCCTTTACATCACATAAATGAAAAATTATTGGATGATATAGATGACAAGACCTCCTTGGTATATATATGAGTGTAAGGGGTCACAATATAATCAAATCCTACATAACAATATTAATGTAAGGGCACAACATTAAAAATAGTGACTTCTATGGTGCACAAAAATAACAATAAGGGGGCTACATGGGCATAACAATAACAATAAGAGGTCTATATTAAAAATAACAATAAGGAGGCTATACTAGTGTTATAGGGACCCAACATACCCATCTCCTTGAAAAAAATGTTGTCCTCAATGCTTGAGTATCTTTTTATGCTTTTTGTATAAAATTATCATCATCCCATGTGGAATCTTTAGCAGTTAAGTTCTTCTAGCTAATGAGATACTCTGAAATTGAAAGTTTTAGTAGCTATCACGTTCTTGTATTCGTGATTGCTTCAGTCTCTAATATTATTTTTCCTTCTTGATCAATTTCTGACAATATTGTTTGAAATGGTTGCGTGTCATTGATAACCTTGTTTAAGAATGAAACATGGAAAACTGGGTGTGCTCACGAAGATGTAGGAAAATCCAATTTGTATGCCATAGTACTAATGTTTTGAAACACCTTGTAAGGATCATAGTACTAGGGTGATAATTTATTATCCTAGTTAGGTTGATTGAGCGACATTTGTTTGTATGGTTGTAGCCATCAAAATATCTAGTTTCCTATGTCAAAACTTATTTCATTGTGAATAATTCAAATTTTAATGAAAACATATTAAAATAAAACATTTTTAATAATAAATTTTAGGGTAATAAAATATATAGTAAATTTTTAAAACCAACCTAGGGTAATAATTCAAATTTTAATTAAAAAATAATAAAATGAAACATGTGATAATAATTTTGAGTAATATAATATGTGGTAATTTTGTTTAACGTTTCCCTCCAATCATAATGGTGTCACCTCGGTTTCAATATTAGGACTCATAGCACAATTTACATTTGAATTTTATCTAATATTTATGACTTAGAATTTAAATAATTCATATTTTAATTAAACAATATTAAAATGTAGTATTTGTGATAATAAATTTGTCTAATAAAATGTGTGGTAATTATTTTTAACATTTCTCTCCAATCACAACAGTGTGAGTCTGGTTTCGAAATCAAAGTCACTACAAATTTTAATGAAAATGATTGAATTTGCATGAGTTTTGTGGATTAGTTTTGATGATAAAACAATTTCCTCATTAATGATTATGATGTATAATTCAAATAATTCAAATTTTAATTTAAAAAAATAAGGTGAAACATTTGTAATAAAAAAATTGGCTAATAGAAGTCGTAAGATTTTTAAAAAACTTCCCTTTATTCACAACCTATTACTTTAGTGTCAACATGAACATCCCTAGCACAATTTTTTATCAAAATTATTGAATTTGTATGCTTTTTTGCATTAGTTTGGATGGGAAAATAATTTACATTCAAATTTCCATTAATTATTGTGACTCAGAATTTGAAAAATTCAAATTTTAATTAAAAAAGCATTAAAAACACTATCGATCCCTTGTGGATCTATCAAACTTTGAAAGGTATCAAATAGGTGCAAACCTCTTTTTTTAGAAAAAAACTTAAGTTCAAATAAAAATAAATAATCTTAATTTAAATTTTCATTACTAATAATAGATTAATTTTAATAATTCCAAGATTTAGTTAAAAAAATTAAAATGAAACATTTTTTTTTAATAAATTTGGTTAATAAAATGTGTGTTGGAGATTTTTAACTTTTTTCTCACATCCTAATAGCATTACTCAAATTTCAACATTAATATCCCTAGCACAATTTTTACCAAAATTATTAAAAAGAATTTACTTTTAAATTTTGAAGTAAAATTTGAATAATTCAAATTTTAATAAATACACATTAAAACTAAAACTAAAGTAAATCTATCTTAACTATCTCTATCAGTGCCCAAAAAGTCTCAAATCTATCAAAATGTAAACATGGCCAAATCTATATGCCTTGAGTAAAAATTTACAATACAAAAACTTGATCACTTTTGGTCTTTAATAAATATGGGATTAAAATTAGCCTAATTTTAATTTAAATTTCAAAATATATTAAAAAAATTATAAAACCAATATATTATAAAATTAATGTTTATAAATTAACAATCTTCGATCTTAGTGTACATGGTTCAATTAACCATTACCTACTTACATGTACATGTACCTGTAAATCTCCGTCCATCATCATCATCATGGGTTTTCTTGGATTACCCATAACCATGCTTGGGATTTTATCGGCTTACCCTAAACCATGCCCAAGGTTTTGTCAGTTGGCCCTCAACCATGCCTACACGAATCGCTATCCACTTTACTCTCACATGTGGTTTCTTGCTTACCACAAACCTACACTTCCAAACTGGTTTTAAGACGAGCACTAACATTATGGTGGTACACATGCCTCATAAGGTTAACAACACAACTTCAGCTACATAATATTACAAATCTTTTAAGGACCATTACAAAACAACATAGACTTACTTATAATTAAGATGTGTGACTCATAATACAATATGCTCATGATTTTATCCCACAAACTCACATTAACTCACAAAAACTTTCACTTTATTGGCCATCATCCTTTATATTTGATGATGCTTCATCCTCTATCCTCTAATGTCATCTTCATTATTTTATTTTTGTCCTTGTCATCCAAATAACCATGTCTATTATGGAAATGGCTAATTCCAACATAGATTAATTCCTCACAATATTTGGCGAGACTAATGTCACTTCAATGAAAAATGACAAAATAATGTACCATGATATGACACACAATAATGCACAACTTACAATCTTCATCATCTAACAAAATCTTGACATGAATGCTGTAAAACCAATGAAGATACCAAGTTTAATTATTTCATGATAATCTCCACTAAACGCCACCTACAAATGAAACACACATTGTCCCTTTTTAAATCTAGCTATATTGAAATATTGCAGGTCAAATCGATCTCGCATATTGGTTTCCATGCTAAAGATTCAAAATCCACACTAGGTTCCTTACACACTAGATAGTGTTGATATACATTGCATGCTCCTAGATTTTCATGCAATACTCCACAAAAGTCTCTATTGTTCCACACATACCACATGAAAATACCCCTCTCTCTAGTCTGCAATCTACTCTCACAGTTTGATCATCACTGTCACAACACAATCAAGGCAGGCACTCCAAGTTCACAACCTCACCACTAGGTGCTCAGCATAATCGAGTTGACCAAAGAATAGTACTCCATAGCACAATCTCGTCTCATCGTGAGAGCAAGGGATATGTGCACACAGGTCATAGTAGAGGTCTGACCATGATGAATATAAGGAATTATATTATCTTTCACACACATTCTTAATAATACCTTTTCTTTGTTCTCTCGCCTCTCCGAGTCTTGAATCGATGCAGCTGTCAGGCCTGCAATAGATTTTGCTTCTTCTCCCTTTGTGATGGATCAACTGCCATAGCCTTTCATCACTGTTTGCAGATTGAATTTCCAGTTAACGTAGCTAGATCCATCTAATTTATTGGCCTCATTTAGGTATGTCTATAAAAGGGGATTAGCCATCTTGGAAAAAAATCAATTTTCCAACAGTGCCCCTCATCAGAATTAAGCACATACTTCACACCACAAGCTCAATAACGTTCAACACATAACTTGCAACACAACAACACTTTGGTTTGATGGCCCAATAACAGTGCATACAGACTCTTCTCTATCTGAAACACCCACACACTCAACACATATAAACAGTCAAACTAGCGATATGTAGCCCGAGAGTCACTTATCCGATTGACAAACATAAGGGAAAGACACCCAGAACAAATACATATACTCTTCTTTCTCTCAACCCAAAAGGGGCCAAGGCCTAGGCCTTTTCAAGCTCACATACCAAGATAAATTTTGATAATTCACACAAAAATACATTGATAAAATAATATTACATATGTACATGAAGTGTTGTCTCAAAATTTGGAAATTTCCTTGGACACACAATCAGTTGGTTGAGAGAATAATAGGAGAAAAGCCATTCTAGAATTGATGAGCACACCAACGACAAGTAGGAGTTATATTTTACAATTCATTGTAATATGTTGATTGAGAAATAACCCAATATTTGTAAGTAATATTTGCACTTTTAAATTATATTGTAGTCATGTTTGTTTTATAAGATGGAATTTAAATAGAAATTAAATAATTCAAAATTTAATTAAAAATTGTTCAAATAAAACCTTTGTAATAGTGATTAATAGAATGAGTGATAAGTTTTTTTTCTTTTTTTCTTTTCCTTTTCTCTCCAAACCCTAGTTTTAACATGAGCGTCTCAACACAATTTTTTATCAAAATTATTGAATTTTTATAGTTTTAATGCATGGTTTGAATGGACAAATAATTTATGTTTAAACTTTCATTAATAATTGTGATTTAAAAGGTGAATAGATTCATTTTTTTATAAAAAGTTATTAAAACCAAACAATTGTAATAATAAATTTGGCTCATAAAGTGGGTGGCAAATTTTTTCAACTATCCTATAGGAATAATTCAAATTTTAATAGAAAATATTAAAATGAAACATTTGTAATAATAAATTTTCTTAATAAAATGCTTGGTAAATCTTTTTAAATTTTCCATCCAATTAGAAGGGTTTCATGAACATCCCTAGCACAAATTTTGATCAAAATTATTGAATTAGATTATGGTTTTGGTGGAGTGGTTTGGATGACAAAAAAAAATCAATTTCAATTTTCAATAATAATCAAATTTTGATCAAAATTATTGAATTAGTATGATTTTGGTGGAGTGGTTTGGATGAAAAAAAAAAAAATCAATTTCAATTTTCAATAATGATTGTGCCGTAGAATTTGAATAATTCAAATTTTAATGAAATTATATTAAAATAAAACATTTTTAATAATAGATTTTAGGGTAATAAAATATATAGTAAATTTTTAAAACCAACCTAGGGTAATAATTCAAATTTTAATTAAAAAATAATGAAATGAAACATGTGATAATAATTTTGAGTAATATAATATGTGGTAATTTTGTTTAACTTTTCCCTCCAATCATAATGGTGTCACCTCAGTTTCAATATTAGGACTCATAGCACAATTTACATTTGAATTTTATTTAATATTTATGACCTAGAATTTAAATAATTCATATTTTAATTAAACAATATTAAAATGTAGTATTTGTGATAATAAATTTGGCTAATAAAATGTGTGGTAATTATTTTTAACATTTCTCTCCAATCACAACAACATCAAAGTCACTACAAATTTTAATGAAAATTAATGAATTTGTATGAGTTTTGTGCATTAGTTTTGATGATAAAACAATTTCCTCATTAATGATTATGATGTATAATTCAAATAATTCAAATTTTAATTAAAAAAATAAGGTGAAACATTTGTAATAAAAAAATTGGCTAATAGAAGTCTTAAGGTTTTTAAAAAACTTCCCTTTTTTCACAACCTATCACTTTAGTGACAACATGAACATCCCTAGCACAATTTTTTATCAAAGTTATTGAATTTGTATGGCTTTTTTGCATTAGTTTGGATGGGAAAATAATTCACATTTAAATTTCCATTAATGATTGTGACTTAGAATTTGAAAATTTTAAATTTTAATTAAAAAAAGCATTAAAAACGCTATAGATCCCTTGTGGATCTATCAAACTTTGAAAGGTATCAAATATGTGCAAACCTCTTTTTTAAGAAAAAAACTTAAGTTCAAATAAAAATAAATAATCTTAATTTAAATTTTCATTACTGATAAGCTTAATTTTAATAATTCCAAGATTTAGTTAAAAAAATTAAAATAAAACATTTTTTTTAATAAATTTAGCTAATAAAATGTGTGTTGGAGCTTTTTAACTTTTCTCTCACATCCCAATAGCATTACTCAAGTTTCAACATCAGTGTCCCTAGCACAATTTTTACCAAAATTATTAAAAACAATTTACTTTTAAATTTTGAAGTAAAATTTGAATAATTCAAATTTTAATAAATACACATTAAAACTAAAGTAAATCTATCTTAACTATGTCTCTATCAGTACCCAAAAAATCTCAAATCTATCAAAATGTAAACATGGCCAAATCTATATGTCTGGAGGAAAAAATTACAATACAAAAATTTGATCACTTTTGGTCTTTGATAAATATGGGATTAAATTAGATTTAAATTTCAAAATATATTAAAAAATTATAAAACCAATATATTATAAAATTAATGTTTATAAATTAACAATCTTCGAACTGATATTGAAACTAACTCGAAATTTATTAGCATAAGACACGCAAAACTAACTCGAAATTTGTTAGCCTCAGACACGCAAAGATATAGCAACCCACTTGGGAAAAACTCCAAACCGCGCTTGAGCCAGAGGAGTTCTGGGATGGGTGACCTCCTGGGAAGTCCTGGTTACCGGGTGCAAGCCCCGGAAGTGATGATTGATGCTATGTGATTCGTTCTCCACATTTCACTAGTTTCAATCCCACTTCTTCACCCCTGTGAGCATCACCCGATGCAATGAGTGCTAAGTGAACTATTCAAAAATCATGAGAAATTAGTCAGTTATGACTACCTCTCATGGAAATGGTCATACGTTTGAATGACTTACTTAACGCAGTTGAATCCCAAAAATGATATCTAATAAAAGGAATAAATGTTGATAGGTACATATTTGAAATATTCTAGAATTTTAAACATATAGATAGATACATATTTGAAATATTCTAGAATTTTAGAGTCAGACTTTGAATAATTTATCACATGATTCAACGACGGCGGCTGAACCGATCACGGTCAAGAGTTCCTACTGAACGGATTTACGAAGTCAAAATTTACGAGCTGTACAGGATTCATTTACGACGGCTTTGTAAGTCCACTCCATTTCATTGAATAATTCGAACGAATCGCCAAACATCATTACATATTCTTCCACGTTTACCCTCTTCTCAGCTTCCCACCTGTCCGCGTGACCACTTACTATATATATACTATATATTTGCATGTAAAGATTACGATACACTCGCATTATCGTTAATCTTCTTCTGATATTAATATTGGTGCAATCAATCGCTTATTGTGGGACGAGCTGTATAGGTTGAAGGAGAGATGGAAATGAGAATGGCAGCCCGAGTGGTAATATTGATTGCCATGATTATGTTGGTCACGATGGTTAGCGAAGGTTCGGCATGCAGGCCGCTGAAATTCAAATTCATATTTCAAGGAGAACATAATATTGAGATGAAGAATGGGTTGCTTGAATCGCTGCCAAGGGGTCCCGTACCACCATCGGGGTCATGTAAAAACTACAGGTCTTCCGGTGGAGGTTCGTGTCCAGTTTAACGAATCTAACACAGGATGGGATAATCCTTGAATCCAGTTGTTGAAAAGAAGAAACTCCCAGACATAGAATTACACAGCCTAAAATTTGAATACAACAATACTAGAACTGATCTACACACCAAGAAAAAAACGACATGGAGAAGAAATAACATATAACCAGAAGAGAACGACCAAGGATACCCGCCTTGATATAATTATGAAAAGAAGAAGATTTGAGAGAGCATGCAACAGATCATCTCATTTGGTCCAGCCACATGGTGAGAAAGGACTAACATGCCCTCCAAATCATGGGCAGGAGATTGTAATGTGATTAACTGAGTCAAATACATTCCATGGCATCAAATTTTCTTTAGTCCTGAGTGTCACCATTTACTTTGGATTTATTGTTTCAGAGCCTCAGGAAAAAGTACTTATCAGTCTATATGACTAAAGGATATGATTTTTCCTTAGTAAATAAAATTAATAGAGTAAAGAATCATTTTCTGAAACAACAGGTTGACAAATAACATATTTATGCTTTTGCTGCGGACAACTTACCCCAAAGGGATTATGTACAAAGCTAATTTATCTAAAGCATATCAGTTACCAATTTCTATCACACATTTGTGTTGTCATTTCTTAACTTTGGAGATGATTCCTAACACCGAGCTATGCTTAGCATTGCACAATGCAAGTTCTACTCGTACCCATGTGTTATATATCTAATATGAAAAGCATAAAACCTATAAGTCGTAGTCACTGCCTTCTAAACTGGTTGCAGTCAGCATTAGTGAAGAACTCGAAAGCTCTGCGCTTCCACCAAAAAAACAGTTATTATAAAATTTTGTTTACATTATCTCATTTTATGGACAGGAATGATTCGTTAGACACTATGAGTTATTTTAAATTCATACTGTCAATTATCTGAATCATTGTTTCTGGTAAAGTTAATAAAAATAAAAATGAGTGGTAAAGTTGAATAAAATAAAAATCAGCAGTAAGGTGTAATCGGATGTAGGTTATGTTAGAAATGTTTCTTAGTGTGACTTAAATGGTCTAACTTTAAATGAAATGCTTTGTGAGAGCAGTAACCCTAATTTCAATTCAGATGATATTTGATGGAAATATCATTATAAATATGGGTGGACTACCAGGATTACTCATTTTCTCAAGGAAAAAATTGTGCATGATTTCATCATTTGGCACATTATGTTATGTCTTTGATAGATCAAAAGATCTCTCTATTGGGTTGGAAAATATTTTCCACATCAAATATAATCACCATGGCTAAAAGTAAGTTCCATTTTATTTCTCATTAAATTTCAAAGTTACATTTGGTATTACTGGAATTTGATTTGAATATTTACTTCTCTCTCTAAATTCAAAATATATATGATATACTATAGATTAAGGAAAACTATATATAAAAGTAACTAAAAGAATTATGATTAAAATATTTTAAGTAATTTTACTATTTTACATAATGGCTATTTTTTGTATATTTTTGGGTCAATTATGTTCTAAATAGAGAAAAAATGTGTTCTAATTGCAAATTTAAGTATTGCAGACAATCCAAGTTTCCAATTAAATTTTGAAAACCTTAAATCCATTTTATAAATTCAAAAATACAATTTAAATAATAAAAAATTATCTATCTATCTATCTATCTATCTACCTATATATATATATATATATATATATATATATATATATATATATATATATATATATATATATATATATATATAATAAGCTTCTACATGAATCAAATATGTCCTATGTCAAATTTTTATTCAAATCTTCCACTAAAAAAGGTTTGCGGGTCAAGGGATTTGATCCCTCTAAATTCTTGTTAGATTCGTGATTAAAATGGATCTATACTCGTGTGATTTATGTGTGATTTATGTGTGATTTATGGTCTATCATGTGGGCATCCCATTTAACTACTAATGCATGTAAAATATCAAACTGTTCTTATATAGTGCAATATCTCCTTGTTTTTTTTTAACAAAGACGGTTACTAGGTCTCTATTTAAAAAAAAATTCGAGGCAAGCCCCCATTACATCAATGCCAAATATAGAGGGATGACCAAGAAGAAAACCAGTGGGTAAGCATTCCATATCTTCCAAGCCCTTCTATTTTTTATTCTGAAAGTACCAATTTCACTATCCTTATAAATACCTACGAATTTATTCAACAAGACTATATATTTAGATAACATAATAGACTATTGGAGGAAGAACTTTGTAGATAGAGGAAGGACAAAAATAAGGAGACTAATTTTTGTTGACTGAAGATTCATAATGAGACAGGAGTCGATTCTTATTGCTTTCATAGTTAGAGTTCTCTCTCATCTGGTTAAATAGTAAACTCTTCAAATAGTTGGTCATTTCTTCCATATGCTTGCATTTGTGCTTTAATTCGGCAATTTCCTTCCTTTTCTCTCCCAGCTGTCTCTTGAGGAAAGATTTCTCAAATTTTGCTTCAAAGTTATAGTCCTTTATCATTTCTCTTATTTGTTCGAACATCAATTTATTGACTCTACACATAGCACAGATCTCGCACTTAGATACATTTTCGAGCGGATTCCATTCCATTTTTCCTTATGGGAAAAGGCGATCTTTCCAACAGGGAGAAGAATATATGTTGATTTTCCCACAAGACGGGCCATCAATAATTCTAAACCAAGAGTCGAGACTAGAAATAAGCAACTAGAGCAGCCCTAAGGAAAGAAGCACGGGCCACAAGGACAATGCGAGCAGAGGCGCAGGCCTCCAGAGTTGTGCGACGAGGAGAGGCAGATACCACTAGAGCTACATGAAGGATAGAAATGAAACCACCAGATCAACGCGAAGGGGAGGGGCAAGACAAAGAAACAGAGGAAAAAGAATACCAAAGGAATGCAGAGATAGATACAGGGAGAATGAGAGATTCTTCTATTACTAGGTGGACAGATAAGGAGAGCAAGGGGAAAAGAGTGACTAGAGAGGTGAAGGCATTAGATTTAATGAGCCAGGCATCGAAGCAGGGAAAGAAGCCCCAGATCCGCGCGAAGGGGAAGAGCAAAATTTGCCAGAGCAACGCGAGGGGGAGAAGAGATAGAAACTACTAGCTCAGCGTGAAGGGGAGAAACCTATACCATCAGTGGAGTGCAAAAGGAAAGTGCCAAAATAAATCAAATACGATAAAATTGAACACCCAGGGGGTTCAAAGACAGATGCATTGAATTTGAAAGTTGCATCTGGGATTGTTAGGCCCCGATACTACTAGTGTAACCCTTGTTATTAGTTCAACCCCCTTATTATATTTGTGTGCCCATGTAGTCCCCATATTGTTATTATTGTGCCCCATAGAAACCCACTATTGTTATTATTGTGCCCTTACATTATTTTTGTTATGTCGGCTCTGACTATATTATGACCCCTTATACCCCTATATATAGAAAGGAGGTTTGTCATTTGTACATCCAACAATTGTTCATTTGTGTAATGTAAAGGAGGTTTCCCCCTTGAAGAGGCTTATTTCTAAGGCGTTCATCTATCTTTTCTATCTTTTTGTGAGCTGGTTTCCTAAAATTTGGTATCAGAGCTTTGGATTCTAGGGTTTTCATTGCTCCAAACAGGTCATCGTGGCATTTTCGCTATAGCTTTTGTTTTACGACATTTCAGAAGCTAAGATGACAACCCATTTGAGATGAAATATCGCTCAACCTGAGGTCCAAATTTTAGAGCTTGTCTCACTATATTTCAGAGATATGATCCAAGGAAGTTATAGTTTTTGCAAGCTCTAGAATTTCATCTAAAACAGATCATCATGGAATTTTTGATATAACATTTCCACTATGATGTTTCAAAAGCTCAAACAAAAACCCATTTAAGA
This sequence comes from Pinus tabuliformis, assembly GCA_031772625.1. NCBI lineage: Eukaryota > Viridiplantae > Streptophyta > Pinopsida > Pinales > Pinaceae > Pinus > Pinus tabuliformis. The sequence goes on along the minus strand of CM062819.1, from coordinate 815,497,722 downwards.
AGAAATAGATCTAAACCACTGGTCTGAATTTCAGATCTTGTCTCGCTATATTTTCAGATATATGATCTGTGGAAGTTATGGTTTTTGCAAACTCCCGAATTACATCGTAAACAGGTGACCTTGGGAAAATCGTCATAATGTTCTCTATGAGAATCAGATTGAAAATTCATAAAAAGTTACCAAAAGAGGACAAACGATAGTTTTGAGTGTGTATATTTTAGATCCGAAGGTCAAAACAGTGACACGTGACATGTCATACAAGTTCGCTATTCGAAAAAGGTGTATAAGCAAGTCATCTTGGGAGATTCTGCATAAATCTTTCTTGGAGAATCCAATTTTGATCAGACTAATGGCATTGGAAAGAGGACATAGAGGACAACTGTAGGTCGATATTTCAGAATTGGAAGATCTGAAATTACAGAGTTACAGTTGTTTCAAGATCGATCTCCTAAAATCAAGAAAAAATGAGATGAGGAAGTTTGCTGGCAAGGATCCAGTAAATTGGATACTATAGATGGAGAAATATTTTGATCTACATGGTGTACCACTATTACAAAAGGTATGTATTGCATCTAATTATTTAGAACCGAATCAATTTTTATGGTATAAAGGGCTTTGTTCTCATAAACCGCTTGTCACGTGGTCAATTTTCATGGAGGAAATGACAACACATTATGAGGATACAAAGAGAAACACCTTATTTATCCAATTGATAAATCTCAAACAAAAGTGTTCATTAACAGAGCACATTAAGGACTTTCAAAAATTGAATATAAGGGAAAATGATATTCCAGAGAAGCAGAGGATTGATGTCTCCATAGGGACTTTAAAGGATAACATTCAACAAGAGGATTGTCTTTGGGAACTTGATTCATTGGAGAAGGCATTCAGGTTGGCAAGAAAAGTGGAAAGAAAAATTATGGAAACAAGGAATTCTACCCCTCACAATTATAAACATGGAAGTGTTGTTTCTCCTAGCCTTCCACAACATGCAAGGGTGGCACCACAACAATTGGAAGAAAAAGGAGAAAAAGGGCTTTGTTATGATTGTGATAGAAAATGCACTAAAGGTCATAAGTGTGCTGAGAAGAAATTATTTTACATAGATTATGAAGAGGAAGATGAAAAGGATCAAGAAACATCAAAAGAGGAGGATATATGCTAGGAACCAACCCCAGAGAAAGAAGAAATGAATCCAACCATATCTTGTAAAGCATTGGCAAGAATTACCACTTCTCAAACTCTCAAGATAGAAGGACATATCAAGAGGATAAAGGTTCGAGAAGCGAAAGACCACATCGAGAAAGAAGAAATGAATCCAACCATATCTTGTAATGCATTGGTTGGAATTACCACTCCTCAAACTATCAAGATAGAAGGACATATCAAGAAGAAAAATGTTCAAGAAGTGAAAGATCACATCGAGCATCAAGAAATGAATCCGACCATATCTTGTAAAGCATTGGAAGAAATTACCACTGCTCAAACTCTAAAGATAGAAGGACATATCAAGAAGAAAAATGTTCAAGCAGTGAAAGATCACATCAAGCATCAACAACAAGTTCTCCAACTTTTAAAGGATAACGCCACTTTGGTGCAGAATTGAATGAAACAAAAGGTAGATCAACATCGCAGTGAAAATTGTTTTGATGTAGGTGATTGGATATTTTTACAACTACATCTCAAGCAAGCTATTTATGAGAAGGAAATGTTGGAAATACTACATGCACTTAGGAAATGGTGACCTTGCCCAATGGGAAGACACTTCAAGGTAAAAATGGATCATGATAGTCTTAAATACTTTTTAGAAAAAATATTATCTTTAGAAGAACAAAAAAAATGGGTCACAAATATGTTGGGTTATGACTTTGACATCATCTATAGAAAATGGAAGCAAAGATTTGTTGCAGATGCACTCTCAAGAAAGGATGAGGTTGTGGAAGCATTGTTTTGTGCTACTTCTATTATCCAACTAGATTGGATAAACAAAGCAAGGGATGAATGGAAGAAGGACGAAGAAGTGTGGCCACTCATTCAAAAGTTACAGAAGATCCCAATTCAAACAATATTTCCAATACTTGAAGAGGAAGGAAAAATCATATTGGAACCGGGAGTAGTCACAAAAACAAGAACCCGACAGCTACGAAATCGATCAATTTCAGAGTATCTCATCAAGTGGAAGAAGTTACCCGCTGAAGATTCCACATGGGAGGACAAGAATTTTATACAAAAGCATCAAGAACTATTCAAGCGTTGAGGACAACACTTTTTGAAGGAGATGGGCATGTTAGGCCCCTATACTACTAGTGTAACCCATTATTGTTATTAGTACAACCCCCTTATTATATAGTTGTACCCATGTATTCCCCATATTGTTACTATTGTGCCCCATAGAAGCCCACTATTTTTATTATTGTGCCCTTATATTATTATTGTTATGTTGGCTCTGATTATATTATGACCCCTTAGACTCCTATATATAGAAAGGAGGTCTGTCATTTGTACATCCAACAATTGTTCATTTGTGTAATGTAAAGGAGGTTGCCTCCTCGAAGAGGCTTATTTCTAAGGCGTTCATCTATCTTTTCTATCTTTTTGTGAGCTAGTTTCATAACAAGGACTTGACGGAACTAAGCCCGGTGACAGGAGAAAGATGGAGAGAAAGAGCAGCAAAAATATGGGAACAAGAGCTGAGAGAGAAAGATTATAAAGCCACACAGAGGGCCTCTGCGTGATAGATAAATTGTTCATTTCATGGGGAGCCTTCGAGGATGAGACTCGCTTTATTTACGGAGTCTGACAATGTTGTCTGTACATTGTGATTTTCCTGATTCTATTAAGCTTCTTAGTTCTAGATTTTTGTATTGAGGTGACTGATGCCCACCTTGATGCCCTCAGATTGAGTGCAGTTCTCTGTACTTGATAGCTTGAAGTCATATGGGATGGATTTTTTATCAATTTCATTATCAATTCTGGATTTTCCCATAGGACGATTGACCGCCAAATTGGCCTGTGTATCAGCTGTACCATTATTTTATCTTAGGATATGATTGTAGGTGACTTCTCCAAGATACTCAAGGTTTTTTTCCACCCTTTTGATTATTTGGCTCAGAATCTGGTTCTTGAGGCTTCTTCTCTCCACCATCGATCAAATAATTATTTCTAAATCCCCCATTATGAATGGGTTCTTCATACCTCATTGCCTTAATATTTCCAATCCCAAGAGGAGGTTGTATACTTCTACCCTATTGTTGGATAATTCTCCTAATCCCCATTCATAAGTGATGGGATTTATTCCTCCTGGATCAAAGATGAGACCTCCAACTCCAGCCTTACTTGGATTAGACATAGAATCTCAATTAAACAATAAGCAAGGCCTATTTAGCTTCTCCATCCATGCTTTAAAATCCTCTTTTTTAATTATGATTTTCCAACTCTTAGTGCTAATAGTAGATCTATTAATGGTTGATTTTCTTATGTTTTCTTTTTCTACTTGCTCATCGCGAATTATAACCAGATTCTTTCCTCATGCTGCATATGTTTGATATATAAATATTTAGCTCCTTTGGAATTGATGAACTCGGTTTTCATGCTCCAAGTTTTAGCTAGTATTGTTCTGTTGCTTGGGATGTGATCTTTGAAGATCCTCTGGTTTCTTGTTAAGAAGATTTTCCAGCACATAAATGAGGGCAAGCTCACCTAATATCTTTTGATTGTTTCTTTGCTTTTTAAAGTATAAGGATACTTTTTTTTCCAATTTGTTAGGAGCGATTGCAGAGGAAACGAATGTTGAATACTTATCCCCAGAGGTCTTAATAGATCTTTCCAACAAGCTCGAGCAAAGGGACATCCTACGAAGAGATGTTGGATGTTTTCTTCACTTTTCTGACACATTTCACAGTGTGAAGGGCCTTCATAACATTTATTTTTACGGTTGTCAGTAGTAAGATCTTGCCTTTGAGGAATGTCCACATGAATACTTTGATTTTTGGTAGGGATTCTATTTTCCATGCCTCCCTCCAGTGATCCCAATCACTATTTGCTTGCTGATGTAGTGAGGCATATCCAGATTTGACTAAAAAATATCCTCCATAAGGATCCCAATGTAGGGATTCATATGAGACCAAACTCAAAGGTGAAGCCCCTTTAAGATATGAGATTAGAGATCTCCATTGAGGGACAACACTTGGAGGGAGATTGTGGACTCTCCAATCCTCCCAATCTCCATATCTCCAAATAGAGATGTCTTCCAGCGTACTGATGCCTTTTGAATTCATCCACCTTCTCAGGTCTTGAATATTTTCTTGGAAAGTTATAGGTTGATTTCCCATTATTTTGTCCTTCCAGATTTTGATGAGTCTACCATTCCCTGGGATCTTAGAGGAGTTTTCTTTGATTAGGGGAAGGGGTTTCTTAATCAAACTCCAAATCTGGGAACACAACCTTATAGGGAAACCTTTTTCTAGTAAGAAGGTTCTATTATGGTTCATATATTTTTCTTCCAAGATTTGCTTCCACTAGCAATTCTCTCCAGTTATAAATCTCCAAGTGATTTTTTCCTCGAGTGATAGATTCATTATCCCAAGAAGTCTTATTTCCAAGTTGCCTTTCTCATAGGGTTGTGTTACTTCATCCCATTTCACTAGACTGTGCTTCCTTGTTTCTACTTTACCTCCTTGCCATAGGAACCACCTAATTACTAGCTCACTTTGTTTGTGTATACTTGCCGGAGCTAGTATTACTACGTACTAATAAATTGGGAGTGTTGTGAGTAATGCTTTGATTAATACCACTCTTCCTACCATGTTTAGCCAATTCATTCCCCAATTTTGCACCTTTTTTTTTCATTTTTTCTACGTACTTATTCCATAGCTCAATATTTAGATTTTCTTTGGAGATAAGGAGGCCTAGATAATGAAAGTGGCTCCATTTTTCTTGTAAGGGAATTTCCAGAATTTCTGATATTTTTTTGTAGATCACGCAGAGGAGAGTTCCATCCAAAGTTTCTACATTTTTTATTATTTAGAAGTCAACCAAAGAATTCCATAAAATTGTTCAACACCTTTTTTATTCTTCTTGCCATTATACAGGAGGCCCCTCCCATGACTAAGGTGTCATATGCAAATAGAGAATGGTTTATGCTCTTTACTGCAGGAGATATTGAGAGACCTGTGATAGATTTCTCTTGTCTGCACTTCTCAAGGTTTTGGCTTAGAGAGTCCACCACTATAATATATAGGAAAGGAGAGAGTGGGAAGCCCTGACAAAGCCCTCTTAAAATTTGGAAATATTCACTTGCTCTTCCATTGACCAATGGAGAAAACCAGGGGCCTACTATACAGGCTTTTATTATATCTATTTCCTTTTTTGAGAAACCAAATCAGTGAAGGACGACCATAAGCAAATCCATATTGACCCTATCAAATGAATTTTCCATATAAAGATTTATAATGATACCTTTTTCCTTTTTAAGAAGGCTAGATTGGAGAGCTTCTTGGACAATTAGCATATTGTGAAGAATTTGTCTTTTTGGAACGAATCCTCCTTGATTTTCTAAGATAATTTCTGAGAGTACTGATTTTATTCTATTTGTCAGAATCTTTGTAATAATTTTGTAGGAGGAGTTACATAAAGAGATCAACCTGAACTTTCTAAAAGTGTTTGAATTTAGTTATTTTCAAATTAGAGCAATGAAGGAGGAATTTGTGAATCCTCCTATCTTGAATTTCCCAAAAACATTTCTGTTCATTCTTATCAAGTATTTTTTATGGTACTCCAATTATTTTTATAGAAGGAGATAGGGAACCCATCCGGGCCTAGAGCCTTATCTGGATGTAGATCCCAAATAACAACAACCACTTCCTTTTCTTCAACTTATTTTGTTAATTCACTATTTTATCCATCGCTGGTTTTTTTGAGGGTATGCTGTAGAAATTCTTCATACTCACTATTTGCTACTAAGGATTATAACATATTTTTGAATGCCTCCTTCTTTATTTCCTCTTGTCCTCTCACTTCTTTACCCTCATTATCCATAATTCTGTCAATATGGTTTTGCATTCTCCTAATCCTGGTAGTATTATGGAAGAAGGTTGTATTCTCATCACATGATTTAAGCCATAAGCTTCTGGACTTTAGTCTCCACTCTTCTTCTTCCACTCTATTTTTCCTATATAATTCCCAATTCGCTTGTTTTTCCTTATATAGAATCTCCTGGGTTTCCACTTACTTCTCTTTTTTGACTTGGATTCTCTCTATTTATTTGTTAATTCTTGCTTTCTTTTTTGTATTTCTATTTTTTTTCTCCTTGCCCACTCTTTCAGCTCTTCCCTCAATGATTTAACTTTAGTTTCCTAGACATAATTAGGAGAGCCAATAATTAGGAGAGCCAACAATTTGATTTTCCCAAACATCTCCAATAATTTTTTTAACTTCTTCATCGTTGTTCCAAATGGAACTGAATCTAAAAGGAACAAAGAAAAAGTTCTCTAATAACCCAAGTGAAGTGCCATCAGTTTGTGATCCAATGCTATGTTATGAATGAGTTTAGACTTTATTTAATTGAAGGAGGTGGCTATTGTGTCCTCGATTAGCAATCTGTCCAGAATTTTCTTTATATTATTTTTACCAATTCTTTTGTTACTCCATGTATACTTCCCATTGCTAGGAGGCATGTACACTAATCTGCAGTTTTCCATGATAGATTCTACCATTTCCCTTGATGGATGAACATTATATTTCCCACCAAACTTCTCCTCTGGATTTAGAACCAATTTAAGATCCCCTGCTATTATTATGCCTCTGTTTTGGACCTGCAATAGATGATTTTTTAAGGTGTCCTAACAGACTTCCTTATCCTTGTAGTGATTTGAGGCATAAATGTTAACAATGCAGTATATCTCCTTTGTATTTTATTTTTTTTCAGTTCTATTTTCATCCAATGTAGCTCTTTTGTGTCTAAATCGTCTCCCACTTCTCCGTTTTCCATAATGTACAAATCCCTCCTGAAGCTCCTACTGCTAGGATTGATGTTCCTTAGTAGTTTTTCATTTTTTGAATCATTGTTTCCATTTCCTTTTCATTTATCTTTGTCTCTTGGATCATAAAAATATCAGGCTTCTCTAACACTATTAAGTCTTTCATTGCCTTGATTTTTGGCATAATTCCCATTCCTCTATAGTTTCAGGAGACTATATTCATTATCACTTGGAGTTGAGGGTAGAGGGACCTTTCCCTCTAATGGGTTGAGTGAGTTTCTCCTTGTTTTTTCTAGAGATGTGTCCTATGGTTGTTGGGGGCCTAGATCCATATCCTTTGCCACTGCTTCATCTCTGATTTCTCACTTGGATTTTCTTCCTTCCCATTTAGGGTGGTACAATGAGGAAAGGAGATCTTTGGAGATGGTTCGAGTGACTATTCGGTCGAAGGAGGAATGGGAAGGGCTATGGGAGAGAATGGGACAGGTGAGGGAGGGAATGGAGGGGAAGGGGAGGAGCAGAGTGGAGGTGGGAGGGGAGGAGGGAATATCTGGGTCCCCAAAAGAACTAAAGGGATTAGAAGCCAAAAGATCCAAAGAGGGGGGGGGGGGGGGGGGTTAGAAGAAGGAGGAATAGATCAGGAAGGAGAGGAGGTATATTTATGAGGAGAAGGAAAAGGAGTTGAGAAGGAGGGAGGGGGGAGGGGGAGAGTCAAGGATGAAAGGGAGGAGATAGAAGAAGGATGGGATGAGGATTTGGGTTTGGTTGCTAACTTTTTCTTCTTGATATGCTCCGATTTTAGTTCCTAGTTTTCTATTTCTTTTGTTTCCTGATTTTTAGTACATCTATTTGAAAAATGACCATATTCATGATATACCTTGCATTTGAATGGAATTTGTTCATAGTCTAGCTGTTGAATGTGAAACTAACTATCCACTTTGATGTTGATTGCTTCCAGAAGTCCTTTCCCCAGATCTACTTCTACACATATTCTCATGTAGGCATGCATGTTTTCCTTTGGCTCACTTCTATCGATATATTTCCCCACTGCATTTCCTATTGCTTTAACAGATTCATCTCCCTAGCAATGTAGAGGAAGATGGGGAAGCTTCACCCATACTGGCACTCCATTTGGCACATCCAACTCTGTATCAAAGTTCGGAGTCCATCTATTGAGATAAAGCCATCTTGAATCCATGAAATATGGCCCATTTTTGAAGATTAAATCTCTGTCCTGTTTCAATTCAAAGTGGAAGGTAAAATAACCTCTTCCAAAAAAACTGATGGAGATTTTGCCCATGATAGATGAGGTCCAATTTCTCTCCACCCATTTGAGGACCGAACGAGGAGAGGGCCAGAGACCAGTAAACTAACCCACCAAACCTCATTAGGAGAGGGACAAAGCTGCACTGTAAGGAAGGGAGGGAGGAAGAATTATTTGGGGTATTTCATCGATCTTCTTAACAAACTTTGATATGGACGGTCTGGGACGAGATGAACCCAGGAAGGAGAGCAAAGAGGCAAAGGCTTCCACATTTTCTCCCAGCTGAGCTGAAGCTCTAGCATATGAGACAGGAATCGATGCATCCTCAGGAAGAGGCTCCACATGATCCATCACGTACCAGTCGATGGCAGCAAGCCCCGGGAGAAGGAGGCCCTGGGAGCCGAAGGAAAAAGTCACGCTTAGAGATTGAATTCGTCAAAGCAGGAGTAGAGCACGCGCTCTCAATGCAATATCTCCTTGTTACCGTGCAAGGGATAGTTAAATATATCAACGATCCATCTAATTATTAAAAAAGAGATAGTTTATGCATCAATAATTAGAAATATGTTATTTATAAATATGAGTATATAAAAATTTAAGATTCATACAAAGCTTGGAATGTGTAAAACTAAACAAGTGTTCTCATTCTTAACATACCAATCCTGAAATATATATCAATAACTTTATAAAAATAATCATTTTTTAACGATATTATATAGTTTATAAAAAAATATGGTTATTTTTTAGTGTAAAATAATTTTATCTTATAAAATGTGGGGAAACCATTATAAGAACAAAAAAATTGTATATTGTCTTTTGAAAAAAAAGAACATTAGAAAATGGATGAAATTTATCCCCTAAATTTTCCTAAACAAAAATTTTTGGACAATATTTATTATGAATATACAATTGAAAAGTGTGATGTTTCCTTCTATTCAAATAATTCATTTGTTAATAAATGGACATTCTAACACATTCCATAACTTGTCCTCTTTGTATGTAATAATATATGTTATATAGTTAAGTTTCTTCCATGTAATTGTTTTAAATAATGGAGTTTAACTACAGACATAGTAAGTGACAAAGTGGGTGGCCATTCTTAAAAATGACACTAAGTCATATGGGTGTTATGATATCTTAAGGGATTATAATTAGAGGTGGTTGGGGTTTTTTATTATATTTGATTTTGCATCTTTTATATCTATGTTGTTAAGATTTGGAATATTTGAACTTGAATTTTATATTTAACAATTTTTATGTAGGAATTTGAGATGATTTCTATTTTAAATCTAACATGAATTTAACTAGGAAAATTATGTTATATGAAAAAATAACTTAATGTATAAAATGATACTAAATAGAACAATAATAAAACATTAACTCTTATATTGCACACATTGGAAGAGAAAAAATTATCATAATATCTTTTATTAGTTGTTGAATATCACAACATATAATTGATGTTTTGTTCAGGAAAGTAGAATATTTTGTATAGGACAAATACATCTTCGAAATTAAGTTTATACTAAGAGGGTTTGTGAATCAGTATAAAAGGATTTAAAACAATCTAAATAATTGTATACCACAACAATCTAATAATCAACATTAACACATTATGAACATATAATATATGTGGAAACCCATGCGATAAAAAACCACCAAAATTCTACAGATTAGATGAATTTGAAAGAACCAACTTCAAATTACATCACTCTTTTTAAGAACCAACCTACAAGAGACACCAACCCCCTTTTCTTTGTGGACGCCATCCTGTGAAAAAAACCAATGCCACTAATAATTACATGCACTAACTCAAAGGAGTCACCAATACCCTAATATTTAAAAGAACCACTCAAGGGGACACCAATCCCTTGATGTTCACATGAACTAACCCGAAGGAGGCACTAATTCCATAATATTTATAGTCACCAACGTAAAGGAGACACTAGTATCCCCATTTTTATAAGAGCCAACCTAAATGAGACACTAAGAGCCAACCTAAATGAGACACCATTCCCCAATATTTATAGGAACCGAATTGAAGGAGACACCAATCTTATAATATTTATAGCAACAAACCTGTAGTTCCATACAAATCCCCTTTTTATATATATTTTTGACTCATGTCCAATGACTCTTTATTTAAATTTGACTCAAAAAATAATCTTTAATTCCAAATTTACTTTCTTTCTTTGATCTTACTGGGCATTGGAATCCATTTTTTTGGTTCATGATCCAATCAATCTTCCACCAAATATTTGTTATACCTTCTCATATCTACAATGGACACTACTTCCTTCCTTGAAATAACTCTATAATTACCTCAACACTTCAGATATGATTTTTTTTTTCACGCAGCAATTCTCTTCAAAATCTCTCTCTATATATATGTGTGTGTGTGTGTGTGTGTATTTATATATCCCCCCACTTTCTTGCTAATTCCACGTCTTTCCCCATCTCTCTCCTCTCTCTCCCCCCCTTTTTTGTTAGTTTTCCTCTTTCATCTTCCCATACCCTCTCCCTCCCTCCATTTCCACCATCCAAATATATTTATATCCATCTCTCTTCCTTTCTGGCCTTCCTCCATCTCCCCTTCTCTCTTCCTCCACATTGTCCCCACTTTCATTCTTATGTTTTTCTTTGTATATTTATCTCTCTTCCCATCTCTCTCTCTCTCTCTCTCTCTCTCTCTCTCTCTCCATCAAAATTTAACTCTGTCACTTGCCCCTCCTTCTCTCTATTGTCCCTCCCTCTTTCCTCTTATCTCTCTCTTTCTCTACTACCAATATTTCCCTATTTTCATTTGCATATTTTTCTCTATCACTTTCTTGCTCCTTGCATATTTATCTCTATATCAACCCTACCATTCTCTTTATTATGACCTCACTCCCTAAAAATCTCTCCCTCTCTCCTTCTCTCTCAACCTATTCTCCTTTATCCCTATAATCTATTATCCGCACTCTCTCTCCCTCTAATCCCATCTCTTTCTCCCTCCCCCATTTGTTCTCTTCCACCTTACTTAACCTCACCCCAAATCTCTCCCTCATCACATACCTTCTTCTCTCGTTTCTCACTCCCTCTCTACTCTCCCTTTATCTCCTTCTCTCCACTATCCCTCACTCCACTCTATCTATATCTCAATCCCATCACACACACGTAGTCTCCACATCACTCTCCTCTTTCCTCTCCATATTTATCTTCTATCCTCCTTCTCTCCCCTTCTCTCACCTCTCTAGATCCATTTCTATATCCCGCACTTCCTCTATATCACTTTCTTAGCCTCATAGGATATATCTCCCTATTCCTCTTATACTACCTCCCTCCATGCCCCTCATTTCAGTTCTATCTTTATCTCCATATCCACCTTTCTCTATTTCCTCCTTCTCTCCTCTCTCTTTCTCATGCCCAACTCTCTCTAGAATGATATCTATATCTCTCTTTATTTATTTGAATCTTTTTCCCTCTCTCTCCCCTAACTCCATCTCTCTCTCTCTCACTCCCTCTATTTTAGTCTCTCCTTCTATCTTTGTCCCCTTCCATCTCTCTTGCATTCCTAGCTCTCTCCTCTCTCTCTCTCTCTCTCTCTCTCTCTCTTTGTCTCTCTCTCTCTCTTTCTTGACTCTATACCACCTACAACTCTCTCTCTCTCTCTTTATATATATATATATATATATATATATATATATATATATATATATATATATAGATATATATAGATATATATGTATGTATCACTCCTTTTCTCCTTCTCTCCTCCTCCCTTTTGTTTCGTCTATTTCTCTATCCCTCCCTCCTTCAATAAGTCACTACTTCATAATAAACCCCCTCCAAATCTCCTCATCTCTCTCTAATCTATAGCTCCATATGTATCTCCTTTCCTCTATCAATCTATATCTCTCTCTATTATCCTCTATACTTTACTCCACCCCCTCTCTCATTCTCTTTCTCCTCCTACTCCATTATCACCTCATTATATCTTAATCTTCCTCTTTCTTCCGCTTCCATTTCTCCCTCTCTCTATTCCCCCACCCTTGCATCATATTCTCTCTCTCTCCCTCTCTCTATTCCCCCACCCTTGCATCATATTCTCTCTCTCTCTCTCTCTCTCTCTCTCTCTCTCTCTCTCTCTCTATCTCTCTCTTGTCCCTCTCTCCTTCTTTACATTTCTCTGTGAATATCCCTCTCTATTCTACCTTCCACTCTAATTTCTTCCTTCAAAAAAACCTTGTTCCAACATTGTCCTTCTTTTCCTCCCTTTTATGGAAACATATAACTAAATAAAAGAAAATATAGATCAAAAACTTAAAAATAAGCCTCTTCAAGGGGACAACCTTCTTTACATCACATAAATCAACAATTATTAGATGATACATATGACAATACCTCTTTGGTATATATAGGAGTCTAAGGGGTCATGATATAATCAAACTCTACTTAACAATAATAATGTAAGGGCCCAACATTAACAACAGTGGCTTCTATGGGGCAAAAAAATAACAATAAGGGAGCTACATGGGAACAATAATAACAATAAGGGGGCTACATTAAAAATAACAATAATGAATATAAACTAGTATTATAGGAACCTAACATGCCCCTCTCCTTGAAAAAAGTTTTGTCCTCAATGCTTGAGCATTTTTCGATGCTTTTGTATAAAATTCTCATCCTCCCATGTCGAATCTTCAACACATAAATTCTTCCACTTAATGAAATACTCTAAAATTGAACATTTATGTAGCTATCAGGTTCTTGTTTTTGTGATTTCTTCAAGCTCCAATATGATTTTTCCTTCTTCATCAAGTTCTAGCAATATCGTTCGAAATGGGAGCTTGTCACTCATAACCTTCTTTAAGAATGAAACATGGAAAACTCGGTGTACTCGGGAAGATGTAGGAAACTCTAATTTGTATGCCATAGTACTAATATTTTGAAACACCTTGTAAGGATCATATACTAGGGTGATAATTTATTATCCTTCTCAGCTTGATTGAGAAACATTTGTTTGTATGGTTGTAGCCATAAAAATATCGACTTTACTATGTCAAAACTTACTTCATTGAGATGTTGATCTACCTATTGTTTCATTTGATTCTGCACCAGAGTGATGTTATCATTTAAGAGTTGGAGAACTTGTTGTTGCTCGATGTGATATTCCACTTTTTGAACCTTAAAATTTCCTCTTAAAGGTGATGTGATGTATGGTGGATGATATCGATAAATTGCCATAAATGGGGTAATTTTTTCTATAGTATGGAAGGAAGTTTTATACCATGATTCAACCAGAGTAACCACTTGATCCATTTTGTTTGTTTATCTTATACAAAGAAACAAATATATCCTTCCAAACATTTTTTCACTCTCTTAGTTTGTCTGCCAGATTGAGGATGATTAGATGAGCTATAAGTTAATTGATTGATTAGCAAGACAAGAAAATTTCTGTCAAAAAATATCTAGTGAAAATGGAATTTCAGTCACTTACAACATTTTTTAGGTTTTCTTGTAGCTTTTTAATTGTTTCCATTAATGCAATAGCAAACGTACTGGATTTAAAACGATGATATAATGCACAAAAGTGCACATAATTGGTAAGTCTATCAACTACCACCATGATGCCACTCTTTTCTTTGGACTTGGGTAAACTTGTGATAAAATCCATTGAGTCCTCCTCTTAACGCTGACTTGGAATGGATAAAGGTTGTAACAGACCCGAGGTCTTAATTGTCTCAACTTTATTTTGTTGTAAAACCAAACATTCTACCACAAACTTCTGAATATCATATTTAAGGTGATCCCAGAAAAATTCCTTCTTGACCCTATGGTAAGTTTTTAAAAATTTCGAGTGCCCTCCTAAGGGGGAAATGTGAAATTACAAAAGAATCTTTTGTTTAAAATGAGAATTCTTACATAGATATAAGTGATCTTTGTACCATAATGAATCATTTTTCCAGATAAATGTATCAAATGTATTGGGATCTTGCTGCAATTTTTGAATGAGTGTCCACACCTCTTCGTCATTCTTCCATTCATACCTTGATTCAGTTATCCAACTAGGTTGGATAAAAGAAATGGAAAAGAATAATGTTTCCATGTCCTCATCCTTTCTTGAGAGTGCATCGACAACAACATTTTGCTTCCCTATTTTATAGATGATTTCAACGTCATAACCAAAATATTTGTGACCCATTTTTTAATATTTTCTAAAGATAATCTTGTTCCGAAAGGAATTTAAGGCTATCATGATATAGTTTTATCTTGAAGTGTCTACCCATTAGGTAAGGTCACAATTTATTTAGTGCGTGTAGTATTGCCAACATTTCCTTTTGATAAATAGGTTTGTGTAAATAATTTCCCTTGATTTGATGAATTTCAAAAGAAATGGGCATTCCTTCTTGGATTAGAACAACAAAAATTCCATTTCTTGAGGCAACACATTCCACAATAAAGGTTTTTGTGAAGTATGTTGTATCTAATACTGGTGCTTGGCACATTCCACTTTAAGATGTTCAAAGCCCTTATGTGCTTCTTGAGTCTAAGAAAATGCATCTTTCTTCAGTAATTCCATTAGATTTGTTGTTATTACCTCATAATGATTAACAAAGTTGTGATAATACCCTTGTATAACCAATAAATCCTCGAAGATGCGTTATGATTGTGCAGATTTCCATTCCATAATGGCTTTAATTTTGTTAGGGTCTACCTTTCAACCCTCATGAGATACAATATGACCCAGATTTTCTAACTCTTGTAGTCCAAAAGAAACATTTGGAGGTTTTTGTATATAATTTTTTCTCCTCCAATAATTTGAGCACCCTGTCAACATGTTGAAAATGATCCTTCTAAGACTTCTTATAGATTACCATAACATAAGAAAATTCTAAATTTTTCTTTCTAAGGGTTTGGAAATGGAATTCATCAAACCTTGAAATGTGGAAGGTGCATTAGGGAGGCCAAAAGGCATGACCAAAAATTTATTATGACCTTCATGAGTTCTGAATGTGGTTTTCGGAATGTCTTTAGTCTTCACTCTAATTTGTTGATATCCTAAATGAAGATCCATTATGGTGAAGTAAATTTCTCCATGTAATTCACCAATAATTGATTAATGACATGAATGGAAAAATTATCTATAATAGTGAGCTTGTTGAGCTCCCTATAATCCAAACACATATTCCATTATCCATCCTTCTTATGCACAAATACTACTGGAGCAGAGAAATAACTTTGCCTATGTTGAATAATAAAAACCTCTAGCATTTATGTAACTACACGTTTTGAAAATTTCACTCCTTTGGCATAGGGATACCTATAAGGCCTAATGTTTGGAGGAGCACTTTTTGGAATCAAGTGAATAGAAATATCATAATCTCGAATAGGTGGGATGCCATTGGTAGTATCAAATGCCTTAGAATGATTATCCAAGACAGTTTTTATAACTAGAGAAATGAATGATTTCAATGTTTGAACCTCCAGTGAACATAATTGTGCAATTACACCCCATTGTTATTTATTAAAAAAATTTCTCATGATCTTATAGCTTATTATCTTCCATGGTTTCCCTTAGATACCCCTAAAATAACTTCCCTTTCCTTCCCATTTAAATTTCAATAAAAGTACTTGAAAATTAAAAGTTATCATCTGTGAATATTGTAACCATTGGACTCTTAGTACAACATCAACACCACTCATAGGAATGGAAGGCATTAGAATATTCAACACATATTATCCCATGGTTAGCTTGATATTATGACACTTTCTAGATAAATTTATAGTTCCTCCATTTTCAACCATTAGTTGACACTCTAGTGTTGGATATAGAAACCAATTCTATTCCTTGTTTATCATACAGTGAATAAAATTATGGGTACTACCTGAATCAATCAACACTATTACATTTTTTTCTTGATATATCCCTCTATATTGAGAGTTTAAGGAGTAGTAATTCCCACAAATTCATTAGAATATATGGTTGGATTCACTTCTTCTCTTTCCATGGTTGATTTTGGTTGTATATCCTCTTCCTTTGATGTTTCTTATCCCTTTTCTTCCTCCTCTTCACAATATATGTAAAATAATTTCCCTCCTCTTCACAATCTATGTAAAATAATTTCTTCTTAGCACACTGATGACCTTTAGTGTATTTACTATTATAATTGTAATAAATCCCTTTTTCTCTTTTTCCCTCCAATTGTTGCAGTGTCAACCTTGTAGCTTGTGGGAGGCTAGGAGCAACAAAACTTCCATATTTATAATTATGAGTGTTATACTTCCTTGTTGCCATGATTTTGCTTTCAACTTGTCTTGTCATCCTGAATGTCTTCTCTAATGAATTAGGTTCCCAAAGGTGAACCTCATGTTAGATGTTATCTTTTAAATTCCCTTTAAAGACATAAATCTGAAGCTCCTCTGGAATATCAATTACCTTGGTGTTCAATTTTGGGAAGTCCTCAGTGTGCTCCACCATTGAACCTTTTTTTTAGATTTATCAATTGGATAAAGAAGGTGTTTCTCTTTGTATCCTAATAATGTGCTATCATTTCCTCCATAAAAATTAACTATGTGATAAGTGGTGTACAAGAACAAATAAATTTATGCCATACAAACTAATTTGGTTCTAGTTATAAAGATACAATTCATTTGCACATCATGTAGATCGAAATATTGCTCTATTTGTAGTATCCATGTTACCAGATCCTTGCGATCAAAATTGTTCATATCGATCTTTGGAATGTGGTTGGTCTTCAACCCAAAGTTAAAGCCTTTAAAATCATTATTAGCATTTGTGTTCTCATCATGAATTTCATGGAATACCTTGTCGCCATTAAGAATCATGTATTTTAGCAACTTTGTCAAACCTTCCTTCAAACCTTGCATGTATGCTTTTAAACCATCCATGTTGCATTTTATGTATTATTTTAAACCATCCATGTCCCCTTCTAGTTCATCTTTGGTTGCTCTTTGTGAGAGAGAAACTCCATAATTTTGATATATCATGTTGAAATTCTTCCTCTTCATGCGTCATATTATAGTTTCTTGAGGGCTTGATGAGTGTAGGGTTATTCTGTTTGGGAGGAATTTTAGAACCAAATACTGATATTTATGCTTCAATATTCCCTTGGAATTTCTTCATACAAATTTTTCGAATAAAAATTATGATTTTTTTTAAAAGAATACAAACATTTTTCTTTCTTTTAGGAGCTCAATCTTGAAAGGGTTGTCTCTCTATATATTTAACCCTCGAAGATTTGAAAATTTTTCCTATGATATCCCTCTGAGTATTGTTTCTAATGCCACAATCCATACTGAGATTATATTAGTAAAGAAAAAATTATCCCCAGCCTCCCACAATGACCTAGTTATGGACAGGTTCATGAGAGGAAACTTGTACGCAATTTCCTGTGTCAATATTTTAATCTTCGGCCCAAAAAATGATATACAAAAACTTAAATTATGTGCAATTTCAGTCGCTTTTTTTGAATTCCAAATCTGATTCTTATAGAGAAAGCTATGATTATTTTCCCTAGTTCACATGTTTGAGACGGAATTATCGAAAGTGAAAAAAACTCTAACTTCTTTGGACCATATCTAAGAAAATATAATGAACCAAGATCTAAGATTTTTACACAAAGTTCACCATGATTTGGGCTCCACGTGGTTGAAATTTAAGCTTTTGAAACATCATATAAAAATATGTTAGAGAAAAAAACACGAAGTCATGTTTGAAGTTGCAAAACCCTAGAATCTAAAGATCTAATACCAAATTTTATGCAACCAAATCACAAAACATATGAAAAGTTAGATGAATGATTTGAAAATTATCCTCTTTGAGTGGGAAACCCTCCTTTATATAACATAAATAAATAATTCTTAGATGATACAAATAGCAATACCTCCTTGGTACATATAAGAGTAAGGGGTCACAATATAATGAGAGCGTACATAACAATAATAATGGAAGGGCATGACACTAACAATAGTGGGATTTTATGGGGCACAAAAATAGTAATAAGGTGGATACACTAATAATAACAATAAGGATACTAGACTAGTATTATAGGGACCTAACAGTCCCTAACTCTCCTTCATCTATCTCTCTTATTCTCTCTTACACTAACACTTTTCATAGCTCTCCAAAATTTTATCTGACTTTCCCACTATCTCTACAACTATTTTCCCCTCACTCACCAACTCATTATTTTGCACCCCACACATTTTAGTTTCCCTTTCTTTTTCCCACTATTTACCTTGGTCCTCTACCCCTCTCCCTCCTACTCTCCCCCCAACCCAACTTAAACCATTTCCCATGTATTAAATTCCCTAGTTATAAGAACACACACAACTTCCTACTACTATGGCACACATGCACTTTTAGGACTAGTATTGTGCATACATTTTAAGTGTCAAGATCACACACATGTTTTATTTTAATTTAATTTTTCCCTATTAGGAAGCTTATGTGCATGATTAGTTGGTTACTTTAGTCAAAATTTTATGTTTACAAATTTAAATTTTGTTATCCTAGTGGTTTTTCCTACATATACATGAAAACATAATTTTTTGAGAAAACATGTGTGTGTGCACACACGTGTGGAGTTATTTTTCTGTAGGTTATAGAGATCGGTTTTCTATGAAACTAAATAAAATTATGTAGTTGATTGTGTATATTTTACATATATCATTTAATTAATAGTGTTTACTACTTTTAATAAATTTTCGTCTTGGCATATATCAAAATAATAATATACATCATTTTTTTATTTCGATTATATTTTTTTTACATGGAAAATAAAATACCAATGATAGGGAAACCTAAGATTCACATAATCAGACACAATTTATAAATTATATAGTGACAAAGCTAATTCATTTTTTACATTTCATATTTCTACACCATATTTAAATTCATTCTATATATATCTCTAATGATTTCTCCAACTTATCATATTATTATTTTTCTAAGTTTCATTTTCACTGACACATCATGAGAGACCATTGTTAGCTTTCACCCATCCAAATATGTCCTTTATCAATAGAAGCTAGGAATATTTTTAATAATCCATACATATCATAGAGTGTGGGAAATGCACACTTTAGAAATTCTTATGATTCTCAAACTATCAAAAATAAGATATTTGATGATATTTTGGTACAAATATGCAAAATTTGAAGGATTTTTTAGTTTTAAGAAAATA
The DNA here is from genome assembly GCA_031772625.1 of Pinus tabuliformis. Classification (NCBI taxonomy): domain Eukaryota; kingdom Viridiplantae; phylum Streptophyta; class Pinopsida; order Pinales; family Pinaceae; genus Pinus; species Pinus tabuliformis. The sequence goes on along the minus strand of CM062819.1, from coordinate 815,478,292 downwards.
AGGTGAGTTTTAAAATAAAATACTTTTCTACTATAGAATGTGGATGAAGCATTATATAAAAGAATACCTCTGAATCTTCTTTTAGAACAAAAAAAGGATAGAGAATTAATACATGGATAAAATTTCTTCATAATTTTTTCTCTTATAAAAAGGAATTTTGGACAATTTTATAACTAATATACAATTGAAAAATTCTTGCATTCCATTTAAGTAAATCAATTGCTAAAAAGTTGACATAATTGCATATTTTTTTCACTTATGTTATTTACATGCAGTAGCATTGTATACTGAAGTTTGTTCCATGAAAATTATATTTATAATGGAGCTAAGTATTCACTTGAGTATCTAACAAATTACGCCACCGACACTAAAAATTTAACAAAGTAATCTCAATTTTCCAATATCCTCAGGAATATGAAGATTTGAATTCTAAGGTTGTTGGGGTTTCCTAATATGTTTGAGTTTGCATGTGTAGCTTCTTTATTATCAAGATTTAGATAGTTTGAATCATTTTGATTTTAATTTCATACTTAACTTTGTTTTTATGGAAACTTGAGACATTTTCAATTTTACTCATAAAAAGATTTAGTATAATGATTTATAACAATTTAATAAGTAAATATAATAATAAATAGAACAATAATAAAGAATGAAATCTTATCATAAAGCATAATCAAAAGCCACCATGAACCAAGATAGAATAGAACATGAAACCACATGACTAAATTTGATAGAAAATCTTTAAATTTTGACTCTTTAACCAAATCCATTATCTGGCTTGCAATGAAACTTAACTTAAAAAAAAATAACCAACCTATTCTCACGTTAAACATTGAGTAAGTGAGGTTACTATGGGCCTACTTCTCTTTACATTTCATGCTACATTGTTAAACCACTCTCTTAAATTAATATCTTATTTTTCTCTCATGAAAGTCTAGTTAAATACTTTACCTTAAAAATTAAGGTAAGGGGGTCACTGAAACCTTAGTTTTCATTCTTAAAATTGCACAATATCAATTATATAACCTATTATTAGTTGAAATCACTAATGATATAAAACTATTCAACATTTAGAAACCTAGAAAATTAGTTTCTTATTGTCTCGATGGTTTCTACCATCTTACCATCATTTAGTGAGGTCACTATAGGCATGAAAGTGATAGTTAATATAAAATCCCAAACTATAATGTATTTTGATATAACTTTTACTCATAATCCTCATCCCCTGAAATAAAACAAATGCCTACGCTTGGTTGCTTAAAGGTGTATAGAGACCCCATTCGAAGGTGTTTTCTTAAATTGCTCTAATGTCAAGAATGTTACCCCACACCTATGACACCTAGTAATATACACATTATAATATGAGCGATATGCTTTAAAATTTGTATCCATCTCTTATAAATTTATTTAAATAACAAAAAAGAAGAACTATCCACTTATGGTTTCGTATTTCCACGATTATTTGAAAATTTATACATATCCATCATTTCTAAATATTACATATTCATTATCGTTTTTACATGCATATCCTTCTCTCTATGTCCTATAGCTCATATGTCCTATAGCTCATTGAATCTCTAAACATTACATATTCATTATAGTTTTTACATACATATCCTTCTCTCCATATCCTATAGCTGAATGACTCTAGAAATCATACCCTTATAATATTTAAGGTCAACTTTCAATGAGATAGAAATTATCAAAAACTTTTGGATAAATAAAAAATTATAGATAAAATAAAAAAAAATCACATCGTTCTATATAATTTATTATAAATTTTATACTCTATATAATTATATATCTGATAATTTATATATATAATTTATTATAATTTTATTATATTGAGATAGATAGATATATAAAATTTAATTTATAATTTTATTTTTTTTTAATTATGATTAAAACATTTTAAGTAATTTTACTATTTTATATAATGGTTATTAGTTTTATATATTTTTTTGGTCAATTTTGTTCGAAATAGAGAAAATTTGTGTTCTAATTGCAAGTTTAAGTATTGTAGTGTGGACAGTGCAAGTTTCCAAAAAAAAAATTTGAAAACATTGAATCCATTCTATATATATATATATATATCTATCTATCTATATATATATATATATATATATATATATATATATATATATATATATATATATATCGTAAGCTTCTACATGAATCAAATATGTCCTGTGCAAACTTTTTATTTAATTTTTTCACTCTAAACAAGGTTTGCACTTCAAGGGATTTGATCCCTCTAGACTCTTGTTAGATCTGTGATTAAAATAGATCTATACTGGTGTAACACCATTGATGTAGGTGGAGTTTGTGAATTAAAGTTATCTCTAGATACAGGTCAACGTTCCTAATCTAAAATAAGTGTGATTTGTACTCTGTCATGTGGGCATCATCATTTAGCTACTAATAACTCTAAAATATCAAATTGTTCTTATAAAATGCAGCATCTCCTTGTTACGATGCAAGGGGTTGTTAAATATACCCACAATCCATCTCATTATTAGTCCCTACCTACGGCACCGCAGGGACTTTTAGCGTTCAATCCATAGTTGAATCGCTATTAATTCTAGCCTTGACCATCAATTTATACGAGTTAATTACTCTTTAACCGAGTTTTATGCTATAGACTTTCGGTGCAAGAAAATTTTAACCAAGGTTTTCAATTTACCCTCTTATTGCCCGCTGACCCAATGTTATTTTAATGTGGGCAACTTAATTTATCGTTAGTTTTCTTAAAACAAAGTTATTCTTATCACTGTTCTCCAAAATTATTTTGGTGCCTGTTCTCCGTGCCCTGCATGCAGCGCCTTGCATGCGGCAAGTGCCAGATGTTTGATGGCTGTGCAGAGGCATCCATGTTTGTCCAAAAGTCTTTTGTCTGGAGCAGAGCAGCATGGGAGAGAGTGAGTTTCAGTTTCGAGCTAGTTTGAGGAGGAGAGCAGAGAATGTCAGGAGAAAAGTATCCACCAGCAGCATCTTAGCTAGTATCCGAGCCAACAACAACATCTAAGGGAGAGCCACCACCATTACTAGCACCAAATCAAGAGTTTCAAGTGTCAAGGGGGGAGCTTCAGCTTTAGTTTTAGCCAAGGAAGAGAGGAGGCGTTTCTTGATTGATTGGGATTCTTACTACTTGTAAGTATGTTTAATGGTTTCATTTTACAATGACCTAATTTTACTGGCTTTACTAGTCAAGATAATATTTGCATTTTAGAATGATTGATGAAGACCTCGGGTGGTGGAGTCTAAAATGGCAAGAAAATCGTTGCTGTTACCCGGTGCCCATGCCCTCATGTTAGTCCGCTATAGGGACATTTACCTCAGTCCAGCCCAGAAGCCTCCCGCTATCCATTTTCTCCTCGTCATCTATGGAGGTTACATACACAGAGATACAGAGGGGATAGCTAGGGCAAAGACATACCCTTGGAAATATCGATACCATGGGGGGCAAACGGCGTTTTGGGGTCCGCCCTCTACTTCCAATCCTCACGAGGAGCTAAACGTGGCTGTAACTATCCATTCCCTCATGTTAGTCTTCTATAGGGACATTTGCCTCAGTCCACGAGTGTAACGCCCTGCGGTTCCCACCGGGCGTGCGCACCATTGTTTCGTGAAATTAGCTAAGTATTGGTCGCATCGCACTTGGGCGCACAAAGTATTATGAGCGTGCAAAGGGTGTTTATATGCGACGGAGAAACGATGTTGAGCATACCCAAGCCGACGGTGGTAAATGAAGGCGAGGGGGCGCTCATGTAATGTTTTATGGAGTCGTCCAAGGTGGAACGCACAAGGAGTAGTGCGTATATATATGGCAGGACTGCGGTACATTTCATCATCGAATCTTCGCTCTTGTCAAAACGCACAAGGTGTAGTGCGCATAGAAGGAGAGGCGCAGGTTGGATGTGACATATGGTTGGATGAGCCCGCCGATTCGGGCGTTCCGGTTGGAAGTCGGTTGTGCGTGGTGTGCACGGGCGCCCACCGCACGGTAATTTGACTTGGTTGTGTGTTGAGGTTCGGGTGTGGGTTGTGCACGGGTGCACCCACCCGCCCAACAACACAAGGGGTAAACGCATTGTATAACTTGTATTCTCGGTGGAGTTTTGGCAGACCGCGTGCACTCTTGCACGGGCGGGCGCCCTCCCAGTTATGTAACTTCGCATATATAATAAAACAGATTGATTATTATTATTTCTGAGTTGATTTATTATTGTTATGTTGTTAATGCTTTCCGCACATTAATAATATGAATTCAGTTTATTATGAATTGTTAAGGCGTAGTTCGTAAAGTTAGTTAACGACAGAACAAGTTATTAACTTAGGCGGTGCCGCACCCGCTCAATTAAACGAAAAAAGAATTGGGGGCGTGACAGTTGGTATCAGAGCTTCGGTTCGGTGAAGCTGTTGAGCAGGGTTGCTCGTGACAGGTACTTGCAGATGAAGGAAACCGTTTCACACGAAGTGGAACAAGGGTTGTTTCAGGTTGCAGGTGACTTAGTGAATATGGAGAAGGCTGAAAAGGCAGTGATGGTAGATGAACCTACGAAAGGTGAATCTAGCCATAGTGCAGTTAAAGCTCTCCGATATGAAGTGTTGGAACATATGATTCGATGGAGTTCAGAATGGGTTTCGATGAAGGCCGAGAACATGAAGATTGGAGAGAGTTGTTCGGAACTAAAGAAGGAACTTGAAGAACTCAAGAGCCAATGCGGAAGTACGACAGATGTTGAACTCAATGAACTTGATGAGGAGGTCCAACGAAGTGGTCTTGATCTTCAAGAGCTCTTTGATGAAAGAGCCCGGTTGAGGAAGGAAAGTGCCCGGGTGGAAGCCGAAATCAAGCAGGTTGAGGAAGAGATAAAGAAGAAGCTTCTTGGTAAGAAGGTTGTTGTGATTGAGCAAGAGGAGATCGACTACATTGATAGGTTGGGAACTCACTACCGAGATCATCCAGAGGATATTCGGAAGCTAAGTTCCATGAACTTGGTCAATGGACACTTGGTTGGTGCACTTGAGCAGAACACCGTGGAAGGAAAGCTTGAAGCAAGTCAAGCTAGGCCGGGGCCGAGTTCCCTAGAAGGGCCAAGCAAGGAGGTGAAGTACCTTAAGAGGAATGTCAAGAAGGAGCATGAGCCTATTGACACTTCTGAGGCTGAATTCTTGAAGAAGGTTGCTGAGGTGAGACACAAGACAAAGCGAACAGAAGGAGGTGATTCCTTGAAGCTAAGTTTTGTGCAGGTGACCGTGAAGGGGAAGAAGTTTGCAGCTTTGGTTGATACGGGAGCTACTCATAGCTTCTTGAGTAGGAAAGCAGCAAAGTCCTTTGGAAAGAAGACAAAGATGGAAAAGGAATGGAGTGCTTTCAAAGCTATCAACTCTACCATTAGAGCAGTTGATGGTGTATTGAAGGACACACAGGTGAACGTAGGATTGTGGTTCGGGAAGTTGGACTTGAGAGTTGTGGACATGGATGATCATTCTATGGTGTTGGGGCTGGACTTCATGGAGCTAGCACAAGCCATGCCAATGGTGGACCGGGACATTCTCTTGATCACAGCTGAAGGGAAAACCATGATGGTACTGATGAATAGAAGAAGTTGCTTGGGGTATAGACCAAGGATGGCTTCTATGACTTTGTATCCCAAAGACCCGAATGTGAAGCATGAGGATGTGGAGCAAAGAGGGCTTGGGAGTGTGACTCAAACAACGAAGGAAAGGAAGCTAGTGGACTTTGTGGCAAGACCTGGAAAGAAGAATGAAGGAAGTGAGAAGAAAACCTCATGAACATGGAGACATTTGATGGGAGCATCTTCTACTAAGGATCTTCACAATGGAGTTGCAAATGAAGGAAGCCCGAGTGCTACTTCAAAGGCAGTGGTTGATGAGTATTATGAAGGTAGAGATCCTACTGGGATAGTGGACTTCTGCAGGTATGCCATGGGCATATATGACTTTCAGTTGACAAAGAACAAGCTAGGTGAGCTTGGGTGTACATGTGAGGAGATTGAAGCTGTGCATAGATACTTGAGGACACAACATCAATATGACACATGGGTGGATGAGAGTCAGGGAGGAAACTTCTTGGCCTTCCTTTCTCTATAGATAACCTTGGAGGAAGGTTGGTGTGGAGGCCTTGGTAGGGAGGAACCACATCAACTTTGAAAGGGGCCTTGGAGGAGGCTTCTTAATGACAGATGCAGACTTGGGTGAAGATGGCCAGAGGTTGAGATGGAGTCTACATGGGTTGGACATCATGGGCAGCTAGAGTCATGGACATCAGGTTGGTTATATGAAGCATGTTGCAGATGGGATGGAGTTTCCATGGACCTGAGCATGGGATGATTGATAGATTCTTGATGAGTCTGAGATGTAACAGAAGTCAGGGGAAGACTTGTGATGGCATAAGGATGTGCATTCTTATGGTTTGGGCATATGGTTGGACTGATCACTCGACTAGTTCGAGTCATGAGGGGTACCAATGTGCAGAGATATGTTGGCATTAGTCAAGACATGGTGACACATGTGTGTTGGCATCTGATAGGGAGACTACATGGAGGATGGACACATGATGAGGACTACATGAGATGTTGCAATGGAGATTGTGACGTAGAGTCAACAATCATGGATCAAGAAGATGTCTGGTGGAGAGCATACCGTGGAGGAGCATACCTTGGTATGATGAGCTTGGTGGTAATGGTCATTAAGCCGGGACATAGTGGAGAGGAGTCTCTACATGTGTTGCAAGGATGTTTGCCTTGCGAAGAGGAGTTCACATCACAGTTGAGTGATGATCTTGGTGGAGAGCTACCGAGATGGTATGTTGTTGATGACGACAACGATTTCAGGTGGAGGAGGATGTAACGCCCTGCGGTTCCAACCGGGCGTGCGCACCTCCGTTTCGCGAAATTATCTAAGTATTGGTCGCATCGCACTTGGGCACACGAAGTATTATGAGCATGTGAAGGATGTTTATATGCGATGGAGAAACGATGTTGAGCATACCCAAGCCGACGGTGGTAAACGAAGGCGAGGGGGTGCTCATGTAATGTTTTATGGAGTCGGCCAAGGTGGAACGCACAAGGAGTAGTGCGTATATATATGGTAGGACTGCGGTACCTTTCATCATCGAATCTTCGCTCTTGTCAAAACACACAAGGTGTAGTGCACATAGAAGGAGAGGCGCAGGTTGGATGCGACATATGGTTGGATGAGCCCGTCGAGTCGGGCGTTCTGGTTGGAAGTCGGTTGTGCGTGGTGCGGACGGGCGCCCAACGCACGGTAATGTGACTTGGTTGTGTGTTGAGGTTCAGGTGTGGGTTGTGCACGGGTGCGCCCACCCGCCCAATGACACAAGGGGTAAACGCATTGTATAACTTGTATTCTCGGTGGAGTTTTGGCAGACCGCCGTGCACTCTTGCACGGGCGGGCGCCCTCCCGGTTATGTAACTTCGCATATATAATAAAAGAGATTGATTATTATTATTGCCAAGTTGATTTATTATTGTTATATTATTAATGGTTTCCACACATTAATAATATGAATTCATGTTTATTATGAATTGTTAAGGCATAGTTCGTAAAGTTAATTAACGACAGAACAAGTTATTAACTTAGGCGGTGCCGCACCCGCTCAATTAAACGAAAAAAGAATTGGGGGCATGACAAGGAGCCTCCCGCTATCCATTTTCTCCTCGTCATCTATCGTGGTTACATACACAGAGATACAGAGGGGATAGCCAGGGAAAAGACAAATCCTTGGAAATATCAATACCATGGGGGGGCAAATGGCATTTTGGTGGTCCGCCCTCTGCTTCCAATCCTCCTAAGAGGTTCCAGCCCAAGGAGGAGGAGGCAGAATTGGACGAGGATGTGTTTTTGAAAGAAAGCCTTTTGAGAGACGAAGAGCTCCTGCAGGACAGCGGCAACCCAGGAGTTGAAAGAAGGTAACGTCTCGCTGAAGATTGGAGGCAACCCTGGCTGTAGCTGTGCAGGTATTGACCTAGATCCTAATTATCGGGCTTCATACCCACCTCCCTCTCGGACTTCAGATCCACTTCCCTCTGGTGCTGGCTTTCAAACAACATAACATAACATGATATGCTTTTAATGTTTTACCATTATGAATCATGATGTGTCATAACACATGAATGTGCATCAATTTTGTGACAAGATCATTCTATTGTTAACTAGGCACATTTATTTTATATATTTTGATTCTATATTATTATAATTAATGCATTGACATTAGGATTAGCTAATGCATACTAATTTTTAATCTATTTTATGCATTGTCCTCAAGATTAGTCAATACACATTTTTTTAATTGTCCTTCTCCCATTATATGGACAAGAAAAATGGAGGAGCAGGCATTGTGCACAAATTCAATCACAAATCAATTTATATTTTTCACAACAAAGCCAAATTACAAGCGAGATAAATAGTGGTCATGAGATCCAACAATTTCTAAGAGAGGAGAATATTGTTGAGAAAATATCTCAACAGACTCTAACCACTAACACACAAAATCTTCCTACATTCTAATGTAAGCATTCTTTCAAGTGGCCCTTTAATTCTTACATTTACATCATTACAAAGATTAACACAAAAATGAAAAATTACAATTCACATGTCACATATTTCTGAGTGGTCTTCCTCGACACTTATCCCCACTTTGAAGTCTCCCGGACAATGCTCTTTTCACCACCACAATATTCGATCTTCCCATTCAACTCATTTAAGACATAATCACTTCTAACCATATTTGATGAGCTCTGTATAACTGAATCTTCTCGATCTCCCAAAGGACAATTGATAGTGGACTGTATGGAGCAGTCAATTATGAATTTGACCTCCCGAAGAACAATCTAGATAGTGCACTGTATTGAGCAGTCAATTATGCATTTGACCTTTCTACACGCATGGATGTCATTACATAACCTGTAACTGATGATCTTGAAGATCGAATCACAAGAAGACCCATCAGTATATAATAGAATCACACAATCAAATTAGCAAAACTTTCTTTTCGCACCCAAGAATATTGAAAACTGTTATTTATTCAATAATTGGTCTTAATAGGTTTAAAATACAAACTCCAAATAAATTTAAAATCAAAACCAAGTTCAAAGCAAGACAATAATCTCAACGAACTTTCACTTGCTTAGATCCCGAGGTTTACTGTTCTTGTTGAAAAGAGAAAAGGTATAGGTCTCCATGGTCGTTCCCCGTCTCTTGAGTGTTTAGGAGAAGACCATATGGTTTTAATTGATAAGTCAATGACAAGTGGGATAGTGGAATATCCCAACACTTCCATAACCAAGAAAAGTGTATTAGCCATGTTGTCAAACACATTGTTGTAGTTTCGATCTGTGTCTTGCAGGACCGCACATGTGGATTTAAAGAGGGCGTAGTCCAGCAGAATGATGTCTCTGTTGCCGATGTAGTAGTTTGGAGGATAAGTTTAATTTCTGGAGTATGGAGAAAACCCATATATATGATAGGGGAAACCATCCTGGAAGGCATACTGGTTAAAATGTTGAGGAAAGGTTGACAAAGGATGAACTGAAAAGTGGAGCAAAGATTGCTCTTCTAAATATTCTGAATGATTAAATAAATTGCATTGTAAACATCAATAATAAATAATTGAAGTAAAACTCGACACCTATGGAGTATAACTCAAGTAAGACTAAACTACTTATGACACCTAGCAGACAAGAAATCAAATGTGATGACATCTAACCAACAACTAACTGACAGTGAGATTAATATCTCAACATCCCCTCCTAATATCAACTGTTACATGTAGTGACACTTACAATGCCTAGTTGTTCTCTTTGAAATTCAAATACATTCTTGCCCAATGGTTTTGTGAAAATGCCTTCTAGTTGATATTTGGAACCACAGAAAGAAAGTATTATGTCCCCATCTTTCAGAAGCTCACAGATGAAATGAAAACGAGTGTCAATGTGCTTGCTCATTTTGTGGAAAACGTGATTTTTTGATAAATAAATTGTTGAACTGTTATCATAGTAGATTGGAGTTGGCTTCTTCTAATATTTGAAATATCTTTCAATAATCTTCTCAACCACACAACTTGACAAGCTACTAAATTTGCTACTACATATTCTGCCTCTGCAAAATATTTTGAAATGATTGACTATTTCTTGGATTCCCATGAAATCAGATTGGTTCCAAGATGAAAAGCATACTCTGAGGTGCTTTTGCGTCCATCTAAACTCCTTGCATAATCGCTATCTGTATAACCCGAAAGTGAACAATTTTCAGAATGTGTGTAAAACAGACCATAATCTATTTTCCCAGAAATATAACTTAACATCCTTTTTACAACCTTCCAATGAGAAACCTTAAGTGATTGCATAAACTTGGAGACAAAACTTGCTACAAACATAATATTAGGTCTACTTGATGTGAAATATAACAAGCTACCAACTAGAATTTTATATAGTGTGGAATCAACTCAAGTAAGACTAAACTACTTATGACACCTAGCAGACAAGAAATCAAATGTGATGACACCTAATCAACAACTAACTAACAGTGAGATTAATATCTCAACATCCCATCCTAATATCAACTGTTACATGTAATGACACTTACAATGCCTAGTTGTTCTCTTTGAAATTCAAATACATTCTTACCCAATGGATTTGTGAAAATGCCTTCTAGTTGATTTTTGGAACCACAGAAAGAAAGTATTATGTCCCCATCTTCGAGAAGCTCATGGATGAAATGAAAACGAGTGTCAATGTGCTTGCTCTTTTTGTGGAAAACATGATTTTTTGATAAATAAATTGTTGAACTGTTATCATAGTAGATTGGAGTTGGCTTCTTCTGATATTTGAAATACCTTCCAATAATCTTCTCAACCACACAGCTTGACAAGCTACTAAATTTTCTACTACATATTCTGCCTCTGTAGAATATTTTGAAATGATTGACTATTTCTTGGATTCCCATGAAATCAGATTGGTTCCAAGATGAAAAGCATACCCTGAGGTGCTTTTGCAATCATCTAAACTCCTTGCATAATCACTGTCTGTATAACCTGAAAGTGAACAATTTTTAGAATGTGTATAAAACAAACCATAATCTATTGTCCCAGAAATATACCTTAACATCCTTTTTGCAACCTTCCAATGAGAAATCTTAGGTGATTGCATAAACTTGGAGACAAAACTTGCTGCAAACATAATATTAGGTCTAGTTGAAGTGAGATATAACAAGCTACCAACTAGAATTTTATACAGTGTGGAATCAACTGGTGGTTCTACATCTTCTTTGCTCAGTTTTGTGCCTTGAGAAATTGGTGTATCTGCAAGTTTGCAATTGGTCATTCTGAACTTTTTGATGATATCACTGCCATATTTTTGCTGACCGACAAAAATTCCATTAGCAGATTGGTGAATTTCAATGCCTAAGAAGTATTTCATGACTCCTAGATCTGTCATATCAAACTCTTTTTGCATTGCTGCTTTGAAATCTTCTAACATCATATTTCCTGTATAAATAATATCATCTACATAAAGGTATGCAATGAGAATTTTACCTTCATGTATTTTGGTATACAAAGTTGGCTCATGATTGCTTCTGAAAAAACCACTTTTGATGAGATAGGTGTCAATGCGATGATACCAAGATCTTGGAGCTTGCTTCAAACCATATAAGGCTTTCTTCAATCTGTATATCTTATGCTCCTATCCTAGAACTTCAAAACCGAAAGGCTGCTCTACATAAACTTCTTCCTGCAATATACCATTTAGGAAAGAAAATTTTACATGAAGTTGATAGACATTCCATTTGTGCTGAGCTATTGTGGACAAAATGGTTCTGGCAGTGTCTAACCTTGCTACTAGAGCAAAGGTTTCACCATAGTCGACACCAAACTGTTGTGAGAATTCTTTGGCAACGAACCTTGCCTTATGTTTCTCAATATCTCCTTTTTCATTCAGCTTGGTCTTATATACCCATTTTACACCAACTCTGGTTTGGTATCTTGGGAGATAAGCTAATTCCCAAGTCTGATTCTTCTCTATGACAGCAATTTCTTGGTTCATTGCTTCTAACCAATGCTTTTCTTTAACTTCTTCTTCAAAATGAGTTGGTTGAGATGAAAGAAATGTAAACATATTATGCTGGTCAAACTCATGTCCTTTCTCATATATTTCTTTGGCGCTTCTTGTTTTTTGATTGTCTTCTGAAGATGTTGAATCACTAGTGGATTCACTGCTTGAAGATGTACCATTTTCAGAATAGTATGGGTCTTCTTCAACCTGCAATCTTGGTGGATTTGGTGGATAAAAAGACTGAATTGAAGCTTCATCAACTTCATAATACCAAGATTTATTTTCAAAAAAAATTACATCTCTGCTTAAAAAAAACTTCTTTGTAACTGGATTATAAAGTTTGTAGGCCTTTGACTACTCACTATAGCCTACAAAATACATCTTTCACTCCTATCATCAATATTCTTTCTTAGCTTCTTAGGAACATGTGAAAATGATACTAATCCAAAAATTCTGAAGTGAGGTACATTTACCGTTTTACCATCCCATGCTTCTTGAGGAACTGTATCTTGGAGAGTGGTTGTTGGAGATCTGTTGAGAACATACACTGCTATTGAAACCGCTTCAACCCAATAATTGTTTTACAACTTCTTCTCATGAAGCATACATATGGCCATGTTCATGATTAACTAATTTTTCCTTTCTGCTACTCCATTCTGTTGTGGAGTATATCTTGTTGTGTTCTTCATTATGATTCCTTGATGTTGACAAAATGCTTTGAAGTGATTGGAGTTCTACTCTCCTCCTCTATCGGATATTAGCACTTTCAAAGGATTTCCACTCTGCTTTTCTGCTTCTTTGAATTCTTTGAACCTTGAGAATGTATCTAATTTGTTTTGAGGAAATACACCCATGTCTTCCTGCTATAATCATCAATGAATGTCAAAAAATAAAAACTACCACCAATAGATGGTGTTTGCATTAGACCACATATATCTGTATGGACAAGCTCTAAAGGCTCTTTTTCTCTAGAGAAAGATGTGGGAAAGTTGTCTCTTTTATGCTTGGACATAACACACATTTCACAATTATGGTATTTCTCATTCATAGTAGGGAGACCAATGACTATTGACTATTTCTGAAGCTGACTTAGACTTTTGAATGGTATGTGGCCATATCTAGAATGCCATAGCTGAGACTCATCTATTCTTGACACATTGTGTACAAAAGACTGTGAAAGATTTTGACTTCTAAGAGTCAAAGGAAACATCATGTTCTTGGTTTTTTCAACCTTAGCTATCATTCTTCTATTGGGCTGTTTGTTATAGATATAACATGTATTCTCTTGAAATATTACATCATAACCATGTTCCATCAGTTGTCCTACACTAATGACGTTATGCTTCAGCTTTGGAACATAACAAACATAAGGAATTTATTTCTGTTGATTCTATTTAGTAAGAATAGGAACAGTACCTTTTCCTTCACCTTTAAGTCAAGAATGATATCCAAGAGTAATTTCTGATGTTATGGAAGAATCAAGATAAGAAAACAGATTTCTGTTACCTGTCATATGATTGTTGCAGCCACTGTCCAACAACCAAAGATCCTTGTTGTGAGTGTCTTCTGAAAGATTGCATGAAAGAAACATTGTTTTAGAGGATTCTCCTTCATTGTTGGAGAGATGGACATTGCCTCTGTGCTGATTTGACTGTTTCTTTTTGCATTCATTTTCATAATGCCCAAATTTCTTGCAGTAATAACACTGGACATTATATTTGCTCCAAGGTCTGCTTCTTTGAGTTTGATTTTGTGGAGGTCTCCACTGCTCTGTTGCATGATGATGTTCTGATCTACCTCTACTTTGACCTCTTCCTCGCTTGTCATCGCCTCTATATCCTCTTCCTGGTGGTGATCCCGAGGAGGGACGCATGGCTATTGACCTTTTAATTCTCCGTTTCCAAGTTGGGTTTGGTGGCAAGGTTTTAGGTGTATGTCTTAATTGCGGTTTAATGTTTTTGCTACGGCCTCTGTACTGACCTCGGGCTTGCGACTAAGGGTTTTCACGTACGTCGAGGGGTTTTGGAGGTCATTTCTACTGTGTGATGGTTTTTCTCTGCGATTACTCTGTGTCCTCGCCCGGTTTCTGCGATGGCTGGTAAGTATTTTGCCTTGTCTACTCTGTATGGAAGTTCAATATGTCTTGCCAGTTCTTTGTGGTGTATTGGTGCTATGTCTCTATTCGTCCTCCATGGTCTATCATTGCTATGCCTCTGCTTGTTTCTTGTGGCAACTCATTGGTCTGGTGTTTGGAGGGTTTCAGGTCCTCTCACTCTCTCAAGTCTGTTTGTCTATGCTATTTGCTTCAAACTCATTTCTGTTCGTTTTGTGGTGATTTGTTTGTTGATGTGGGTCTGGTTATGCTTCGGCTAATCTCAGGTCACTGCTTTGCTGCTACACGAGACGACTTGATGCCCTTAATTGCAGGTGAGCTCTTCTTTCCGGTTTCAATTTCACTTCCAGTTTTTAAAGGTTCTAATGCTCTAGCTCCTTGGTGAGCAGGCAGAGCATGTTCGTGGCTCAGTCACTAGTGGAAACCCTCTGTTGTGGGTCTCGGCTCTTGTCCTTCATTTTGAAAGCGGTTCTTCTCCAGGTAAGATCTTCGTTCCCCTTCCTATTAGCTTTCCACTATTATCTTTTTGATTTTCATGGCTCAATACTAACCGCTACCCTCTCTGTTGTGGTGTGCAAGTCTCTCCAGAGAAGCACTGCTCCACAGCTTCGTCCTGGTGACTGTTTCGTGGGCTTAGGGAAACCTAGGTAGGGTCTTTCTGTAGCTATAGTGGTTTCCTTGCTTGCTTTGTTGTGTGTCTAGTTTTGCAGCAGTTATTCGGTCACTTGCTCTTGTTTGTGTCTCGGCTATACCCTTGATGTTTTGGGTCCTTCGTATCTGTATGTGATCTCCGAGGTGTTCATGCCCTCACTAGAAGTTTTAGGCATAACCTATGGACTGTAATGTATTTTGATTTCAAGGGTTTGGAACCCTTCACGATTTCTAGACTACAGATTTTTGTACAGTGAAATTTTATTGAACGAAAATGAAAATGTCATGTACAGGAAATGTATTTTTTTGTTTAAATGTAGAATATAATTAGTACCTGGGATTTGTTTTGTTGAGAAATGAAATCTATGTATTGTCGCACCTATGTTAGGTTCTCTTCTTGCAAATGCTTCTTGGCATTTAATTCTTGTCGATGTTAGTTCAAAACTTTGAAAAGAAAAATGGTTTCACTGTCTTGCTTTCATTTTGATGCCTGAGACATTTATGCACAGAGAACGTAATGAAATTTAATCTACTGTATTAAATTATAGATTTTGAATTTGTTAGTTATCATAGAAGTTCAAATATTCATGGGTTACAACTTCTGGGATCTCTCTCTCCTCTCTGGATGGTAGCCCTTCCATGATCTTTGATTTTTCCTTTTCAATACATTGTCAGCAGTTCCTTTTCAGTTTGAGGAACTGTTCCTCAGTTATGTTTCAGTTACTAAACAATTTCTTCAAACAAATCCCTAACTAATTCCTATTTTGTCTAATTTAAAAAACTAACAATGGCTGATTCAGCCTTAATTAAAAATGACACAAAATGTAACTAAATGAAACAGAAACTTGAAGTGTTTTTCTCCCTATTTGTCAAGATAAAATGAAAAAAAAAACATCTCCTAGCTATCGCCTCTTCACTCGGATGCTCCTGCATCAAGCTCCCGGGGTAAATTAAACTCATGGCTCCTATCCATGAGCTCTTCAATAGAGTACCCGGTGCTTTGAATCTAGCCAACATCTAACCAAGAGCTATCTTCAATAGGATGACCCTTCCACTTGACTAGGTACTATAAAAATTCCTTCCTTCGAGTCAGTCTGGCCACCTGAGTATCTAGGATCTGTTCGATCTCTAGAGGCTTTACTAGGGGCATTTTCTTAATCCACGAATCATTCTCTTTCTGGGTGTCCCTTGTTCGTCTTTCCGAACTATCTTCTCCATCTACCGCAGTGTAGGGGTATAGTTCTGCCACATTGAAAATGGGTGAAATTCCAATACCTCGGGGTAACTGCAACTCGTAAGCATTCGCAGAAAACTTCCAAAGAATCTTGCAAGGCCTAATTTTTTTCCATTTCAACTTGTTGTATTCACCTTTAGGAAACCTTTCCTTGCATAGGTGTGCTAATACCAGGTCTCCTATGTTGAATTGTACCTCCCGTATTTTCAAATATTCCTTTTGCTTGTACCTTTGACTGTTGTCCTGTAATTTCTATTTCACCTGTTCATGAAGATCATTGATTTCCTTTGCGAAATCTTCCCCATCAGCACTCCTGCACTCCGACTGTCCCAAATCCCGTAACTCATGTACTCCACGTGGGTGCATTCCATACAGGATTTGGAAAGGACTACTGCCCGTGTTTCGGTTGGGTGAATCGTTATAAGAAAATTCTGCTTGTCTAAGCACACGATCCCACTGTCAAGAATTTTCTCCAACCAAACTCCTCAACAAGTTTCCCAGACTTCGGTTCACCACTTCGGTTCGACCATCGATTTTCGGGTGATAAGATGAGCTGAAGTTTAGTTTGGTGTCTAATTTTTTCCATAGTGTTCACCAAAAATGTCTTGTAAACATAACGTCTCAATCCGAAACAATAGACTTCGGCAAGGCATGTAATCTGACTATCTCGGTAAAGAACAAATGTGCTACATGTGTGGCGTCACTAGTTTTCCTACATGGAATGAAATGTGCCATTTTGGTGAAATGGTCTACCACCACCATGATGGAATCGAATCCCCGTTGTGTCTTCGGCAGACCTAAGACAAAGTCCAAACTGACAGAGTCCCATGGTTTGTTAAGGGTGTATACAACCCCGTGTTCTAGCTGTGTCCCTTTGCAAGCTGACACACTTTTCATCTAGTCACAAACCTCTGTACATCTCTGCGCATCTTTGGCCAATAGTAAAAGTGGCTCAACTAATCCAAGGTCTTGTCTATGCCAAAATGTCTAGCTAAACCTCCATTATGCTTTTCCTGGATTAAGTTCTCTCTCATAGAACATTCCGGAATACACAACTGCCCTCCTTTGAATAGCAACCCTTCCTGCATATTATAGTCCAGCCATGAACTGTTATCTCTCAACAACGGATTTTGGCAAGCTTCATAAGCTTCCTTAAAATCTGCATCTGCCTCATACAAGTCCTTAAGATGTTCAAATCATAATACTTGTATCGTACTTTCCTGTAGGATCAAATTCCTCCTGCTTAACGCATCTGCCACTTTGTTGGCTTGACTGTTGATGTGTTTCAACACAAACGTAAAACTTTGTAAGTACTCCACCCACTTCGCATGTTTATGGTTCAGCTTATGCTGATGCATAATATACTGCAATGCAAAATTGTCTGAAAACAAGACAAATTCATTGGGCAACAAGTAATGTCTCCAATGCTTCAGTGCTTGAACCACTGCGTAAAATTCCTTGTCATAAGACATGTACTTTTGCCTACTTTCATTTAGTTTCTCACTGAAATAGGTTACTGGCTTGTCCTCTTGACTGAGCACTGCACCAATGGCTGTCCCACTAGAATCACAACGAACTTGAAAATTGTTAAAGTCTGGTAACCTCAAAATCGGTTTTTCTGTAATTTTCCTTTTGAGCAGCTGAAAAATCTTATTTACCATTTCTGTCCAATGGAAAGGTTGATTTATCTTCTTAATGGTGTCCAGCATGGGTGCAAAAATCCCACTGAAATTTTTAATAAATTTCTGATGAAAACTCGCCAATCCATGGAAACTTTGTACCTCAAACAAACTTTTGGGTGATGGCCAGCTAACTATGGCTGCAACCTTTTTCGGATCCATTTTTAGTTCATTCTCGGAAATCACAAATCCCAAATAAAATTTTTTTTTTTCTGGAAAAAGAACATTTCTTCAAATTTATCAGCAATTTTTTTTGCTGTAATTTTTCCAATACATACCTCGTGTCGAAAATGTTCCTCCTTCGTTTTGTTGAATATAAGTATATCATCCAGATATACAATCACAAATTTCCCAATGAATTCCTTCAGCATCTCGTTCATCAACTGCATGAATGTTCTAGGGGCGTTTCTCAATCCAAATGGCATAACCAACCATTCCTACAAGCCTTCATTAGTCTTGAAAGTTGTCTTCCACTCGTCACCTTCTCGAATTCTGATTTGGTGGTAACCACTTTTTAGGTCTATCTTTGAAAAGTATGCTGCTCCACTCAAACAATCCATCATATCATCCATCCGAGGTAAAGGAAACCTGTACCTGATGGTAATCTTGTTAATGGCCTGGGAATCCATGCACATTCGCCACTCACCTCCTTTCTTGGGAGCTAAAACAGTCGGTACTGCACAAGGGCTTAAACTCTCCTGAATCAGTCCTTTATCCAACAACTCCTGCACCTGCTTCTGGATTTCTTCATTATCCTTTGGACTCATCCAGTAGGTAGCCTTGTTTGGAAAATTGGCCCTTAGAATAAAATCAATATGGTGACTAATGCTCCACTTCAGTGGTAATTTGTCTGGTAGATCGTCTACCACAATATCACTAAACTCTTGCAGCATGTCCTGTATTTCTTTAGGTAAGTCAGTGACTTCAGTATGGATCAATACTGGTTTTGGCCTTCACACAACTGCATACTTCACCTCATCATCCTCCATCTGTCATAAAAACTCTTTTCCACCTAACAGTAGTGTTTTTGTCCCACTGGTTTCTGCAACTTCCTCTTCCTTCATGGGCACTAGGGTATGCTTTATCCCATCTTTAACAAACTTGTAACAATTTTTTGCCCCGTCATGGATGACCTTCCTATCATACTACCATGGTTTGCCCAACAGAATATGGCACACGTCCATAGGCATGATATCGCAAGTCACCTTGTCCTTGTACTTTCCAATATGAAACTCTACTTCACACTGCTCATCGACCAGCAGTTCGTCACCTTTTTGCAACCACGACACCTTGTATGGGGTTGGGTGCTTCAACTTCTTCAAACCCAATTTTCCCACCATTTCAGTAGCTACCAGATTATCAGTACTTCCACTATCTATAATTAATTTGAGGCATTTACCATGCGACTTGCGTACAGTCTGGAACAATGCTTTCCTCTGTGTTTGATAAGCTACTTCTTTAGCTGGTTTTAATAATACCTTGTTCAACACCAAGGCTTCCCCAGTCTCTGATATATTTTCCACCACCTGTGGCGGTGCCTCCGCTTCATCGGGTTGAGCGACATATGCTCCCCTCTACCCAGTTTGTTCATTTTCAGGTCATTCAAAGGACTTGTGTCCCCACTTGTGACACTTGTAACGCTGATAGGAATTTCCTCTGCCTCTGCCATTACCTCTTCCTCACTGGTATGACCTTCCTCCTCTGGTGTTACCTTCCTTTTCACTTTGTCCTAAAGTCTTCGAGCTACTGCCCTCTTCATTGCTATTGCCAGTCCTACCTCTCCCAAAGGTCTATACACGACCTCTACCAAAAGCACGTCCTCTTCTGGCATTTTTTTTTCTAGCAATCTTTTCCTCCACCTTGAAAGCACTCTAATAAGCTTCCTCTATGGTCTTAGGGGAAAGAATACTAATTTCGTCTAGGATCTCCATCCATAGACCATTCACAAACCTCGATGTTTTCTCAGGGTATCTTCAACATAACCAGCTCTCATGTTAACTTTATAAAATTCTTCAGTATATTCCCTTACAGTCATCATTCTCTGCTTCAGGTTCTGTACTTGTTTATAAAGGGCAATTTTATAATCTTTAGGCAGAAACTTGCTCTTCATCCTAGCAACCATCCTATCCCATTTTTTAATCAATGGTTTGTTTAATATCCTCCTTTCTTCCTGTACATTGTCCCTCCATAGAGTTGCATGTCCCTTCAATTTGGTGACAACAAACCTGATCCTCTTGTCTTCGCTAATTTCTTCATACTCAAAATATTGATCTAACTCACTTATCTAGTCTAACAATGCCTCTGTGGACAAACTTCCATCATAATTAGAGAGCTCCGCTCTTGGCTTATTGCTAGCCAATAAAACTGACCTCAATAGCTTAATTTCCAGTCCTTTATCATCTGACCCATCCATTGTGGCTATGTTTTCCTCCTCACTGTCATCCCCACCTTCCAGATCTCTACGCCTTCCTACTTCCACTGCTGCCAAACGTGCAGTTAAATTCCTAATTTCTTCTCGTAGTCCTTCATCTACTATTCTTCTGATGCCTCTTCCGTGACCCCTTCTTCCTACCTCCATTTTTTTTTTACTGAGAGAAAAGGACAACCTGCTCTGATACCAAAAATTGGTGGCGATCCCGAGGAGGGATGCGTGGCTATTGACCATTTAATTCTCCATTTCCAAGTTGGGTTTGGTGGCAGGGTTTTAGGTGTATGCCTTAATTGTGGTTTAATTTTGTTGCTGCCACCTCTGTACTGACCTCGGGCTTGCGACTAAGGGTTTTCACCTATGCCGAGGGGTTTTGGAGGTCATTTCTACTGTGCGATGGTTTTGCTTTGCGATTACTCTGTGTCCTCGCCTGGTTTCCGCGATGGCTGGTAAGTATTTTTCCCTATCTGCTCCATATGGCGATTTAATATGTCTTGCTGGTTCTCTGTGGTGTATTGGTGCTATGTCTCTATTCGTCCTCCATGGTCTGTCGTTGCTATGCCTCTGCTCATTTCCTGTGGCGACTCATTGCTCTGGTGTTTGGAGGGTTTCAGGTCCTCTCCCTCTCGCAAGTCTGTTTGTCTATGCTATTTGCTTCGAACTCGTTTTTGTTCATTTTGTGGTGATTTGTTTGTTGATGTGGGGTCTGGTTATGCTTCAGCTCTACAAATCTCAGGTCACTGCTTTGCTGCTGCACAGGACGACTCAACACCCTCAATTTCAGGTAAGCTCTTCCTTTCGGTTTCAATTTCACTTCCAGTTTTTAAAGGTTCTAACACTCTGGCTCCTTGGTGAGTAGGCAGAGCGCGTTCATGGCTCAGTCATTTGTGGAAACCCCCTGTTGTGGGTCTCGGCTCTCGTCCTTCATTTCGAAAGCGCTTCTTCTCCAAGTAAGATCTCCGTTCCCCTTCCTGTTAGCTTTCCATTGTTATCCTTTTGATTTTCATGGCTCAATGTTGACCGCTACCCTCTCTGTGGTGGTGTGCAGGTCTCTCCAGAGAAGTGTTGCTCCACAGCTTCATCCTGGTGACTATTTTGCGGGCTTAGGGAAACCCGAGTAGGGTCTTTCCGTAGCTATAGTGGTTTCTTTGCTTGCTTTGCTGTGTGTCTAGTTTTGCAGCAGTTATTCGGTCGCTTGCTCTTGTTTGTGTCTCGGCTATACCCTTGATGTTTTGGGTCCTTTGTATCTGTATGTGATCTCCGAGGTGTTCATGCCCTCGCTAGAAGTTTTAGGCATAACCTATGGACTGTAATGTATTTTGATTTCAAGGGTTTGGAACCCTTCACGATTTCCAGATTACATATTTTTGTACAGTGAATTTTTATTGAACGAAAATGAAAATGTCATGTACAGGAAATGTATTTTTTTTTTAAATGCAGAATATAATTAGTACCTAGGATTTGTTTTGTTGAGAAATGAAATCTATGTATTATCGCACCTCTGTTCGGTTCTCGTCTTGAAAATGCTTCTTGTCATTGAATGCTTGTCGATGTTAGTTCAAATCTTTGAAAAGAAAAATGGTTTCACTGTCTTGCTTTCATTTTGATGCCTAAGACATTTATGCATAGAGAACGTAATGAAATTTAATCTACTGTATTAAATGACAGATTTTGAATTTGTAAGTTATCATAGAAGTTCAAATATTCCTAGGTCACGGCTTCTGGGCTCTCCCTCTCCTCTCAGGATGGCATCCATTCCATGATCTTTGATTTTTCCTTTTCAATACATTGTCAGGAGTTCCTTTTCAGTTTGAGGAAATGTTGCTTAGTTATGTTTCAGTTACTAAGCAGTTTCTTCAAACAAATCCCTAACTAATTCCTATTTTGTCTAATTTAGAAAGAACTAACAATCGCTGATTCAACCTTAATTAAAAATGACACAAAATATAACTAAATGAAATAGAAACTTGAAGTGTTTTTCTCCCTATCTGTCAAGATAAAATGAAAAAAAAAAAAAAAAAACATCTCCCAGTTGTCGCCTCTTCACTCAGATGCTCCTGCATCACTGCCTCTACCTTTGGCAAAAGAAAGTTGTGCTTTGAAAGCTTGTTCCATGGAATCTTCTGTGAAGTTGAGTCTTGTTTCGTGTGCTAGAAGAGATCCAGTCAATTGTTCTACTGAGAAAGTTGTAAGATCTTTGGATACCAGAATGGTTGTTACAACCATGTCATATTTCTTGGGCAGACTTCGAAGGACTTTCTGAACAATTTTCTCATCTGAAATTGTTTCACCGATGAGCTTTATTTGATTGACTATTCCCACAATTCTTGTCATGAACTGATCCACATTTTCTGTCAGTCATCTTTAGGGTTTCGAACTGTGATCTTAATGTCTGTAATTTCATTTTCTTCACTGTATCATTACCTTGATACGCAACTTTCAAGATTTCCCAAGCTTCATGTGTTGTGGATGCGCCTGTTATCTTGTCGAAAATAGAATCATCGACTGAGTTTTGAATCCACCATTTGGCTCTTTGTTCTTTCTTTTTGAGGTGATTCGTTGCATTCCTCTGATTATCAGTCATGGCCGCCCATGCTTCTTGAGTTGGCTCTACATATGCAGTCTGAAGTGTATCCCAATGCTCTTGAGCTTGCAGAAATGTCATCATTCTCAAAACCCAAAATTCATAATTTTTGCCAAACAAAGTGAGTCTCTGTTGCAAAGCCCTAGAGGAAGTCATTTCTTTGAATGCAAAATGTCCGCCTTTTCTTTTAAATCTCCTTTAAAAATCCTTTTCCTTTCCAATTTTTTATAATTATTATTTTTTAAACATTTTACATTTATTTCCAATTTTTTTTATAAAAAATACTTTTAAAACAAAAATACAAACCCCCCCTCTTTGTTTCCAAATTTTTATTTAAAAAAAAAAATTTAAAAATAACAAACCCTTTCCCTTTTTTAAAATAAACTCTTTTAAAAAAAACACTTTTCAACTTCATGAATACCTCATATTGTTATCAATATCCTAAAGTTTTGAATTAAAAAAAAAAGAGTCCAAATGAATACGTGAACGGATTTTGAAAGAAAAACTTTGTGACCTTGTTAAACAAAAAAAACTTAGAATATCATTTGACTTTTGCTAACGCGGCGGAAAGAATGGTTAGACAACGTGCTAAAGCCTCTGTCGAGAGTGAAGGCGAGCGTTACAGCACTAACGCACGGTTCATGGACGCACTGTTCATCGATAAGACAAAGTGTTAATGGTAAATCGATGCCAAGAAAAAAATTCAGGTTTTTCTTCAATGCAATTTCACAGCAATTTTCGTCTTAAGTTGCTTTACTTTGCTACAATTTCTGTAGAAAATCTCTGTTCTTTTCTTGTGAATACACACAAGTATGAATTGCTGCTCTCAACGATTTTTACGCAAATTTATTTTAATTTCTGCGCAACTTACTCTGATCTCTGCTTTGTCGAAGGGTCTTAAGCAGTCTAAGCTTAGTATGAATTGCTGCTCTCAACGATTTTTACGCAAATTTATTTTAATTTCTGCGCAACTTACTCTGATCTCTGCTTTGTCGAAGGGTCTTAAGTAGTCTAAGCTCTGATACGCTGACCAAAAAAAACTGAAAATTGAAACAGAAATTGCTCTGTAAATATTTTGAATAATTAAATAGATTACATTATAAACATTAATAATAAATAACTGAATCAAAACTCTATACCTTTTTTCAGTAAGAAAAAATCAGCATGTTATATATTGAGAGAAATATATGGATCATGGATACAATTGAAGACCGCAGTCTTGGTGTAATGATCTGAATCAAAACTCTATACCTATGGAATAGAAATCAAATAAAACTAAACGGCTTATAACACTTAACAGAAACTGACGGTGAGATTAATATATCAACAAAAGTTTGCCTATTAAAATATCGGTGCCCTCTCATCTGAAGACGGAAGTCATCATTGGGATGAGAGCCGAGTTGCAATTAGCGCGTCTTCCATTGATGATGCTAATCCGGATATTTCTGGCAGGCAAAACTATAATTACAGGGCTGCAAGCCTATGGTCACGTGTTACAGGATTACAGGGCTGCAAGCCTATGGTCATGTGTTACAGGATTACAGGACTGCAAGTGTACCGAATAAAATATATAAATAATATAAATATAATGTAAAAGATAATAATCATAAATAATAGTTAAGTTAAGCTAATAATTAGGTTGAAGAGGCATGTCTAATAGGAAATGACTCTTCATGAAGAGAGGTGATATATAAGCAAGCCTCTTGTTCTCATTGTAAATCATTATCATCATTCTTATTCTTATTCATATATTTAATATAATATTTATATCCTCAATGGATAATTTCATATTCCAAGTCTTCTGGAGTAATTAATTTGTAGAAGGAACTTTGTTCGCTTCAGCAAGCCTATGGTCATGTGTTAGATGGGAAACAATGAATCACCGTCTGTCCACGAGACCTCTACACTGACAAACATGCCTCTATCTTATGCTTCCTCATGGAGATGCAACAGAGCTGCCACCGATTAAAATAAAATGCTAAGATTTTACTAAAAGATACGAAAACTTTATCATACTCTCTTTTGTCCAGAAATATAGAAACAGTTAACAATTCACCACACGTTCATGGAGGTGCAATGGTTGAAATTGTATTGTTATTCAGTGGAGATCAGAACGCCCGGAGATTAAAACGTACAAAGGTACTTGAATTCACTGTAAATTCTACTGGCCTCAACATCCAAGTGTAGGAAAGGGAAGGAATTATGACTGAATTATGACCTCCAAGAAATGGAAGCGTCTCGGGGCTGGGAATCCTGTCACGCAGATGACTCTACTCGATAACGTCTAGAGTCAACGCACTCCCACAGGGGTGTAGCTATTGAGCGTTCTGAGAGCACTTACATTTGCGAACCAACAACATCTATAATGTGAGTTCTATGAGGAGAGAGCCTTTGACTGCAGAGATTCGGTAACTTGTAGCGAGAACCGCAGACTGGAAGTAGGCATCTGTATGTGGTGCAGCTGAAGCATTTAGTTATTCGCTCAAAATTTAGACGAACCAATGAATACGCAAAACTGCACTACGGATGCTGCAACTCTTCAAGATTGTTTACAGCAGATCGTAACCACCGAATAGTGGATCGATTAAGGGTGTAGCACGCCTCACAGAATGTAAGAGGACACTTAGTTGACTTTGACAGCCAGTAGCAAAAAGGAAATTCTCACGCAGCAAACTCAACGTGCAGTCAACATGCAGTCGCACTGTAAATAAAACTCACACTCTCCTATTTATGTACCTAGTATCAATCCTCACATGTTTTCTATTTACTTGAGCCCTCCTATAAGGGAGCCAATCCCACATGTTTTCTATTTCCTTGAGCCCTCTTAATTTAAGGGAGCCACGTCCATACAAGTTTTGATACAAACAAGAAATCTGGAGAAGAAGGCATTAGGCATAAATTCACTCACAAATCAATTAGTATTCTTTACACCAAAGCCAAATTACAACCTATATGAATAGTGGTATCCAACAATTTCTAAAACAAGAGAATAATGTTGAAAAAATTTCTCAACTAACTCTAACCACTAACCAACAAAATCTGCCTCCAGTGTAATGTAAGCATTATTCCAAGTTATGGTTGTAACATTTAATTGACTCAAAGAGTAACCACATCATCTTAAGTCAATGACAAAGTATATATCACATACTCGATGAAAGTGATAATATTGTTTTGAATAGCATCAAAAATGCAATTAAATCATGAAAATGAAATGTCTTGCCCCCACATGGAGGAAACCATAGTTCATGAATAATTAACGAGAATATGATGATAAATTAGGCATCAAATTAGAGATGATTATAAATGCCCAGAGGTAATGGGTCATTTCACTCCTGATGTTAGATCTATTATTGCATTACAAAGTTATTGAGCAAGCAAATTGGCCGATGTACTGTACTCTCAACCCAAAGAAGGATTATGATG
Source organism: Pinus tabuliformis (assembly GCA_031772625.1). NCBI lineage: Eukaryota > Viridiplantae > Streptophyta > Pinopsida > Pinales > Pinaceae > Pinus > Pinus tabuliformis. Next base: position 815,452,082 of record CM062819.1, on the reverse strand, counting down.
ATGCATTGTTTCTCTTTTAGTAATATTAACGGGTTAATAATCCAAATTATGTTTGTATATGAATCATAACATTTTTTTATTATTATTATTTTGTAGCTATTCCATCTATAATTATGTGTAATGAATCATCTCGTGTTTCAATGTTAATTGGTAATAATTTTGATGAGTCTAAGGATAAAATTGTCCTTACATTAGGGTGCATGCACTTAGATTTGGTGTTCCATGAGAATATACTAGCCATCCCTATAGAATCTAGTACACAAGTAGAGAGGGCCATATATGAACAAAGGGAGGGATATAATGTTATAGGTCTAATGTTGATCCAGAACCATGTTGAAAGGTATTCGAGATTCTATTCTAAAATTATCTAAGGAAAATGAATTCATTAATGCTATGGGAAAATAGTATGTGATTTACAAAAAGGCGCTAACTAGTACCTTAATGAATAAACTATCATCAATGAAACTCATCGGTAATAGTGGAGTATATGAACACATTGTGGAAATGAGAGATATAACCACTTAGCTAAAAGAAACATAGGTCACATTCTTAGAGTATTTCGTTATCTGATTCATAATTGACTCCCTACCTAAGAATATGGGCCATTAAAGATAGCCTATAATTCAAATAAGGATAAATAGCCAATTAATGAACTATTGACCATGTGTGTTTGACATGAAGGGAGATTGAGGCAACAAAAACCAAAAAGTGCTCATCTAGTAACTCATGGAAAGGGATGTTTAGGAAAAGGAAATGGTGCTCACTATAAGAAAAAGTGTAAGAAGGTGGAAACTGCTAAAGTTGATAATAAGGTCACCATTAATTTTCTTTCTACAAGAACAAGGGACGCATTAAGAAACAGTGCTTCAAATATTAACATTGACTTGGAAAGAAAGATTATCTCATTTATTTATTGTGTTATGAATCTAGTATGGTTGATATTTTTCATACTATTTGGTGGATTGAATTTGGTTCTACGATCCATATTGTCAATAATGGAAGGTATAGTCAACCAAAGAAAACCAACAAAAGGCGAACACTTCATCTATTGAGAGAACTAGATGAGTGCATGTGAGTAGATTGGGACCTTTGACTTATCTACAATTCTAGATTTTTCTTAAATGTTTAAAGGAAATTTTATATTCCTTGTATATCTAAGAATCATATTTCAGTCTTCATATTTGTTCCCTTTTAATTTCAATTTTACTGATTCTACTTCTAGCGTTATCAAATACTCACTTGTTGTTGGTGATGGAACACTTATTGATGATTTGTATAGACTCCATTTATACCCCACTTTTGATTCCAATTTTTTAACCTTGCATGGAAATTTTGGCATGAAGGGTGGTACTATGAATGAAAAATACCCAATGCTTTAACACTGAAAATTGGGATACATTTCCATAGAGAGAATCATAAAATTCATAAATGATGGAGTCCATGATATTCTTGATTTATTTGTTTTTAGGTTATGTTTGCAATACATAAAGGGAGTAGACTAACAAAACCAATAAATATGATAGAAGGAGTTCAAAAATATTAGAAGTCCTACATACAGATATATCTAGACTGTTTTCGACATTGTGTCTAAATGGTTAGAAATACCTCATCCCATTTATAGATTCTCTCATATGATTTATGTATCTGTATCTACTATTGTATTCCTACATGTGGATGATACTATGCTTACTAGTACCCCGATGTGGATGATATCAGCTATGCCAAACCACACTAGTGTGGATGTCTAGGTCATTGAAGAGCTAGCGAGAGGAGGTATGACAATAGGGATTTCATTATTTTCATGTAACATGTAAGAGTGTCATTCACTCTAGGGCATTTACTTTATGCAATCAAGTTTAATGATAATCAATTACAGTAGCAATATTTCCTTCGGGGGATTGGAAATATTTACAGTCTATAAATTAGTAAGATTCACCAAGATTTTTAAATTTTAAGATAAATTTTCATTCTAAAAATTTTATATTATTTTTCATTATTAATTTATGTGGAATTTAATTTTTATTAGATTTATTTTCATGCTTTGATTTTTTTGATATAATATAATAGAATGGTTTGTTGTGATAGGCTTTTCAATTGATTTAGGCATTGTTGATTTCCTTGAAACTCATTTTTTATTAGATTTTATTTTCAAATCTTTTATATATATTAGTACAATAGTAGTGAAAAATTAAATTAAACATATAATTTTTCATTAAACATTGAAACTAATTCAATCAACTGAACTCATTTTTTAAAATTATTATATAAATTATTATATAAAATTATAAAATAATTTATACTAAACCTTTTCTTCTACCTCAAATTTCATATTATTTTTTACAATTTCCCTTAATTGTATTAAACAAATAATTTTTTATTAAACAATGAAACTAATTCAATGAGCTGAACTCATTTTTTAAAATTATTATATATTTTTTATATAAAATTATAAAACAATTTATACTAAACCTTTCCTTCTGCCTCAAATTTCATATTATTTTTTACTTGGAAAGGGACTAAAATTTTTGTGTCATGGGGAACTTGCTTGAGGGTTTGGATTGAGCCTCTATGCTCAATCTCAAATTTGGAAGCTTGGATATCTCTTGAACATGTATGCAAAAAATTCACGTCACAATGTGACGAACAAACCTCAATGTCATAGAAAGATAAAAAAATTCAATATTACAATATGACAAAAAAATACGTCCGAATAATAATATTGTTTTTAATATTTATAGTAATACAAATTATTATTAGTATTAATATTAAGGACTTTGAAATATGTTTAATATTTATATTTAATAAAATTTAAGGTTTATTTAATATTTAATTGGCATCACAATGTGTAGAAGAAAATGGCATACAAAAAATTCACTTAGCATTGCGATGAACAAAAATCAATGTCACAAAATGATTTACAAAATCAATGTCATAATATGACCAAAACAAAAGACATCTGTCAAAATTTGGCAAACAAAAAATCAACATCACAACATGACAAACTAAAATTAACATCATAATGTGACAAACAAAAAGTGTTGTCACACTATGACGAATAAATAACAATGTTACAATGTGATGACATAGTCAAACATAGTCATGCTTTAAAGTCAATGTTTAAATACTCAAACATGGTGAAACTCAGTCAATCATAAGTTTTTCATAATCAATAATAGTCAACCTTATTCACCCATAGTCATCATGAATCAACCATAGTTAATTTTAGTCAACCGTTGTCAACTATAGTCAAGCTTACACATTCATAGTCAAAATTTAAAATAGTTTAATAACAATATTATTTTTTTTTGCTGAAGCAAGAAACGGACCTTCTATTCATTTGAAGCTAAAAAATATGTTACATAAAATACAAAAAACCCAGAGGGGAATAATGCCTAACAGTTAACTGGCACCTTGTGCTTTGGGACCTGATCCAACTGCTCGAGATCTTGTCTAAGGGCCCGCAAAACAGAACAATCTCCTAAGGGCCTACAAACCAAAAATCAAGAAGTCTTTAAGTGGACCCAATGAGGAAATAGAGACTGCAGTGAAAATAATTCGAGTCCGCTAGGTAGATAACTATCGAGTAGTTGTTCCACCCGAAATCCCTCGATCTTGTTCCTAAGTAGAAACTTGCAACAAAGATATCTCAGTCCCGCCAACTTGCATGACAAACCTCAGCCGTAGATCTGCTACCCCTAGATCCTATGGTTGTAATGGATATCGGCCTGGAAAGAAGATCAGGGAATACCCACCCAATGAAGGCGGTATTCTCTCTCCTCCTTGAGCCACGTGTTGAACGTTTAGTGGCATCAGAAGCTTTTCTATCAAACCACTTAGGGTAATGTGGATGCCCAAAAACCACTGTAATTGTAGCAAAACCACCTTGTACTATAGCAAAGCTCTTGGTGCTACCATTTGGTTTCATGCTCTTTCTCCTCTACCTTCCATCCAACTGCGAGACCCAAATATGCCAATTCTCGGGTCGTCTGTTTGTCAAACCCTTATCATCCATCTCCTTAATTTTCAACTGGCTGATTCCCCTTCATGTACTGATAATGCTCCCTGTCTACGCGAGCCAGAGTGTAGCAGTCCTCACGCAGTTGTCCTGCGGGTACCAACTCCCTCGAGTAGCACTTGTTGTCTCTTGTACATCGCACTCCTTCATTAACTAGTCGATCCGCCACTTTGTTGGCATTTCTGTGCACATGAAAAAATCTAAGAGTTCTTAGAGTTCTTAGGTGAGATTGAATTCAGTGATAGACCTGCAAAAGTCTCCAGTGTTTTGAAACTTTGTTTGGTGTAGTGCCAGTGCCTATCCTTTTGACCAAATTAATTGTTAATTCCGAGTCTGCCTCTATGATTGTATTATGTAAATTGTACTCAATTAGAATTTCTAAGCATTGCTCAATGGCCATGAGTTCTGCCATATTGTTAGTGGCCCTCCCCAAATGACTGTGAAAGATGACTTTTATATTGCCCTCTTCATCTCTTATGACTCTTCCGTAACCAACATCCCCAGGGTTTCCTTTTGAGGCTCCATCTATATTGAATTTCAAAAAGCCATGGGGAGGGGGTTGCCAAAAAGCCTTTCCTTCTGATATGTGCCTTGCTATCTTATTTATGCCCTGAGGGACATGTGACTGGAGCCCCAACTGTTCGAGAATGTGAGCATCCCGTTGACCAGGGGGTTTCTCAGGAGGTTGCTTCAGAAGGGCATTAACAGTTTCTTTGAGCTGTTTTAGGATCTGAGCCATGATGCTTTGTGTTGAGCCAGATTTATCTTTGAAGATCATGTTGTTACGTTCTTTCCAAACATCCCAGATCAAAAATCCTAGAATCAGAGTCCAGGCTATATTGACTGTCTCATTATCCGAGAAGTCTTTCCTCCAATTCTTTAAAGTTTCAGTGATGTCATTTTCGTTCCTATCCATTTGATTGAAGATAGAGGCCACCCAATTCCATAAGGTTGAGGTGAAAGAGCAGAGGTTGAGAAGGTGATCCATAGTTTCTTCCTGCAGACCACATAACTGGCATCTTGATGGCCCAACAAAACCTCTCTTTCTGAGATTTTCCCAAGTTAGTATCTTTTTATGCTGTACCATCCACATGAACAGTTTGATCTTCATCCAGTGTGGGTTGTTCCAAAGGTCTTTCCATGTCATATCAGGGCTTGGATAGTTAAGTCCAGTGGCTATTCTTTTGGCTTCTTTGAGGTTGAATATGCCCTCATTGTTTCTCCCCCATCTTAGTAGATCATTCGAGGTTGAAGTCAAAATTTGCCTCTTTTGCAGAATCGCTTCAAGAACTTTAGCTTGGGCTTTCAAATGGGTCTCTTCACTGTAATCTGGTACCTTCCAAATTCTCCATTTACCAGTGTCCCTTGATTGATCCCAAAAGTCACTTACCCTTTTCAGTCCTTTATTAATGGTATCATTTTTTATGATGTCCAGTCCTTCTCTACATAGGTTATGTTCCTGTTTCCAGTTGTCCTCCTAGAACTAGGCTAGATTCCCATTTCTGATCTCCCAGAAACTATGTTTCTGAACTAAGGCTCTGTTCTCCCAAGCATTGTTCCAAATATGGGAACCCCTGATGTGTCCTGTCATTCGAATGTGGTCCCTTTCCTGCCAGTCCATTGCATATTTCTGTTTCCAAATCTTAGCCCAGGGGTTTCTCATTTCCTTTAGCCATCTCCACCAAAGTTTTGCCCCCAAAACTTTGCTTAGAGTATCTGGGTCATGGAGACCCAAACCACCATGGGTTTTGGGTTTGCAAAGCTTGTCCCAAGCTACCAGAGCCCATTTCTTTTTCTCTTCCCCTTTACCCCAAAGAAAATCTCTTTGGATATTCCTGATTTGCTATAAAACTCCTATTGGGACAGGAAGGGCTGAAAACATGAAAATTGGAATGGTTTGTAGTACAACCTTTGTGAGAACTAGCCTTCCTGCTAAATTCAAAGATCTGCTTGTCCAATTGCTAACTTTGTCCTTCATTTTATTTGTTACTGACTCCCAAAATTCCTTACTTAGAGGTTTATCAGTGAGGGGCATTCCCAAATATTTGGAGGGGAGATGATCTCTTTGAAAGCTAAGAATTCTGGAGAGATTTCTTTGAATAGAGATATCAGTATTGAAAAAGAAGACTTTTGATTTTGTGAGGCTTACCTTTGTACCAGCAGCCATTGCGAAATCATGCAGGATTTGTTTGAAAGCTTTGGCTTCCTTGACTGTGGGTGTGCCCTGCAGCATAGTGTCGTCCACAAATTGCTGATGAGTCAATGTGTCCCCATTCTGAGTAAGTTTGAGTCCCTAGATTCTTCCTTCCTCCTTGGCTGAATTGATCGCTTTGCCCAATCCTTCCATCATGAGAATGAAGAGGAAGGGGGAGAGAGGATCTCCTTGCCTTAGGCCTCTCGATGGCCTGAAGGTTCTAGATGGAGAGCCATTAAGAAGGATTGAACAACTGGCAGTGGTAACCAGAGCCATGACCCATTTTATCCAATTGTGGTCAAAGCCATATGCTTCAAGAACTTCCCTGATGTAAGACCAACTTAGTTTATCATAAGCTTTCGCTATGTCCAGCTGTATTATCATACCTTATTTCTTATTGGTCTTGAAGGAATGAACCACTTTGTGAGCTTGAATGATATTATTGAGAATTTTTCTACCTTCCACATATCTAGTCTGCTGCTCTGACACGAGCGTTGGAAGAAGGGGTTCAAGAGTCTGTTAGCAATAAATTTGGAAATGATTTTGTACACCACATTCCATAAAGCTATGGGTCTGAATCTGTCTGGTGTCATGGCTCTTTCCTATTTGAGGATTAAGTCTATGAAGGATTCATTAAGCGCTCTTAGAACTGTTCTTGATTTTCTCGAGTCCTCCACCACATCAAGAATGTCATGTTTGACTGTTTCCCAGCATGTTTTGAATAAGTCTACATTGAAACCATCCAAGCCTAGAGCTTTCCCATTGTGCATGTCTTTGATTACTTCATTGACCTCTTCTTCCATCACTGGCTTGTTGAGATTATAATTATCTCCCTGGTTACCAGTTTTGGAATATGCTGAGTGAAGCTTTTAGTAAATTGAGATCTGTCTACAATGGTCTCCTCTGCTATACTTTGAAAATGTTGTACCAGAACAGATTCCATTTCCTTGTGAGTATTTAGCTCTTTCCCTTGAGGATCTATGAGTTTTGTAATCCATTTATGTGCCCTGTGTTCCATAGTAGACTTGTGAAAGAACCTAATATTTCTCTCCCCTTCTTTAATCCATTACACTGTTGATTTTTGTCTCCAGAAGATTTCCTCCTGCTGGCATTTGTTGTCCCATTCTTGTTGAAGATATTCCGCTTGCATTTTCCTTTCCTCAGTGAAGCCTTCTGTGATGAGAATTTGATTAGTTTCCTGTAATTTTATTTCCACTTCTCTTTTGGCTTTAAAAATATTGCCAAACTCATTTTTGTTCCATTCTTTAAGCCTTTGCTTGATGTGTCTGATTCTCTGTTGCAGGAGGAACATTTTTGTACCTTGGGTGGGCATGTCTTCTGCCCACCATTTTCCAATATTAGTGATGAAGTTAGGGTGAGTAAGCCAAACATTTTTGAACCTAAAAGGTTTGTTCCTCAGGGTGCCAATAAATGAAGCTTCCAACTAAATGGGCCAGTGGTCCGAGCCTCCAAAAGGGAGGATAAAAGTTGTCATGATACGACTGGTGAGAAGGAGATCCTCCAAGATTATGAATATGTCTAGTTTCAAGGCAACTTGGGAAGTTCCTCCTCTCTTGTTATTCCACGTGAAGGTACCATTTATTGTATCCATATCCACTAGTCTCATGTTGTTTAGGAAGTTCTAGAAGGAAATTGAGTCTCTTCCAAGTGTTCTGGTCCCTCCTTTTTTTCTATGAGAGATCTGATCATGTTAAAGTCCCCTCCCAGAATCCAAGGCATTACTGGGTGTCTCTCTCTCAGCTCCTCTAGAGAGGTGAGGAGCCTGAGTTTGTCTTCAAGAAGTTGAGGACCATAGACATTTGTGATCATGTAACATTCCTTGTCCCCCAAAAGTTGGATAACCATTGAAAGGTGGTTTCTGGATGCCTCAGCATCCAGGATTCCAAATTTCTGAGGATTCCATAGAGTGAGAATTCCCCCCACTGTATTATTTGCTTTGACTTCTAGGTACTCATATTTAATAAGCCATTTGTTATGCATTTCTCTGATTTTGTCTATTTAGCATTTTGTTTCCTGTATAAACACCATATCTGGTTTTTCTTCTTTCATTCTGTTACAGAGATTTCTTTGTTTTCTGTTACTTCCTAGTCCTCTTATGTTCCAGGTTGTAAGCTTCATAATGATGGTTTTTTAAAAGAGTAACTAGTGAGATCTTTCATCTTACTTGAATTAATCATGAGTTTCCCACATTCTATCAGCAGTTCATTCTGTCTCTTTCTTCCTCTTTTCTTGCCTGGGTTTTTGGTGTAGTGTCCTGATGTTATCTCCATTGATTTAACCCCTCTGTTCTCCTAGCTATCGTGGTTCCTTTTGACTCCTATGGCCTTTGTTTGAGACCTTTGGAGGAATAGTTGTTGTACTCTGTCAAACTCCTCTTGTGGTAGAGAGTCAATTCCTTTGTTGGTTCCCTGCTCTAGAAACTTTTCTAGTTCAAGGTTCTCCCTCTCAAGAATCTCTTGTAGGTCTTGGTCCTTTGTACCTCCTTCGCTTGGGGTCATCTCATCATCCCTGCCAAGTTCCATAGTGCTTGGTAGGTCCTCCTTTTGTTCATAGTCTTCCTATATGATTTTCATGCTATCCTCTTTTTCCTTCTCTGTATGATTGTCCTTTGGTTTCTTGTTTGTTCCTTTTCCCCCCCTCTTCTTCTAGAATCTCGAAACTGTTATGACTTGGTAGCTTGTTCTCGCTAGGTTTCTTTTGGTACTCTTTTCTCCCTCCTTTTCCTCTGACTCCCACTTTGGTAAAACCTTCAGGGTCTTTTCCTGTGTTGGTTTTCAGGTTGTCCTCCCTTTTTTTGAGTGGGAAGTCTCTGAAAAGGTGCCCATGTTCATGAAATTTATAGCGTCTGAATGCGATTTGTTCATAGTCAACCACCTGTACCCATTCCTCATCATAAACTTCTAGGATGACTTCATCCGACAGTGCCCCCAATAAGTCCATTTCTACACATATGCGGGTGAAGGAAGTATATTTACCTCACAGAGTCGCCTCTAATATCTTTATAAAATGCCCTAATGTATTACCTATAGCTTTCAAGTATTCTGGCAGCCAATAATCTAGAGGTAAGGAGTATAATCGAATCCATACCGGGACCGATGTGAACGTCTCTCACTCCAGAACAAAGTTCATCACCCAAGGTCACATGTAAAGGCCTATGGCAGCATAGAAGTAGGGTCCTCCTTCGAAAACTCTATCTCTGTCCTCTAGGTTAGTGAAAACCACTGTGAAAAAACCCTTGGACGCAAGATGTAGATTTATTTCTCCCTTCAATTTCCAGTTGTTTCTTATCCATGTGTACAACGCTTTCTCCGTGGGCCATATACCCATATTTTAATAACAATATTATTAATATTAAAAAGGTTTATTATTATTATTATTATTATTATTATTAAGCTAAACTATATTAATATTAATATGGTTTATTGATAATATTACTATTAAACCTTACAAATAAGGTCTAATATCTATATATAATAAGGTTTTAAGTTTATTTAGTATTTAAGTTATTTCAATATTTTTTTTTATATAGCTTTTATAACTTTTCTTAACAATGAAATTATATTCAACTATGGTTAAGCCATCGCAACAAACATCATCCAGATAACTGACGTAGGAGGTTGATCAAAAATAAGGTTGTCGTCTTGAAAATAGACTATTGGTTAATTTATAACCAATCAAATGTGTTCAAGCAGATTCTGTACGTGGCTTACTTTATCTTGAGGGTCTCGTTTTTTTCCTAAACATGTTAGTTCCATGTTGAATTTCCCTTTTTAAACAGGTGCTTCACTCTATGCCGTTTATCTCCTCTCTCTAGATCTAATGGTCATCGCTCACCCCGATCACTAACTAGCCCATTGATTTTCTACCATTGATCTATTCGTTCGATCCAATGGTCATCGTGTGATTTCGCGTGGACTCAAGCACGGTCTTTATCACTTCGGAGGCACACGATAAAAGCTTTTTTCTCTCTCCTTTGGTTGCGACATGTCAAGCACTAAAGATAATCGTGCGGACTCGGAATATTACCGCTTACCACTTGAAAGGCACACGATATACTGCTTCCCACTTTTCCAATACAACCCATGTGTATTAAATCAAACTTTAATAAAGCGCTTAATAAATGTTTAGCGCTTACTTCCAAGATTACCCATTAATACTAAATGACCGCGATTAACAATAAACACATAAACGCTGAGATTTACAATTAAAGCGTGAAAATAGAGGAAATACCCAGTTAGGTTTCAGAACGCAGATACACAGATGTAAACGAGATTCTGCACCAGGATTAACACACAGTTGCACACTGAATCAATTTATTCAATATAATAGAAGTTACAGAGTCTTGGCCCTCTCGGCTCAATTACAACAATTTATTTGACCTCTGTCTCAATCTCAAAACCCTATCTATCACTCAAACTCTCGCTTCTCACTCAATTCTCAATCATCCCAGCCAATCCCTCTCCATTACATTTTCTTCTCTTTTATGAGTCAAATCCTATTCTAACTGCACTAACAACTCGATCACTATTTTAATCAATCTAACAATCAAATCTCTATTCTTAAGCTCTATTACACACCTATGCTAACAACTTATCCCTTAGTCTAAAATAATACAATTTTCTAATATTACAATAATGAAGTAAAGATCATTTTTGATAGATCTGACCCTTTCTACCAAAACTGACTTTTGACCACTCAGGTCAATGAAATTTAACTCATTTAGCCACAACATGTGAACAAACAATCACATTGCTAGCTAAGTCCAGATGCTCCTGCATCAGACTCCTAGGGAAGAAAAGAATCATTCCTCAGACTTTCAGGGTTTACTCCATTATTCTGCAAATCTGTTCTTGTCAGCCAACTAGCATCCTCCACTGGCTATCCTTTCCATTTGACTAGATATTGAAAATAAACTGATCCTCTGGTCCTTTTGGATACTCTTTTCTCCAAAATAGCTTCCACCTCTTTCTTAACTGTCTTTGGCATTTGTTCTTCCCAGTTCAAAGTTTGAACTTCATCTTTTGTAGCTTCCTTCTGTAGCTCTGTCTCTATCTCTTTGTATGGATACAAATCTGCAACATTGAAGATAGGTGATATTCCAATTCCTTCTAGCAATTCAATTTCATAAGAATTAGTTGAAAACTTTCTTACAATTCTACATGGTCCTATCTTTTTCATTTTTAGTTTATTGTAATTCTTAGCAGGAAATCTTTCTTTTCTCAAATACACCATCACTAAATCTCCCACTTGGAATTCTTTCTCTCTTCTTTTCATATCAGCTCTCTGTTTGTATTTTCCACTGCTTTCCTACAATTTTCCTTTAACATCTTCTTGTAGTCTCTGCATCTGCTTTGCAAACTCTTCAGCTTTTGCACTTCTTGTCTCCTGTTTACCCAAATTTCTGAGCTCATACACACCTCTTGGATTCATCCCAAAAATAATCTGAAATGGACTCATTCTAGTACTTCTGTTTGTAGTGTCATTATAAGCAAACTCAGCCTAAGCTAGTGCTAAATCCCACTGCTTAGGATTTTGATACACTAAACTTCTCAATATGTTCCCCAAGATTACGTTTACCACTTCGATCTATCCATCTGTTTGAAGATGGTATGTTGAACTGAAACTAAGGTTACCACATAGTTTCTTCCAAAGAGTTCTCTAGAAATGCCCAACAAACTTTGTATCCCTATTAGATACAATACTTACAGGCAATCCATGTAACCTTACAACTTCTGAAAGAAACAAATTAGCAATATATGTTTCATAACTAGTCTTCTTACATGCAATGAAATGTGCCATCTTGGGAAATCTATCTACCACAACATAAATAGAATCAATCCCCCTTTGAGTTCTAGGTAACCCCAAAACAAAATCCATACTAACTGCATCCCATGGTTGGTCTGGTATTGGCAATGGCTGGTACAATCCTGTATTTTAGCTTCTCCCTTTAGCACGTTGACATATCTTGCACCTCTCAACAAATCTCTTAACATTAGTCTACAGCTTTGGCCAATAGTAAAAAGCATTTACCTGAGCAAAGGTTATGTCTTGTCCAATGTGACCAGATAATCCCCACTGTGTTTCTCCTTTATTATGATTTCCCTCATAGAACATTTGGGAATGCACAACTTGTTGCCTTTAAACAATAAACCTCCTTGGATAAGATAGTCTAACCACTGAGTTCTGTTATGAAATATTGGATTTTGTACTGCTCCATAAATATCTTTGAAATCTGCATCACTTTTATACATATCAACCATTTCTTCAAATCCTACAACACTGACTTTTGATTCTTGCACAATGAAATTTACCCTGCATAAAGCATCAACAACTTTGTTCAACTTACCACTTATGTGTTTTCTCACAAAAGTAAAGCTCTGCAAAAACTCTACCCACTTGGTATGTTTTTGGTTCAATTTTGGCTAGTTGTTTATGAACTGTAATGCATGATTGTCAGAATACAATATAAACTCCTTTGGTAGCAAATAATGTCTCCATTTTTTTAAGGTTTGTACAATAGCATAAAATTTTTTATCATAAGAAGAATACTCCTTAGCTTCATTTAATTTCTCACTAAAGTATGTTATTGTTCTTTGTTCCTCATTCAAAACTGCTCCAATTGCAACTCCACTAGCGTTTGTTTCAACTTGAAATACTTTTTCATAATCAGGTAAAGCTAAACCTGGTTTCTCTGTGATTTTCCTCTTCAGAAACATAAAATTCCTGTGTGCTACTTCTATCCACTTGAATGACTGATTAGTCTCCTTGATTGTTTCAAGAATTGGTCCACAAATCTGACTAAAACCTCTGATAAATTTCCTATAAAAACTTGCAATACCATGAACATTTCTTACCTCAAATATATTACTTGGAATAGGCCAGTTCGAAATTGCTTGGACTTTCTTTGGGTCCATTTTCAACCCTTCTTTAGAAACTACAAATCCCAAGTAAATTAATTCTTCTTTCATGAAACTACATTTCTTCAGATTTATCAGTAGTTTCTCTTTCTGCAGAGTTCTTAAAACCAACTTAAGATGCTCCAGATTTTCTTCTTTGCTTCTACTAAAAACTAGAATATCATCAAGATAAACAATAAAAAACTTGCGTGCATATTCCTTCAAGACTTCATTCATTAATCTCATGAATATGCTAGGTGCATTAGTGAGTCCAAAAGGCATCACTAACCACTCATACAACCCACTGTTTATTTTAAATGCGGTTTTCCATTCACCTCTTTCTCTAATTCTTTGACCCACTCAAACAATTCATCAAATCATCCATACGTGGTAAAGGAAACCTATACCTGATAGTGATCTTGTTTATGGCTATGGAATATATACACATATGCCATTCACCTCCTTTCTTTGGATTGAGTATTGTTGGTACAACACATGGACTAAGACTCTCTCTGATTAGTCCCTTATCCATTAGTTCTTGCACTTGTTTTCCAACTTCTACATTCCCTTGAAGAGTTAATATATACGTTGCTTTGTTTGGCAAACTTTCTCCTGGTATTAGGTCAATATGATGAATAATACTCCTAATTGGTGGCAATGCATTTGGCAACTCATCCACAATAATATCAGCAAAATCATTCAACAAAGTTTTGATTTTTTCAGGTAAATCATCTAAGTTTGTGGAAGTCAAAATTACCTTAGGTCTCCCTATGACAGCAAAATGCATTTCTTCACCTTTTCCAACCGCTTGCAACAACTCCTTTCCACTCATCAGCATAACACTCTTTCCAGGTGCTTCTTTGTCATCTTCATCCTTCAATGGAAGCAGTGTATGTTTATTTCCATCCTTCTCTAGAGTATAAGTATTTCTCCTCCCATCATGAATAGCTTTTCGATCAACATGCTAAGGTATTCCCAACAATACGTGGCATACATCCATTGGAATTACATCACACAATATCACATCTTTATAAGTACCAACCTGTATCTCTACCTTGTATTGTTCTGTCACAATAATCTGATGTCCTTTCTGCAACCATGACACCTTGTAAGGAGTAGGGTGTGCTGTCTTCACTAATCCTGACTTGTCCACCATCTCTGTAGAAACAAGGTTATCAGCACTTCCATTGTCAATTATCACTTTACAACATTTACCTTTGGATTTGCATGTAGTTCTGAATAAACTCTTCCTCTGAGCTGGTTCTCCAGTCCCTTTCTCTGCCTTAAGCAATACCCTTTTCAATAAAAAGGGATTCTCCTACTTCAGGGGATTCTTCCTTTTCTGTAATTTGAAGTGTTTCTTCCTTTGCCTCAGCCACATTCACATCCCTTTGACTTGCTGGTCTATTATGAGGACAGTCCCATGATCCATGTCCCCATTCTCCACATGTGTAACACCGAATATCTCTTCCTCAACCTCTTCCTCTAGGTGAAAATCTTCCTCTATCAAAATCTTCTCTCTGTCATGGTCTACTACTTGAACTTGCTGCTTCACTCTGATGTTCCTGAAACCTTGGTCTGGTAGTTCCTCTACCTCTCCTTGAAATTTTCCCTCTATTCCTCTGATTTTGTTTCCTCAACATCTTCTCTTCTGCCTCCAAACCTACTTGATAGGAATATTCAATGGTCTTCGGACTCAGCAAGCTAATCTCATCCTATATGTCATATCTTAAGCCATTGATATATCTAGCTACCTTCTCCATGTCATCCTCTGCATGTCCTACTCTAATACTCAATCTATAAAACTCTTATGTATATTCTTTAACAGACATTCCTTTTTGCCTTAAATTTTGTAACTGTTTGAAAAGATTTAACTGATAATCTTTTGGCATAAATTTAGCTTTCATTTTACTCACCATTTTGTCCCATTTCTTGATCTTGGACTTTCCTTTTCTTGTTTTGGATGTTTGTAGTTCATCCCACCAAATAGCTGCATGACCCTTCAATCTAGTAACTGCAAATTTCACCTTCTTTTTTTCATCAACCTCCTCATAGTCAAAATATTTTTCCAATGAACTGATCCAATCCATCAGCTCTTCTGCATTGAGACTCCCTTCATACATAGGAATTTCCACCTTTGATTTTCCACCTACTTTAGCTAACATCTTGATAACTTTGGTAGTTTCTTTTCCTCCTCTTCTTCTTCCTCAGAATATTCTTCTGCAACACTGCCAACTCCATCATCAGGTGCTCTCCTCTGAGCAGCCTCCATTGCGTCCATCCTTGTACACAGATTCTGGATCTCCTCCAGTAGAACTGCATTTGCTTCAGGTCTTCCTCGACCTATGCCAGCTCCCCTCCTCGACGACATGTTTACTGCAGTCAAAATCAATCTCTATGCTCTGATACCAAAATGACGCAAGAGGTTAATAAAAAATAAGGTGGTCATCTTGAAAATAGACTATTGGTTAATTTATAACCAATCAGATGTGTTCAAGCGGATTCTGTACGTGGCTTAATTTATCTTGAGAGTCCCGTCTTTTCCTAAACACATCGGTCCCACATTGACTTTCCCTTTTTAAATAGGCATTTCACTCTATGCTGTTGATCTCCTCTCTCTAGATCTAATGGTCATCACTCACCCCGATCATTAACTAGCTCGTTGATTTTCTATCATTGATCTGTCCGTTCGATCCAATGGTCGTCGCGTGATTTCGCGTGGACTCAGGCATGGTATTTATCACTTTGGAAACTTGTACAACATCGTGGTGAAAGGTAATATGTTGATCATCGTGCTTTATGTTGATGATCTCATATTGACTGGTGATGATTAGTTGATCGTGTCTTGCAAGGAGGACCTTTCAAGAGAATTCGAGATGAAAGACATGGGTCTCATGCATTACTTCCTTGGCATGGAAGTGTGGAAAAAGGATGGGGAGTTTTTTGTGTCTCAGGGCAAGTATGCCAACGAGATGCTCAAGAGATTCCATATGGAGAAGTGTAAGTCCATGCAGACTCCTCTAGCTGGTAACTAGAGGAAGGAGGATGCTACTTCAGGAGAAGTAGTGGAGGCTACTACGTACATGTTGGGTTCCTATAATACTAGTGATTACGCCATTACTATTGTAGTTGTATCCCTTATTAATATTGTTGTGCCCCTATTGTCCCCATATTTTTATTATTGTGCCCCATAGAACCCCTCTATTGTTATTTTTGTTGCTTTATATCATTATTGTTAGGTCGGCTGGGTTATATTGTGACTCCTTAGACTCCTATATATAGAAAGGAGGTTTTCTCATTTGAATCATCCAAGAATTTTTCATTTATGTAATTTAAAGGAGGTTTCCCCCTCGAAGAGGCTGAATTCTAAGGTGTTGATCTATCTTTTCTATCTTTTCTTGAGTTGGTTTCATAACATTTGGTATCAGAGCTTTGGATTCTAGGGTTTCGCTGCTCCAAACAGGTCATCGTGGAATTTTCGCTATAACCTTTTTTCTGCGATGTTTCGGAAGCTAAAAATAAAACCCATTTGAGAAGAAATCACACTAAATCTCAGGTCCAAATTTCAGAGCTTTTCGTGCTATATTTGCGGAGATATGACCTGAGGAAGTTGGTCTTTTTGCAGACTCTTGAATTACATTCCAAACAGGTGACCTGGGGAAAATCGTCATAACTTTCTCTCTTAGCATCAGATTGAAATTTCGTAAGAAGGTACAAAAAGAGGACAGACCTTAGTTTCTTGTGATTATTTTTAATAGCCAAAGGTCGAAACAGTGACTCGTGACACGTCATACAAGTTCGCTCTACTAAACTAGTCTATAATCAGGTCATCTTGGGAGATTGTGCATAACTCTTCCTTGGAGAATCCAATTGGGATCAGACTAGTGGAATTGGAAAGGGGACACAGAGAGCCACTACATATCACGATTTCAAAACTGGATGATCTGAAATTGTAGAGATACATCAGATTCAATATCAAGCTTCTACAAAGTGAAAAAAGGTGTGTAGGTTTTTTTAAATTTTTGCATAAGCTTGGTTTGAAAAATTAGCTTGAATCGGTAATTGATGCCCCGAGGAAAGAAAATGCAAACACCTAGCAAGAAACCTGAAAGCTCTAGCATGGCTCATGAAGAAGAGGAAGAAATGCAACATGATATATCAAAATTACGAGACCAAGTGCAACAAGTATCACTTGCACAAAAAGCAACAGAATCTAAGATGGATGGTTTAAGGAAAGATGTAGAAGCTAAGATGGATGGTTTAAAGAAAAGTGTAGAAGCTAAGATGGATTGCTTAAAGATAGGCGTAGAAGCTAATATGGATGGCATGGAAGCTAAGATGAATGGCATGGACGCTAAAATTGATGGCATGGATGATAAGATGGAAGAATTGAAGATAAATATGAATAAGTTGCTACAAGAAATGGTCACTAAGGGTGAAAGGGTAGTAGAGGAAACTCATTATGAGAACAAAAGAAATGTTAATCATGACTCCATAGACTCTAATGTGGGATCAGAGACCCACCATATTCCAAACATTGATATGAGGAAGTTTGATGGCAAGGATCCCGCAACATGGATATTACAGATGGAGCAATTTTTCGATCTCAATAATGTGCAAAACACACAAAAGGTACGTATTGCAACTTTATATTTAGAACTAAATTAGTTTGTATGGTATCAATGGCTTTGCTCTTGTAAACAAATTATCACTTGGGAAAATTTTTACGGAAGAATTGACAGCACATTATGAGGATACAAAATGCAACACTTTTTTTAGGCAATTGATAAGTCTCAAACAAAAGGGTTCAATAATGGAGCACATTGAGGAGTTCCAAAAATTGAACATAAGGGTAAAAAATATTCCAGAGGAGCATAGGATTGATGTGTTCATAGGGACTTTAAAGGATAATATCCAACATGATGTTTGCCTTTGGGAACCTGATTCATTAGAGAAGGCATTCAGGTTAGCAAGAAAAATGGAAAGCAAAATTATGGCAACCAGGAAACATACCACTCACAACTATAAAGATGGAAGTGTTGTTGCCCCTAGTCTTCCACAACCTATAAGGTTGACACCACAACAATTGGAAGAAAAAAGAGCAAAAGGGCTTTGTTACAGTTGTGATAGCAAATACACTAAAGGTCATAAGTGTGCTAAGAAGAAATTATTCTACATAGATTGTGAAGAGGAAGAAGAAAAGGAGCAAGAAAGGTGAAAAGAAGAGGATATACTCCAGGAACAAAGCCTAGATAAAAAAGAAATGAATCTGGCCATATCTTGTAATGCATTGGCAGGAATTACCACTCCTCAAACCATCAAGATAGAAGGACAAATCAAGAAGAAAAAGGTAATAGTGTTGATTGATTTAGGAAGTACCCACAATTTTATTCATTGTAAAGTAGCAAAAGAACTGAATTGCTTCTTATATCCTGCACCAAAGTGTCAAGTGATGGTTGCAAACGGAGGAACAATAAATTGCTTTGGAAAGTGCCATAATATCAAGCTATCCATGGGAGAATATGTATTGACTAACCTAATGCTTTCCATTCCAATGGGAGGTGTTGATGTTGTACTAGGAGTCCAATGGCTACAATCCTTGGGTACAATAGCTTTTAATTTTCAAGAACTTTTCATGAAATTCTCTGTGGAAGGAAAGGAAATTGAATTAAGGGGTATTGCAGGGAAACCAGGAAAGATAATCAGCTCTAAAGGTATGACAAAGATTCTAAAAAAGGAACAAAGAGGTGTAATTGCACAATTATGTTTGCTAGATGTTTCCACATTGGAATCATCTATTTCTCCAGATCTCCAAAAAGCCTTGGACAATCATTCCAAGGTATTTGAGACTCCCAAAGGTCTCCCACCTATTCGTGATCATGATCATGCTATTCATCTGATTCCAAGAAGTGTTCCTCCAAACATCAAGCCGTACAGATATACCTATTCCCAAAAGAGTGAAATTGAATGTATGATTGCAGAAATGCTAGAGGCTGGTATAATTCAACTAAGTCAAAGTTATTTCTCAGCTCTAGTAGTATTGGTGCATAAGAAGGATGGATCATGGTGCATGTGTCTGGATTATAGAGAGCTCAACAAGCTCACTATTAAAGATAAGTTTCCCATTCCTATCATTATGAATTACTAGATGAATTGCATGGATCAATTTACTTCACCAAGTTGGATCTTCGTTTAGGATATCATCAAATTAGAATGAAGGTTGAAGACATTCTGAAAATAGAATTTAGAACTCATGAGGGTCATTATGAATTTTTGGTCATGCCTTTTGGCCTTACCAATGCACCTTCAACATTTCAAGGTTTAATGAATTCCATTTTCAAACCATTCCTTAGAAAATTTGTGTTAGTATTTTTTGATGATATACTAATCTACAACAAGTCTTGGAAGGATCATGTTGAACATGTTGACAGGGTGCTACCACTATTGGAGGAGAAACAGTTATATGAAAAAATATCCAAATGTTTATTTGGAGTACAAGAGGTGGAATATCTGGGTCATATTGTATCTCATGAAGAAGTTAAGGTAGACCCTAGCAAAATTAAAGCCATTAAGGAATGGAGAATCCCCACATCCATAAAGCATCTGCGAGGATATCTCAGGTTGACAGGGTATTATCACAAGTTTGTTAAGAATTATGGGAGAATAGCAGCACCTCTAACAACATTATTGAAGAAAGATGCATTTTCATGGACCCCAGAAGCAACAAAGGCCTTCGAGCATCTTAAAGAGGCAATGTGCCAAGCACCGGTCTTAGCTACACTAGACTTCACAAAGACCTTTATTGTAGAACGTGATGCTTCAGGAAATGGAATTGGTGTTGTTTTAATGCAAGATGAAAGACCCATTGCTTTTGAAAGTCATCCAATCAAGGGAAAGTTTTTACACAAAGCTATTTATGAGAAGGAAAAGTTGGCAATACTCCATGCACTTAAGAAATGGCGACCCTACCTAACGGGAAGACACTTCAAGGTAAAAACAGATCATGATAGCCTTAAATACTTTTTAGAACAAATATTATCCTTTGAAGAGAAATAAAAGTGGGTCACAAAGATGTTGGGTTATGACTTTGAAATCATCTACAAAAAAGGGAAGCAAAACATGGTGGCAGATGCACTCTCAAGAAAGGATGAGCATGGAAGCATTGTTGTGCGCCATTTCTATTATCCAACCAGATTGGATAAACGAAGCAAGGAAGGAATGGAAGAATGATGAAGAAGTGTGGGCACTTATTCGAAAGTTACAACAAGACTCCAGTACGTCTGATACATTTAGCTGGCAAAATGATTCGTTATGGTACAAAGATCGCTTATACCTCTATAAGAATTCTCAGCTAAAACAAAATATTCTTATGGAATTGCACACTTCTCCCTTAGGAGGGCACTCAAGATTTTTAAAAACTTACCACAGGGTTAAGAAGGAATTATTTTGGGAGGGCCTTAAATCAGATATTCAAAAGTTTGTGGCGGAATGTTTGGTTTGCTAACAAAATAAAGTTGAAGCAATTAAGACACTGGGTCTATTAAAACCTTTATCTATTCCAAGCCAACGTTGGGAGGAGGTTTCAATGGATTTTATCACAGGTTTACCAAAGTTTGAGGGAAAGAGTGTCATCATGGTGGTAGTTGACAGACTTACCAAGTATGCACACTTTTGTGCATTATCACATCCATTTAAAGCTAGTACAGTTTCTACTGCATTTATGGAAACAATTCAAAAGCTACATGGAAACCCAAATATTATTGTAAGTGACAGAGATCCCATTTTCACTGGAAATTTTTGGACAGAATTATTTTCTTGTCTTGCTACTCAGTTAGCTCATAGCTCATCTTATCATCCTCAATCTGATGGGCAAACTGAGATAGTAAACAAATGTTTGGAATGATATCTTCGTTGCTTTGTATCTGATAAATGGACACAATGGGTCAAATGGTTGCCTTTGGCTGAATGGTGGTATAACACTTCCTTCCATACAACAACAAAAATGACCCCATTTATGGCACTTTATGGATATCAGCCACCATCCATCACATCATATTTAAGAGAAAATTCTAAGGTTCAAGCAATGGAACACCACATCGAACATCAACAACAAGTCCTCCAACTCTTAAAGGATAACCTCGTGTTGGCACATAATAGAATGAAACAACAGGCAGATCAACATTGCAGCGAAAGAATTTTTTATGTAGATGATTGGGTATTCCTACGGCTACAACCATATAAGCAAATGTCCCTCAAGCAAGCTAAGAAGGATAATAAATTATCACCAAAGTATTATGGTCCGTACAAGGTGTTGCAAAAGATTGGTACTATGGCATACAAATTGGAGCTTCCTGCAGCTTCTCGATTGCACCCAGTTTTCCATGTTTCATTTTTAAAGAAGGTTATAGGCGATAAGCTCCTAGTTCAAACAATATTGCCAGAACTTGACGAGGAAGGAAAAATTATATTGGAACTAAAAGCAGTCACAGAAACAAGAACTCGACAGTTACAAAATCGATCAATTTCAGAGTATCTTATTAAGTGGAAGAACTTATCCGCTGAAGATTCCACATGGGAGGATGAGAATTTTATACAGAAGCATCCAAAACTACTCAAGCATTGAGGACAACAATTTTTTGAAGGAGAGGGGCATGTTGGGTCCCTATAATACTAGTGATTACCCCATTACTATTGTAGTTGTATCCCTTATTAATATTGTTGTGCCCCTATTATTCCCATATTTTTATTACTGTGCCCCATAGGACCCCTCTATTGTTATTTTTGTGGCTTTATATCATTATTGTTAGGTCGGCTGGGTTATATTGTGACTCCTTCGACTCCTATATATATGAAGGATGTTTTTTCATTTGAATCATCCAAGAATTGTTGATTTATGTAATTTAAAGGAGGTTTCCCCCTCAAAGAGGCTGAATTCTAAGGCGTTGATCTATATTTTCTATCTTTTCTTGAGCTGGTTTCATAATAGTACAGGAAGCTTGTGGGTTCACTAATGTACTTAGTGAACACATGACCAGATTTGTGCTATGCGGTGAACCAGCTGAGTCAAGCAATGGTTCAGCCTACAAAGATGTTTTGGAAGGTGGAAAATCATGTATTCAGATACCTCAAAGGCACATTTCAGTATGGATTATGGTATAGACAGACAGAGGGAGTGAAGCTACAGGGCTTCACTGATGCATATTGGGTATGGAGTCCATCAGATCGGAAGAGCACATCAGGAGGGATTTTCAACCTTGGGTCAGTGGCAGTTTCTTGGTACAATAAGAAATAGAGTTCAATTTCACTCATCTCGGCAGAGGCTGAATACATGGCTGCAATTAAGGCAACATGTGAGGCTATCTGGATGCATAAAATCCTAGTTGGTTTGTTTGATTAGAGGATGGATCCAACTATGATCTATTGTGATAATCAGAGTTGTATCAAACTCTCTGAGAATCCAGTATTTCATGATAGGTCCAAGCACATCAACATCTGGTATCATCATCTCAGAGACTGTTTAGCAAGGAGGATCATGTCGCTGTAGTATATTTCGACAGAGGAGAAAGATGCTAACATTTTGATAAAGACATTGTCAAAGTGTAAATTCGAGTTCCATAGAGATGGGGTTGGGGTGGAAGATAATCCCTTTCTTGTTGAGTGAGAGTGTTGAAATGTGGCAACAATAATATTCCAATTTAATTTGTACTTGAATTAAATTGTGAATTAAAATCGAATTTAGTCTTAACAGGTACTTGGAAATAATTAATTAAGTTATTTTGACTTAATTAGTTAGAGAAATTCAAGTTAGAAGTCTTTCTGAAGTCATGCAAGAGTTATCCCTTAAATTAAGGACATAAGATTGATTTATATTTGAGTTGTAATTAGTTAGCTCAGTTTACTAAGTTAAGTCCAATTAAATTAGTTCCAAACTGTTTGAGGAACTAATAGAGAGTTAATAGTCAGTTGATGCATGCATGCACTCAACTAGTGTACTCCAGTTAACTGAAGATTCCCTCATCAGAAAATCGTGCATGTCTATTCTGAGAAAAACCCAGTTAAGTTAAATGTCAAGGACAGTGTACTATCAGTTGCATGAGTTTTCTTATAAAGAAAACTCATGCATGCGTAAGGAATAATTCCTTGAGGATTGCGTAGTTCAGACAATGTGTGAGTTCAAGTGATCATCCACTGGGTAGATGAGTTTTCCACTTGGTTGAAGGAGAATCATCCTAGAGGAATAGCGCAAGGAAATAGGAGCTTGGAGGGTAGAAAGGAAGGCTTGTGAGAAGCTAGGATTACCTGGGAGCATCTGTGAGGATTGTACTGAGAGCTGGCTAGCTATGAGTGCTAAGGCTTTGTATAATATCTATGTATTTCCACCTTGTATGATAATACAGATAGTGGGGTTTTTCACTAAGGCTTTCCCCAAAGCATTCTCATGTGTTTCATGTGTATTGTGCATTGATTCTTCTTCTTCTGGTTATATTGTTCAACTCGATATTTAAGCTTACACAAATTGATAGTAGAAGTAGGTTATAGTATTTTTCTTTGGTTATATTGCATTATCAGATTAACCTACAGCAGAATTTCTACAATAATTATCCCTCCATGTTAACCATTTGGAAAATAAACCTACATGAACTGAAAACAAATCATTTGAACATTTATTTAACAAAATGAAATTCTGGAAATGATTATGGAATCTAATGTAATGAAAAATGACAAAACAAATCAAGTATCTATACTAAGAAATCATAAAACAAATCAAGAATTTTCACTATCGAATTATGGAAATAACACAGTGAAAGTATAACATGAAAATGAAGCGATAAATGATAAAAACAAAACTATGAAAAAACATCTAAATGTAAAAACAGATTGTTTTGAATTTGATCTTTACTAGTTGTACATTAGAAATCTAGAATAATTCTTTATTCCAACTAAGAAAACAGAGTTTACAGTCATATCATAATCCACATACTGTCAATACAATTGATTGCTCGATATTTATAAAATCCTTTCATTAATTTTTTGGAGGTTTTTACACATATTAGGATGTAGAAAATTCTATCTAAAACTCAAAAAAATAGAGTTTCGCTTCTTAATGGTTTTTAACATGGCAGAGCAAATCGTGAAGCATAATGGCTTCAAACTCCTAGGTCGCTTGTTCTAGCACTAGTTGACGCTCCTTTGACTGTGTATCTAGCAATTTCTTGCTTGATTTGGGTTAGATGAACAGGAAAAAATACATGGAAGGATCATTCTGCACTTGCCCATCTATTTCACTACTTCATTTACACCTCAGAACCTATCAAACCATGGCGGTGGCTGTAGAAACAGAGATCGGCTGCAGAATTGTGTTAAGTCTGTAGCTAATGAAACTTTTACTCTAATAATAAGGAAAAATTGAAAATATGAAAGATAGATCATTAGAATATCTTACCAAGTCAAAATATGAATTTTAACACTTGTTTGAGCTGGTGGATTTGACAAAAAGAAGGAGAATGAGTGAAAGGGAGTGTCAAAATTGAGGCAGTCTTAAGGCTCTACAGTGTCGTCCACTATAGATCAAAACAACCCTGCAACCAACAACATCCATACCTCCATCGATCATTGATAAAGTGATACAAACTATGATGGAAAAGAGGAGTTGAATTTGAATAACATCTATTTTGTGCCATAACACTAATCTGATCACTAAACTGAATTCTAAGCTATAGAAAGACAATGTGAAGAAAAGAAACTAACATTCATCTATTTCCAAGAAATGATAAACACAATATTTTTGGAATGAGAATGTGAATCCTTCCAACCATTCTCCCATAACAGAGGTGATGTAGAAGCTTGCAATCAAAAGTTTTTTATAGCTTAAACTATACTAAATTGAAAGAAATCTATGAAATTCTTGGAATAAAAAAAACACAAGTACAAAAGAGGGACCAAAGGCTCTATGTTGGGCCCAAACCCAAGGGCCTTATCCCTCTGAAAGTAACTCAGCTGCAATTTAATAACCAACTTCTCATTATCAGAAACTAAAAGTATCATACATCACATAAAAGTTATAAATGATAATATCAAGCTCTGATCTCAATAGCTACACCTAGCTGAATCAAAACTTCAAATCCTAATGAGATTTTCATCTTGTTATTTATACAAAAGGGTAGTTGATAGCAGATCCATTGAAAATAGGTTTGATTCCCTCGTTGATCATGGAAATGGTGGATTTGTTCCCTCTTGAGCTTCAGTTGTACTAGGAGTTACTTGGCTTCCAATGAAATTGAACAAGTGAGAGAGGATGCTATGATCCCAAGTCAAGTGAGGGAGTTAACGAGGTGAAAAAAAACCCTAGATTCTATCCTAGTTGTCTCCATCAAGCCCCTGCATAGTAGCTGCCTAAAAAATGTTTTTTTTCCTAGAAGTAAACCACATTATGCCACATACTACAGAAAACAACTTTTACTCTTCCTACTAAGCATAATATAACAAAAAATGTGAATTAATGTGAGAAAATGATAATTTTAAGCTCGAGGATGGCATGATGATCTCCAAAATATACCTATTGATGAGACTCATCATCACCCCCCAACTGAAGGTGTTTCCCATCCTATGAGAAACTTAATCATCCATGTGAATATCTTTCATGGCATTAGTGGGTAAAAACGGAGGTGAAAATGAAATCCCAAGGCACCTCAGATGGTGTTCCCTCTTGTGGGTAAAAAACCACATTTGTTTCTATCTATATCCACTCCCTCTACTCCTCTGCATGACTCTCTTGTACAATGGTGTTCTCTCCAAGGAATTCCTTAGCCTTTCAGGAGAGTGATATTCTTTGACTTGTAGACTATGGGGTAAGGCATGTTATCTTCTCTGGCAATCTTGCAGACTCTTTGTTCCCAAAAATCTAAAGTTTTCTTCAAAGTGCAAAATGGATTTCTCTTGGGTTGCAATGTATTTGGGTGCTAAAGTATCATCATTGGAGATGAGGTTATGATTGCTGATGAAAACCTTAGGGCTCACTAGCTCTGCTCTGATATACATGGGTTCCTTATCCTCTTTTGACATTACCTTTTTCACCTCCTCAACCCTTATCTCCTCATGGGTTAACCAAGATGCGAAATCCATTAGATGTATGTCTCCCAATCTTGAATTGGGATCCTAGAAATTTATATCTATCAAAGTGAAATTATGCATATCGAATTTATCTAACTTTGCCTTGTCTTCCATACTAGTTTGGTTGCAGAACGCAATGAACTTCCTATAGTCCTGAAAAGGCAGAGACCCATATTGTGCTAGATTTTTTATTTGGAACTACAACCATTGTTCTTTGAGGAGGAGATCATAATATTTTGATGGTTTCCTACATTGTAAGGCTTCCATAGAGAGACCTGTCATGGTGGAAAGTTGTGTTTCTTTCTCCTATGGCCTCTCTCTCAACCTTGTTTTTTCTGCCTATAGTTGCTTCTTCATAATAGACTCGCTTAGTCTCAAATCACTCAATTCCTTACCCATTTCAATGAATTTCTCCTCCATGAGGCCCACATATTCAACATTCTTGGATTTGGAAATCCACACCCACCTGTGGGTTCTACCTCTCTCTATACCTAGCTCATAGATGAGAGGGACTGCAAATTTTTCAAGGATAATCCTTCCTCCTTCAATAAATTTGTAGTAGGACCCCAACATAGGTTGTGGATCAGGCTCTTGGATCTCTCGGAGGTCCTTTCCAACTGACCTTAAGGTGGTTTCTTCCTTCTTTAGCTCTATTTTATGCTCCAGTAGCTTTGTGTGTTCCTCCTATAGCAAAATATGCCTCTCCTATAGCAAACCCTGTATCTCCTGTAGCAAACCCAGTCTATTTTGTAGCTTCTCTTTCTCTACTTGCTTAGAGGTAGCTTCTGTCCTAGGCTTCCTGAAGGTCACTGACCTAGTGTTGGGCTTACCCATAGATGCTATAAGTGACCTGGTTTTGGTTTTGGGAGGAGTGCCCTCCTCAATATTTCCCTTAGTGGTTCCTACATTTTCCTTTTTACTTAGTGATTCATCAATAATGATAGGCACATTTGTGGGAGCTTGTGGTTCCCCCTGTCTAATTATGGTGCTCTTCCTGGCTGTGAAATATAGGGGACTTTGTCTTCGTTGCCTCCTCTTTGGATTGAATGGAGCGCCCATGTAGCCAATGTTGCATCTACTTCTTGTTTAGTATCCCCTGGAGATAGGCTTGTTTGATGTGTTTGTTTCTCTAATTCTTTGGGTTTAGAAGTCTCCTCATGGATTCCTCTTTCTTCTACTTGGTTCTCCTACTCTTCTCCTTTAATTTTTGCTTTTGCTTCCTCTATCTTTGTTGCCTCTTTCTCCTCTATTTTCTCTCCTCTTCTTCTATTTTTGTTGCCTCTTCCTCCTATATTTTTTCCCCTTATCCTTCTTTTGTTTTTCCTTCTTTAACTCCAATGATATAGGTTGGTGTTTCTCCAAGTGTGATGGATTGGGTTTTATTGAAGTCTCCCTATCCATGTCCACAAATTTAGTCCATAGGACAGGGATCCTCAAGTGGCTCAAAGCATCCATCAATATTAAGCTAATGAGGCCATGGTTAGCTAAGTGCTAGTGCTTTCCTTCCCTCACCTTATGAATCATCTCCATGATTGACTATAGGAGGAAATGGAGAACACTAATTCTTTGAGCGAGAGACAAGTATTACTTGAATTTCAGAGCAATGTGAAGTGGTAGGAATAAACCAAACTCAATCTCCCTTCTCAACATATATACTTGAGGATATGGTAAGCTACCTCATCCCAAGGGTAAGGCAAGCTTTCTCTTCTTACTCCATTTTTATATTCTATAGGCTTCTCTTTCAAAATGAAGAATTTTTTCCTAACTGTGACACTCACTGCCTTGTCTTCTTTTCTCCACCTAATTCCTAGGGGTAAGGTGGTCAATTTTCTTATGGTTTTACATCTTAGAGAGATGGAAAACCCTATAACAAAAGTAGTGGCACTTTCTACCCCTTGAGAATGTAATTCCATGGTAAATTCATGAGCGAGATCATCATCATACCCCTTTAAAAACTCAAAGAAACCCAACCATTGGTGTCTTTTGAATATGTCCACTACAAGAGGGTGTTGGTGAATCCTCTTGGTGTGAGAGGGTTCTCTTCTATTAAATCCTCCCCCCATTTCTTTTACTGTTCCTCCTTGGTGTTACTGACTTGTGGAATTCAATTTTTTTTAAACAATCTCAGTGGTGAAACATTGTTAAACTCCTTGGTGGCAGTGAGGCATAAGGGTGCTAGAATTGCTATCATCCAAACTCCTTTTCTCTTCTTCTGACCACAACAATAAAAATACATCCTACTACTTAATTTATTGTTACAAACTATCAATTTTAAGCATATTTCATATGAAAATGGATGTAAAAACAAGGAGGGAGGGTGTCACTTACTTCTTTCCAAAACAATGTGTGTGCATGATGGTTTTGAGATAATTTCGAGCCATTGTGGCTCATTTTTTATCTTCGAATTTATCTTGTAGCTCCTTCTTGACCCTCTTATAACATCTAAGGCATGCTTGTAGCTTCCTCCTATAGCACCTATAGATAGTGTTTGAAAATTATTGGTGACACTCTTGGTGGTATGATACAATATCTCATCCTTCCTCTACCTATTTTTGGAATGAGTGATGGTGCAAATGAGGCCAAGCCTAGTACATAATATTCTCTTTGGGGTAAAATCTTGGAGTGCTCTAGTGACATGGGATTAGCATGAGTTTCCTTTTTTGGGCCGTTGTCCCCACTCCTTGTAATCATTTCTCTCTCCTCGTGATTATCATCCCACTCTTTGAGGAAACCACCTCACTTTGATTTGACATCTCCACGTTGCATGGGTGACTTACACAAACTTAATTTCACTAGCCGAGGGTGGCCAAGTTCACTGGCCACCTCCATCATATTAAAACTCCTCTCTCAATCATTACACATTTTAGTCATTTTATGCATAGGGAAGAGGTGAGGGTTTCCATACCTTAGCATACCTATGGATCAAATTATTGGAGATGGTTTCATGCTGGAGCTAGGCCATATAACATTATGATTTAAGAGGGAGTTGACTCTTTTACTTGTTTCCTATGCATGTCTTCATAACTTGATGATACCTTGACTAATAACTTTGTTGTGTGTGTGCAGGTTCCTCTCTGATGTCTATGTTGTTGTTACTGGTGGGTTTCCTTCCTGAGGACGATGTGTTCTTTCCTAGTTGTAGACAAGGCTCCATCATGCTTTTTGTTGGTGGAAAAAAAAATATATTAGGGATTTTTGTTGTGACTACACAAGATGCTACAGGAGGAATTTTCTCGCTATAGCAAACTTTTGATCCTCCCTTGAAGCCTTTATTATGAATGATGGTGTTGAGGGAGATAATTAAAAGCCATTAGGACAAGGTTAGATTAAGGAGGATGTATTTTAGAAATTGGAGAAATACAAAACAATGGTTTATGTGTTTTTTTAGAGGTAGGACAAAGTGGAAATTTTGAGTGAGTTTTGGTGAAATGGAGTGGATGGGTAATGGACGGATGATAAGTAAATCATTGGAGGACCCCCTTTATCAATTCCTAGATGAATCATGGCCTTTTGGGATATTCTTCTCATTGGGCCCCCTTCCTGTAGCTTCACAGGCTCCTCCTGTAGCATTACAAGACCTCTTGTAGCAGTACAAGTCCTTCCTATAGCATCATAGTGAGGAGGTGAGATTTGAATTTCTTGTTGATTGGATGGTGGAGAGAGATGGTTATATGAGTGGAGAGTATAGAGATGAGGTGTATGTATGGAAGGATGGATGAGGGATTGTAGGTTTTTTCCTGTAGCGATAAAATCTGCCAACTGTGTGTAGTCCTGCAAAGGAAAAGAAAGGTTAGGAGGAATTGTGTAAGATTATTCATTGTGTTCCTCTTTTCTCTTTTTCTATTTTTTTTATTTTATTTTATTTTATTTTTTGATACAAGCAGGATGCCTCTGTGGAGGTTTTCAACCTACATGCCTACCCTAGGTGCCACAGAGGAGGTTTTAACCTAAGGATCTTTATTTTTTCTTCTCTTCTTTTTTTCTCTTGGGCTGCCTCGAAGAGGATTTCAACTCTGGAGTTGGCCTCAGATTCCTCATAGAGGTTTTCATCTAGAAATTCTTATAATTTTTTATTTTTTTCAAATTTATAGGAATATTGTGGATTGGACGCTATGAAACTCCAAATCACATTTAATTCCTTGTTGTCTGAACTGATAAATTATTCCTTGGACAGAGGTATTCTATATAGCTTCAACCTATAACCATTTGCAGGTAAGGGAATACCTTCCTCTTCAATGGTTATGATCTAGGAAGATCCATTTTCAGGACACTTTTATACTAGATATAAACCCAACCATCTTGTCTTAGCTTCACTTTGAAATATTTGAACTTAGAATCATATAACATGGCCAAATATCATTCTTGAAAATTATTTTCCCTGATATTATTGTCATGCGTAACCTTTCTTTGTAGTTGTATAACTTTATTTTGTAGGAGATCTTACATTGTGAACTCATCTAAGCCATTAAGTTGGAGAAACCTTTCTTGTTGTCTTGTAGTGAAGTCTAAGTCCAACTGAGCTTCCATCCTCAAAGTGTTATATTCAAACTCAATAGAAAGAAAATCCTTCTTTCCATAAACCAATTCATATGGAGTGAACCCAATGGCAGTTTTCCAAGTGGTGTTGTAGGTCCAAGGGGTTTTCCAAGTTTATCTACCCAATCTTTCCTACTACTGCTAACAACCTTGGTGAGGATGTTCTCTAATGTTGTATGTTTGACCTCTACTTGCCCATTTTCTTGAGGGTGACAGGCAGTTTATGTCTTGTGCTTGATATGGTTTTGTCTCATGAGATTTTCAATCAGATTTGATGTGTATTGTGCTCCTTGATCGATGACTACCTCCCGTGGATACCCAAACTTATAGAAGATGTTTTCTCTTAAAAAATCAACCACTTTCTACTCATTTTCTACTTTGACTGCCTTTGTCTCAGCCCACTTTCTCAAGTAATCAATGCACACAATGATGTACCTCTTCTGTCTTAATGGTGGATCAGTTCGCCCAATGAAATTCATACCCCACTTGTCAAATGGCTCTAAATCCACTTGAGGTTGTAGGGGAATTTCATCCCTGGGCGTAATTTTTCCCATCCTTTGGCATTGATCACATATGGTGGTGTATCTCCTTGTATCTTGATGTAAAGTGGGCCAATAGTAACCAACCTATAAAACTTTAAGGGTTGTCCTCCTAATAAAAAAATGACCCCCACAAGGTCCATCAGGACATGCTGAGTTGATGTCAAAGACCTCTTCTTCTATTACACATCTCCTTAGGATATGATCTGGTCCCGATTTGAAAATATTTCTTGTAATCCAAGTGAAAGGAGAACTTTTCCTTACAATCTTGCTTTTCTCTTTTGATGATAGATTAGGATGGAACCTACTAGCAACCAAGTAGTTGACTATGTTAGTAAACCAAGGAGAAAGCAGTGAGATGGAAAAGATGTGTTCATATAGAATTTGATCATCCACTGTCTCCTCATTACCTATAGGTAAGGTTAGTTTGGACAACAAATCTGCAACCAAATTTTCTTTCCTTGGTTTTTCCATAATAATCAAATCAAAATGTTGTATCAATAAAAAACATCTAATTATCCTGGCATTCACATGAGGCTTATTCATAAAATATTTAATGGATGCATGATTAGTATGAAAAAAAATTTGATACCCAGTGATATAGTGCCTGAATTTGTTTAAAGAATGTACTACAACTAAGATTTCTTTTTCAATGATCGTGTAATTCAACTCAACTTTAGACAAATTCTTACTGATGAAATAGATACCACACGGAAAATTATCTTCTACTTGTCCTAAGGCTTCCCCCATAGCTTTATTTGATGCATTAGTATGTATATGGAAAGGAAATTCCCAGTTGGGACCCCTAACGATGGGTGCAGTGGTTAACTTTTCTTTCAACACTTCAAGGGCCTCTTAACAATTGCTTGTCAAACAAAAATTTTAATCCTTGGCCAGTAATCCAAACAAGGTGAAGCCACTTTACTAAATTCTTTGATGAATATCCTATAACACCCAAATAATCCCAAGAAACTCTTCGCATCTCTTTTCTTTTGAGGGGTAGGGATGCTTTTGATGATGACAATATTTTTTGGGTCAACTTGTATCCCTTCCTTGGATATGGAATGGCCAAGGATAGTCCCTTCATTCATCAAGAATTCACATTTATCAAGGCTGAATGAGAGATTCATTTCAATACATTTCTTCAAGACCTTGCACCGATTGGAGAGAGCTTCATGGAAGTCACATCCGTAAGGAGTGAAATCATCCATATATATTTCAACCGAGTCATGAACAAGTTCATCAAAAATACTTAGAACAACCCTCCGGAAAGTAACACGGGAATTACAAAAACTGAATGGAAGAACTCTATAGGCAAAGGTACCCCAAGGACATGTAAATGTGGTCTTATCATGGTCTTTAGGGCTGATATGGATTTGGTTCTATCCACTAAATCCATCTAGGGAGGAGGAGAATGTATTCCCTGTAGGGCCATCTAGGACTTGGTCAATGAAGTGAAAAGGAAAATGGTCCTTCTTTGTAGCCTTGTTAATTTCCTGATAATCAACATAGATTCTCCACTTCCAATTCTTCTTGGGAACTAAAATAAGAGGTGACACCCACTCACTATCTGAAATGGGGTATAGGAACCCTGCATCCAATATATTTTGCAATTCTTCTTTCATAATGTCCTTAAGATTTTGGTTCATCCTTCTCTGGGATTGGTGCATAGGATGGCATCCCTTCTTTATGTAAATATTATGAGTACAAATTGAGGGATGCACACTCTTCATTTACTTATAATCCCAAGAAAAATCATCGAGGTGTCACCTCAGCACATTGCACAATTTTTCTTCCTGTTTGGCTAAGAGAGAGGGTTTGATATTTAAAGTTCTAGATGGGCCAAACTCTAAAATCTTGACACGTTCTGGACTTCATTCAATAGGGCATAATTCATTCCAAGGAGTACTCCTGAATTATTTCATAAAATCATCAATTGGTATGGGAGTGGGAGGTCGGTTCTGAAGGATATGGTCAATGAGGTCATCTTCATCAGGTTGGCCCCCTCCTATAACAATATCTAGAGTGAAAATTGGGTAGGGAGTTGTGTGATACAATTCATCCTCTTCCTCATATTCTAACCACAAGGGTAAGTCATGTTCAATATAAGGCTGAGCAAGAGGATACAATACCATTTTTTTGATAAATGTCTATTCTTAATAGTCATGTTCCAAGCCCTACAAATAATGTCGGTATCGGCAATGGCCAACCAATGTATTCCTAACGTGAGAGGATAGCTATTAAACTTGGTTTTGGGCTGCAAAACTAGAAAATCAGTAGGATACTCCCAAGAGTCAATGGAGACCATAACATCTTCAACAATTCCTTGAGGAGCTATTGTGCATCTGTCTGCAAGCTGCAACACTGTGGTGGTCTTCCTCAAAGCCCCTTGGAGATTTAGCTTTAGCATGGTTTCCTTAGTCATCACATTGATTGCAGCCCCAAGATCAATCAAGGTATTATAGACTATAATGCCATCAATGTGCACATCCACTACTGGGCTTCCAGGGTCTAGATATTTTGGAGAGATCACCCTCCCAAGCATCAGATCAGATAGTTGGCCAATGAAATTGATGGTGGGGGTGTCTCTTTTTCTTCTCCCTCAAATTTTGAAACATTTTTCCTTGATAATATTAGTATAGATGAGAACATATTTAATGTCTCGAAGAAGGGGTATCTTAACACACAAATTCTTCAATTCTCCCAGAAGTTCAACATCTTCTAGGGCGTGCTGGCTAGGATGGATCAACCTCTTAGGAGAGGGAGGTGGATTTACTTGAGGAGCACTCTCTTCCTTATCCCTTTAAATATCTTTAGGTGGAGAAGGTGGGTGATTATCTGGGAGCACTCTCCTATACTGAAGGTTGATCTCCTGGATTTCCACAACATAAGCAGGATAGGATGTCTCTCCATTTTAGACCTGTTGTACTTGCTTTTTGTTCGGGTTCAAATTGGGTTGAAAATGAATTTTAGGTTTCTTAGGTGGAGTAGGATTAGCGAGTTTTGGTTGAGGTTGGGGTAGAGTTAGTAAAGAAGGCGGTTGGTTGAATTGATGCCTCCACCCTTGTGATGGGTTACCTCATTGAGAAGATTCAGGTGGATATGGCGGAAGAGGATGGTTGACAGGTTGAGGAGGATATGGAGGATCATAAGACCAAGAAGGAGGTGTGTGCCATGATGGATGAGTGAAAGAATACTAAGGTTACAAAGGTGCATTCTAATTTGGATTGTAATAAGAGTAATGTGGACGTTGCATGCCCTGTTGACATGGTTGAGTTATTTGAGGCATTCTTTGATTAATTAAGCAAAGTTTCTCTGTCCCACATTTTGGCCCTTGTTATACAACTTTTAGACCTGAAAAAGAGGAAAATTTGTTTATTTCATGATTTTCTTCATAGACTAGGTAGACTTAATGGCCATTCATTCCTATGATGTACTTTCTTTTGATTTGAATGGTATCCATTTTAAAAGCAAAGGTATGAATATTTTCACTCTTGAAATCCTCCAACATGTTCCCTATTTAATTCTTGATGGATGTTTTGAGAGAGAGGAACTGACCAAGCATTGACTAGCCCTACCTTTCTCCCCAGTAGCCCTAAAGTGATTATTGAATACGGTTTTGATGTCATCATAGGATAATTGATCTATATCTCCTCCAGATAACATGTTGAGGATTTCCAACATATCCTCCCTAATCCCTAGGAGAAGAAATAACTAGAATGACTCAAGTGCAAGGGTACAGTTGGCCCTCCTATAACTAAGTTGAAATATCTCCTCATAGTCCTCTAGGGATTCTTTAGGTCCAAGAGTTATCCTAAATATTTATTCCTTGGTTTCTTTGGACCTACAATAGTCTATGTACTTTCTATTGAAGCCATGTTACATTTGGGCCTGGGTAGTGATGCTACCCCTAGGTAGACCCATAAACTAGCACAAGGATACATCTTTAAGGGTAGAGGCGAATAAATTCACATTCTTCTCATCAAAGGCATAGTCATAGGTCCTACAAACAAAAACAGATTCAAACGTGAAGGTGACAAAATCGTCAAAGGTTAAGCAATGGAAGTGTGGAAGGGTAGTATGCCTTATATTCTTCATTCTAGCCTCTCCATTGGTTTTTCAGATGGGGAAAACCTCATTGTCCCTATTTTCAGCCATAGTTTTGGTAGTTGAAGCGGGTTCTTCTTCTTCCCCAGTAGGCTCTTTAAAAATTTCTGGTTGCTCACCTAGAGGGTCTCCTAACTCCTCTAAAATCAGATAGGGAAGTTCACAGTCACCAAAGAGTAGTGAAGGTTTTCGGCTTCAGGGTGTGTGGGTTTTCAATAGGAATTCTCCTTTATTATCCCTACTCCTATGAGACATGAAAGAATTTTTATTTTTTATTTTTAACTTTTTCAAAAAGAGATTGGAAAATGGAAAATAATGCTCAAGCAAAAACAACATCTACATAGACACCTCCCCGCAATGGTGCCAAAACGTGGTGAGCCATTGTATTGCACCAAGAATGTTGCAACTCCCAAGGGCTCCTCAACTCAAATTATCAACCTCGGGTTTGTAAAAAATTAGAGGTGACAATGTTATATGCACAGTAGGTTATATTCTATTCATGCCACCCTCACTCATGACATTAGATAAAAAAATTCAGAGACCATTCCTCCTACTAAACTATTGTGAAATCTTTCTCATGAAAGTACAATTTAAAACTAATTCTAGCTATGAAAGTGAAAATGCCATTTTCTCAACTTGTAGATTCTAATTAATCATTTCACGAAAGCGAAAGGGCTAATCTACTTGCAGAAAGAAAGATACTCTATCTTGCATAATTCATCATACTAGAAACATAATTGCATGTATCATCTACCTATTTCACACTTTCTTGAATATCATAAACCTGACTTGCATCATACTTGTGATTGAAAAACACTAATTTCTACTATGTTTTGGAGTGAGGAAAAGGAATGGCTAGAGTGGTCTAGGAGCTTCCCTTGATCATCAAATCAGAAATTGAGGTCATTATTAATATTAGCTAAGCTATGGTTGAAGTGGGGATCAAAACAGGTCAAGAATAGTGGTGCTACAAGCCTACTATAGTTCTGCTACAAGAGGTCTTGTATTGTTACACGAGAGCTTGTAATGCTGCAGGAGGGGCTTTGAGATCCTTTTTAGGGTGAAAATGATGTCTTGAGTGCATGAACAGGTGAATGGAGGTTAGAGACAGTGAAGGAAGGCTGGGTGGATTCCCCTAGCAAAGCCCAAGATCTCTCAGAGGTATGTCTTGCACTAGGACAAATGCTCATGATGTCCTAAATTTACTAGGTAGAGTGACTGTGGAAATAAAATTTTGGGGCATAATTGAGGGATGCAAAGAGAAGATGGACGAGTCCAAGATGGAGGTGGAAGACTTTCTCTCCACTGCAGATCAACACAACCCTGCAAACAGCCACATGCATACATCCATTGATCATTAAGAAAGTGATATAAACTATAATGGAAAGGATGAGTTAAATTTGAATAACATCTATTTTATGCCATAACACTAATCTGATCACTGAAATGACTTCTAAGCTACAAAAAGAAAATGTGAAGAAGAACAACTAACATTCATCTATTTCTAAGAAATCATAAACACAATATTTTTGGAGTGAGATTGTGAATCCTTCCAACCATTCTCCCATAAGAGAGGTGATGTAGAAGCTTGCAATCACAATTTTTTTATAGCTTAACCTATATTGAAATGAAAGATAGCTATGAAATTCTTGGAATCAAGAAGATACCACAAGTACAAAAGAGGGACCAAAGCCTCTACATTTGACCCAAACCCAAGGTCCCCTTCCCTCTGAAACTAACTCAAATGCAACATAATAACCAACTTATCATTATTAGAAAGTAAAAGTCTAATACATCACTTAAAATTTCAAAATGACAATGTTAAGCTCTGAGCTAAATAGTTACACCTATCTGAATCAAAACTTCGAATCCTAATGAAATTTTCATCTTGTTTATTTATGCAAAAGGGTAGTTGATAGTAAATCCCTTGAAAATAGGAATGATTACCTCCTTGATCTCGGAAATGGTGGATCTGGTCCCTCCTGAGCCTTCACTTGTAGTAGGGGTTACTCGACTGCCAATGAATTCAAACTGGTGAGAGAGGATGTTGTGATCCAAAGCCATGTTAGGGAGTTAAGGAGGTAGGAAAACCCCCTATATTCTCTCCTGGTTGTCTCCATCAAGCCCCTACATAGTAATTGCCTAAAAATGCTTCTTTTTTCTGCAATTAAACCACATTAGGCCACATACTATGACAAACACCTTTTACTCTTCTTACTAAGCATAATATAACCAAAAATGTGGATTAATGTGAGAAAATGATAGTTTTAAGGTTGGAGGATGGAATGATGATCTTCAAAATATACCTATTAATGGGACTCATCAATGGGGATGATTAAAATGATAATGACAATGAGAGTAGTGGTGATGATGATCATCATCGATCATCCCTAAAAAATATAGTTTTTATTTTTCTTGCATATATCATATTTTCCCTAAATAACCCTTTCCTTACACTCATCACATTTTTTGGGTTGATGATATTTCTTATGACACCTACAATTATGAAAAAATGATAACAATGTCCATAATGACGATGATGATGGCATGAATGGTGATTATGATTATAATGTAATGATTACAATAACGATGAAAATCATGGAAATGATGATGATGATATGAAGATGATGATAATGATTATGATACCAATGACCTTACAATATTATGGATTCATGAACTTACTAGTTTCAAGACCATCTTCTGCATATGTATTACTATCAAACTTTTTACATTTTCTGTCACTCTTGGGATATCTTACTATAACGGTGGAATCAACACTAGAAAGATATACCCTATATCTACCCACAAGAATGTGCTAATATTTCAAAAATGAGTTTTCAATCAAGGAATCAAGCTACACAAAGACAAGTAGTGTAGGGATGTCAACACGATGATGCAAGAGAGATATTTGAACACCAATGTTCCTGAAAAGAATAAAAAACCAAGAAGAAGGCTCAAAACCTAATCAGGTAGATAATCTCACAAAATTGGATGTATACTTAGCAAAAAAGTTGTGATCAAAGCCAAAAAATTTAGAGTTGAAACACCACCCAGTATGGTTTGCAAGGATGTAAAAATCCCCTTCCATTTTAAGCTTAACCCTTAGTTCTCAAGGAAAATAAACTTCAATTATCTATCAAATAATGTCTGGCCGAAACAGAGAGGCTATAAACGCTCCCTAGAGGTTATGCAAACTGAAAATAAAGGGGTATCCATGCCCTGGTCTAAACTACAGGCCTAAAACATAGGGAAATAACCTTAAATCTAGAAGGTTTCAAGAGTTTCAAAACCAATATTTGTATATGACTAATGATCACTATAAAACATCAAGGAAACCAAAATCCCGAAGGAAAATGAAGTACAATAGGCTAAAAAATTTGTCTTACTAGAATCTCCCCAATATGTTCACCAATTTTTTTAAGAGAAAATTTCACCTACAATGGTAGGTCACTTTAATCCCAATAAGCTTTTCCCAGAGCTTGCCTAGACATGGTGTGTGAATGAAAGTGAGACAAAAGAAACTAGACAATCCCAAGCACTTTTAGATTCACAAGAAGAAGGGAGTAGAGAGACATTTTAATGCTAGATCCTTGACTCTATATGATAAAGTCAACTCTAGGAATATCTCCCATGATATATTTGTTCCCCGATCTCCTAGATCACCTTCAAAGGGAAAGAAAATAATTCAATCCTCCTATGAAACAAAATTATTTATAAACATAATATATCAATCATATCAAATAAAATAGACCATGAAAGATAGATAATGGGGAAAAATTTGTTACTATTTCTCTTTGGTAGAACTTGAATACATCGATGGGTCCTCCAAGCCTCTACCCTTCATCTTCTCCCTAACCTCTATGCTCATTGTTGTTGATGCACAAGTTTATCATGGTTGCAATATTGATAGAATTTGGGATAAGTTCCTTCTTCTTCCTGTGACTAGTGAAGAGCTCTATTTATATAGACTTCCATCATGATTGACCTTCATTTCACCTAAACACTTTCTTGACTATATCAAGGTGATGATTAAGATAGACCAAATAAATCATTATTTTAATCAACAATGATTATTTTAAACAAAGTTGTTAATTTAGACATAATATAAGCTTATCTAGTTGAATTCCCACACTATTTTGAAGCTCTAGTGCAAAGAGGGCATTGCTGGCCTTCTGTTTCAGTCTCCAACACTAGGAAGGGGAA
Source organism: Pinus tabuliformis (assembly GCA_031772625.1). Classification (NCBI taxonomy): domain Eukaryota; kingdom Viridiplantae; phylum Streptophyta; class Pinopsida; order Pinales; family Pinaceae; genus Pinus; species Pinus tabuliformis. The sequence continues at coordinate 815,412,461 of CM062819.1, read as the reverse complement.
TTGATGGACCTTCTAGTTTTGTCCCTACCACTTGGAAGGACATTGATCCCTCAAAAAACTTATTTTTGGATGTTTCACCGGTCACACATTGACCCTTTGACTTGGAAAAGGATATTATTATCTTCATGACACTAGGCACTGCAACAAAAAGAGTTCATTAGTGAGGTTCATAGCTATGAGAAACATTTAAGGTTTGTCACCAATGTTTCATATGGTGGCAATCCTTAAAAAAGTGTTGTTGTAAGTGTATATAGCAATGGTCCTTTAAGGTTTGTCACCAAAGCCATTTTCAGTGATACTTTTGGTGAGGATTGTTAAAAGACCATCACTAATTCTCTCTTTGGTGACACTTCTAGTGATGATCTTTTATCGGCCCTGACCAATGATTTTTTTGGTTATTTTTGGTGACAATCAAAAAATGTTCCTCGTCATTGATCGTTCCAATGAATTTTTGATGATGTTATGTAGCTCTTGCTATATTTTTTGTCACTATATAATGATTTAATACCATTTTTATGGAGTATTCTTCATTATGTGTCCAATTCCATAGTGGTTAGAGACAATACGTTTTTCAATAATTAATTAGTGTGTACCATTTCCATCAAGAAATGAAAATATAGTTTTCCTATGAGCCAACAAATGATACATCTTTGTTAGGTTTATTATGTAGCAAATTCCCTTTAAATTAAATCCACTAGTGTGTGTAGGAACCATATTATTTAATGCATAATCAAGCTCATTCAATTATCTTAATGAGATAGACCTAACACTCCTCAAAAATCTTGACACACCTTCACATGCTTTGACATACACTAGCATTCTTTGGCACTTCACATGCCTTGGAACATCTTCGTATCTACAACATCTTGTCATGACTAGGAGGCCCAAACACATGTTTCCATGTCTCAGCACAACATAACACTCCCCTAGCATTGGTTGGCATGCCTTGTAGTCCCTAGCATGCCCTCGAACACGTTAACATGCATTGACATGCACTATCACTTGGTACAAATTGGTACTTGACATGTATTGGAACCTATTATTAGAGTTCCTAGCATGCCCCATTTGAAAAAGGTAAAATCCCAATTTATTAAACCTCTTATGTGTTCATTTCCTTTCATTTTAGCTTGGTTCTCCATTTTTTTTTCTTGACACATGTTGACCACGCTGGCACCTTGCACATCATAGGATTCCTTAGTAGATGGCATGTATTGGCACTATTTGTCACATGTCATCACACCCCGAAACTCCTTAGAACACTCTAGAATTTCTTGACATGCCTTGGTATTACCTAGCATGCCTTACCACTACCTTGCATACCTTCTCACTCCCTCCTTGGCATGCCTAGCACTCATTGACACTCCCTGATACACCCTCATATTCATTCATTTCTAGGAATTTTGACCTAGTGCTCCCTTATGTTGCCCTAGGACTCCCTAACACTCCTTTGTATGCATTGGCACTCTTTGGAATACCTTAGCACTCTTCAACATGCCCTGCCACTCCATATAATGCATAACACTCCCCGACAAACATTGGCACTTGGAAAGTATTAGCATGCCTCAAATGCATTGAGATTCCGTGGTATAATTTGGCATGTGCTAGCATGGTTTGGCATGGTTTAATATTAAATTTATTTGAGATCAATTATTGAAAAGTAGGAGAGAAGTAATAGAGGAAGATTTGGCACTTAGAATGCACTAACACTTGGCACTTGGCACATATTGGCACGTAGACTACTGCCAAAAGGGCCTTTAGGGGAAGTTTATCTTGCGTTAATATTGCCAAAACCACATATAAAAGTGAATTTATGGATTTAGAGGCAGTTTTTGAAAATTCCCCCCTAAACGTCATGAAAATTTGAACTTTTTCAAAGGGTTTTCTAAAACCATCTCTAAAAGTGTTTTCTCGTAACTTTTGGAGGGGGTTTTTAATTTATTGCCCCTAAATATATTTTTCATGATGGTTTTTTGAAACCCCCTTAAAAAGTCATGAAAATTGAGCTTTTGGGAAGGGGGGGATTTAAATGAATTCCTTTAATTATATTTTTCATAGTGGTTTTTAAACCCCGCCCCTCCTAAAAGTAATGAAAATAACGTTTTTTTGTTGTTGGGGGATTTCTAGCAAATGCCTCTAAAATTGTTTTCTCATGACTTTTGTGGGGGAGGAGGGTTTAAATCACTGCCTCGAAATACATTTTTCATGGCAGATTTCTGACACCCCCCTTAAAATTCATGACAATTTAACTTTTGGAGGTGGTTTTTGAACTCTCCTCCCACCCACCTCCCAAAAAAAAAAAACAAGTCATGAGAATTGAACATTTGGAGATAGTCAATTAACAATTGTCTCTAAAAGTTTGATTCTCATGACTTTTGGTGTCGGGGGGGATGTTCAAAACCACCTCCAAAAGTTCAATTTGTGTGACTTTTATGGGGTTGTTTGACAACCTTCCTTAAAATTCATGAAAATGTAACTTTTGGAGGTAGTTCCGCCGCCGCCTACCCCCCACCCCCACAAAGTCATTAGAATTAAAATTTACGAGGTGGTTATTAAATGACCACCTCCAAATGTTTAATTCCCATGAATTTTGGGGGAGGGGGATCTATTTATGTATTAAATGGGGCAAGGCAACATACGGGTAGCATGTATGGGTAGAAGTGAGAGGTTCGAGAATGGTTTACTAAGATCAATAATCCTAGCATTGGAGAATGATAAGGGGCCTTAGGACCTCATGGCATAGGAGCCAGGGGCCTATAGGTAAGGAAATAAGAGGAATTGATAGGGGAACCCAAAATATTGTCATAAGGGGATTAAGGGCCCCATTATTGCAACCCATAAGCTCCTAATGCATAACCACTAAATTCTGTATCCCCTTAACCCCTAAGCCATAATCCCTTAACCCCGAAACTCACAACTCATAACCAATTAAACCATTGATTCCTTAAACATGTTGATAGTGTTGGATGTCGCTAACAATTAAGGGGTCTCGCCGATTTGAAGCCCCACTTATACCTCACATCGTTTGGGTAGGAGCCCGATCTGGTATGTGGGCCTGAATGCCATCATCAATGTTTTCACTCTTGATTGTGAAATAAAATGTGTCAGAGTGGGGACAACAACGAAATTCCTAGACAATGAAACAAAGTCAGCCTAAGATTGACAAACTACAGAAATAGGTACAAGCAAGACACAACAATAGTAAAAAAGAGTATGCCATGAGAAGGATTAGTGAGCCAAACCTAATCATACATACATCAACAAGAACATGCTAGACGTTAATTGAAAATTAGTTCACAATAGATCACTGGAATCGTGAGAAATAAGTAAACACAAATTTGAAATCAAACATGCAAGCAAAAACTATGAACGAGTCCATCACATATTATGTGTATGAATGCACACATACAAATGCAGTGAAAATATTGGACAACCAATACAACCACTATGAATAAGCATGGGAATTAGTGCTAGAAATTAAGAACATATTATTATTATTGTTGCAAATACAAGTACATATGATGAAATTCACCAAATCCCAACAGTGGAACATGGGCTACTCATGCCATTATCCAATACAAAACCCTAACCTCACTTTAGCTCACCCTCCTACCTTCCAAGAGCTGAGTGCCTCTAGCTCTCAAGCACAAGTCCTCTATCTAATCCTAGCCTCAAATCAATTGCTAAAGTCCTTTATAATGAAGCATGAGGGTATACTTATATACGTGAGGTTACTGTTCACCTAACGTGACCTTTGACCTACCCTCATGACCCTTGAGCTTCCTCATCGCTCTCTCTCTTTTAGTGATTGTTACGTGCTCAGAACAACCTTTTCATATCCAATAGCATCATGATGATAAATGTTTATATGGTGATAGAAGAGGATACATAACGAGAGTACAAAGGGTTCCTGGAAACCCTAGGATATTCATTTGCAATATGTTGCCTGGTCATGAGACAAGCCTATTTTCCTGTCATTGTGCCTCACATACATCTTTCAACCTCTTGATGTTGTGCCTTTGGTATGGATGACTGGTTCCTAGAGCTTGCATGGAACTATCTTTCCATCATGTAGCTTCTGTGAGAAACCCTAGCTCCCTTCACATGGTCAATGTTCTCACTCCCTTCCTTTTCAATTCGTTGTAGGAGATTTAATGAGCCTTGACAAGTCATCTTGTGGAAAGAAAATTCCTTTTATAAATTTGATGATGTCTTCACCCTATCCTTGATGCTCTTGTTACCTAATATCGTGCATTTAAGGATCTCAGCAAGACACTGTTTCACCATACCAATCTTGCAATAACATATTCAATATTTAGGATACAACCTCACAAATTCTTTACTATATGAAATAAAATAAAATAAAATGATCAATAAATGATGTGAAATCAACAATAGTTTGCATCCTTTTTATGTTGATTTCATTTTTTTGTTGAGGTGCTTCAACCATTGCATTAAATCTGAATTCCTCACGGGGGATTCACTGATAAGAAATACCATATCACGTGCGTTCATATTGGGGTATAAAAAATGAAAAAAACATAAAATTATATATTGGCTATATAACAAGGGGTAAAAGGGTTTTTATATGTAATATTATAATATATATATTATAAGGTATTTTTTATTGCATATATGGGCCAAGCGGAGGCCAAAAAGAGGCGGGAGTATCGTGGGAGTAGAGAGCACAACGAACTTGGCCAAACTAGGGAGCCACACCTGCTGAGTTTGGTTCTTGAGCATAGGGAACATGGTGACAGTCGGGAGCCACACCTGTCAAGTCTTGTTCCTATCTACGGATAGGCTGTTTTACAAAAACCCCCGTCTCTAGATTTTTCTCGTCATGTTCCCATCAACATAGTTCCCATCAATAATTAGAGAGCGCATCAAACGTGGCCAAACTGGGGAGCCACACCTGCTAAGTTCTATTCCTGAGCATAGAAAACATGGTGACAATCGGGAACCACATCTGCCGAGTTTTATTCCTGATCATAGAGAACAGGTGACAATCGGGAGCCACACCTACCGAATTTCGTTCCTAAGCATAGTGAACATGGTGACAATTAGGAGCCACACCTCCCGAGTCTCGTTCCTATCTCCGGATAGGGTGTTTTACAAAAACCCCTGTCTCTAGATTGGTCTCATCATGTTCCCATCAATAATTAGTTTGTCTTTATGTGTATGAGATTTGGGGGTCAAGTTTGTTTTAGATTCATTGGAGTTTGTTCGATTTGGTCAAGGTTCTTCCCCCTACAGCAGAAGTTGTGAAACCTAATGAAGATTGGGATAACTCATATATCTTAGATTGGGGTCCTAGTGAACTTTTCCTCTGGAGTATCGAGAGTGCAACAAACTTTAGGTGACTTCCTAAGACAATCAGTGAGCAGCATTCATCTATTTGTGGTGTGGAAGCAAGGGTAATTGGCATCTATCCTCTAGAGTATCAAGAGCACAACGAACTTCGGATTACTTCTTGAGATAATCAGTGAGGCAACATTCATCTATTTGTGGCATGGAAACTACGGTATTTGGCATCTAAATATGACCTTGTCATGTGTTCTTTGCAATATTTTACCCTAAGGGATGTTTCATTGGCTAGTAATGCTTGTGCTGGCCTCGTCTCCCTTTTTCCCACTTCTCTATTCTTTTCTAGACATGGTTCTACCTATACATCACATTCCTCTGGCTCAGGAACTATCTTTAGGGGATTTGATGGGGCCATGGGAAGGGGATCCCATGCACTCTAAGATTAAGCTTAAGGGCTTCATAGATGTTCAGTTTTGTTTGTACCACCCCTTTCCCCACGGTGACTGGGGGAGGCTATTGTGATCTCATCTTCCTTTTTTAAAAAGGGCTTGTTGTGATCTCATCTCTTGCTATCTTTTTATGTTTTGATATTTATGTTTGGTGTGTCGAGAGTCTACAATTGGTTTTCATAAGTGTATGTTTTCATTTTTTTTCATTTCAGAAACCTGTTGTTTGAGGTCTAGTACGTCTGAATGGAGCTTCTTGTTTTCATTCTCAAGAAATTTTATTCTCTACAATGAATTTTTTACTTGTGATATCCATTATTGAGAATTCATGCACCATGGTAATATGAATGGGGCTATAGACTTTTACTTGGTTTTTGTTACAAGTGCTGAGGGTCTAGTCTTGTGTCTCAGTTGTTAATTTTTCCTTGAGTAGTGATGATGGTGGCAAGACCTCCCTTGAAGTCTTTGATATTTTTAAAAACTACCTCCATTGTTGTTGCCACTGTTTTGAGGCAACACCCTGCCACTTCCATTGTAGACTTGTTTGAGGTGATTGGAGTTGCTAACTTCTGAGTTGACATTATTAGACTATGTATATTAATTGTAATTTATGTTTTTTACTTCTTTTTTCCTATCTCATTATACTCTGTATTCGAATTTAAAATCTACTAAATATTATTTGCATTTTTATTATCAGAAATGTTTGTTTGGATACATAGTTGTTTTGATCATATTCATGTTGTCAATGGCAAGTTGTTTCCGTTAAAATGATTCACAATAAACAGACTGGACAATCAGAGGGTTATGGCTTTGTGGAGTTTGCAAGCCATGCAGGAGATGAGAGAGCTTTGCAAACTTACAATGGTGCACAGATGCTCAACACTGGAAAATTTTACAGGATAAATTGGGCAACCTTTGGCGTTGGAGAAAAGTGACCTAAGATTGGACCTGATTATCCTATATTTGTTGGAGATTTGGCATCTAATGTGTCAAACTATTTGTTGCAAGAGATATTCTGAACTAGATACCAAACTGTAAAAGGAGCTAAGGTTGTTACTGATAGGGTTAGAGGTCGTTCAAAGGGATATGGGTTTCTAAGGTTTGGGGATGAGAATGAACAAGTTCGGGCTATGACAAAGATGAATGGGGTGTTTTGTTCCTCAATACCTATGCGAATAGGTCCTGCCACAACAAAGAAGACCACAATTTTTCAACAACCATATCCTAAACGTAAGTTGTGCAAATGTATACATAAATGTATTGATTTTTTGAATATTTTATTAGTTTGGTAGTAGATGCTAGAATGGTGAATAATGGTTGTGTTGGTTGGAAAAATTCATATTTTCGATTGATATGGATAAGATCTGTTTTTTCTTGCCTCTGTGTTGTGTAGATTTAGGCTCTAGTCTATGTATTGAGTACTTTCCTTTCTAAATTAGTAGTTGGTTAGTATTGCAGTTGCTTTTTTGTATATTCCTAATTCCATTTATCTTTGAATCCATTATACCCCATTACGAGTTTTTTTAAATTACACTAGAATTTGGTCAGGTGATGTGTGACATTTTTAAAACTAGTGAGTTCTATACAAGCCAAGTTTTTGAAGTTTTGGAATTAATTTATATTTTAACTACTTCAAGAGAAACCACGGTGGTTGCTTTAGTTGATCTGCAAAGTCATTTCCTTCCAATTATTTTCCTTTGCTTTTTGAAATTGGGAAAAATTTAATTGGACATCAAAGTTATGAAAGCTTATAAAATTGATGTTGTCTCAAAGTAGGATGCCAAGAGGCTTTGTTCCGTTAGGGGCTTGGAACAAAATTCAACACAGAAAAAGTGTCCTTTTAGTGGGTGGCCTCACTTAGGTCAGTTATATTGTTTATGTAACGAACTGTTATTTTGTCATTCATTTGACATTTTTGTAGCATTTTATGCTACCGTTGAACAATTTTTTTCTTGTATATTCATGATTTGTCCACCTTGTTAGCTTTCCTTTTCCAAAATCCTGTTTATATAGTCACTTTCTCCATTTCCTATTTTAATATGGTTGTTTCCTTCATTTTTTATAGAAATTTTACTGTTCAATTCTTTTTTGAAGTTTTATCATAGAATGATATAAGATTTTTCCCCCAATTGCTCATTGTCCATTTTATTTTTCATCTTTTGTATCTTTAGAAAATATTTTCAAACATTCAAGGCATCTTGTAGGCAGGCATGGTAAATGGTTGGCATAGGTATCGTGTTGTCATGAATGATTGATTTACAGTTTGGAGGCTTTGAGACTATCTTTTGGATTTTCTGTAAAGGATAGTCAAGTGGATGCCACCTTTATGTTGTGGTTGTCTTGTCATATAACTTAGCCTATTTAAATTGAGTTGAAATAGTTGGCTACCATAGATGTATCTAGAACAATGCTTGAGTAGTGTTTTGTATTATAAACTGCTCAAACTAGATGTAAGGAAATGGGAGGCTTCGATATTATTTTTGTATTTTGTGTCAGTATAGCCAAGTGGATGCCACCTTATTTGGTGGGTACCTATCTAAATTGAGTTGAAACAGTTGGTAATGTTTGGTATTACAAACTTCTCAAACAGGATGTAAGTATTAAACAAAGTCTTTTGGTAGAAATCACACGAGAGAATTTTTTTGGCGACGCGTTTCGAACCAACAAGTGTGGTTCATCATCAGGACCAGATGAAGAGGCATACCATGGAAAAGGCTTAAATAGAGAGCAATGTGCCATGGTATGCCTCTTCATCTAGTCTTGATGATGAACCACACTTGTTGGTTGGAAACGCGTCGCCAAAAAAATTCTCTCATGTGATTTCTACCAAAAGACTTTCTTTAATTCATTATGGATCATAGACGCTTGAATACAGGATGTAAGAAATTGGGTTTAATGAAGCTATTGTATATCTGACATTGCATCTTTCATCTTATTTGTTGATTCCTGAGATATACTCTTACATCTATTACGTTTTACTAGATCCTTTGGATCCAATCATCTACCTTCGAGATTAGTGTTAACTTTACAGGTTACCCAACACATGAAAATTGCATACTCTTGTGTATGAAGTTATGTGATATGAGCTAGACTGGAGATCCTCTTCCATAGGAAGGTAGGTGATATGAGCTAGAGTGGATTGTTGTGTGTCATTGTAAAATATTATCAATACATGATGTTCCTATCAACCCACAAGTCAAATTTGTGAGATTTTCCTTGTGTGTAAATTAGATAGATCAAAGAAAAGGTTTCATTGTGAAACAACTTGCACATACAGTGAGCTACTTAGGTTGATTCTATTATTAATGATTTTTGTGTGGTTACCCAAATGACCTATGGTTAGGATTCTAGTCTACACCTCTATGAATGTATTCATTTCAAGGTCCCTATTCAACCCATATTATAATAATTAATAGCAAAGATAATCATGAGAATTTTAGTGAGTAATGTACCTTCAGTCTTTATTTTTACTATTCTAGGGGCATGTTGTATTGAAACAGAGGTAATGCATTGAAAGCATTGTAATATTATCTTTGATTCAACCCTTATTGTAATAATTAACTGTGAAGGTAATCATGAGAATCTTGAAGTTAGTGAATAATGTATCTTCAGTCTTTTAGGAAGATATAAAGGGTAGAGCCTAAGATCTGAGCAAGGACTAGTGGCACTAGGTAAGTGAATGCAAAATATGTATTAATTGCCTACATGCTACAACAAGGCAACAACAATGCTTGGCACAAATTTTGGCTACATCTGAAAGGCCACATGCCCTTGTAATATGGCAAACCCCATGAAGGGTAGTTGATAGCTTGCATGTATTTGAACATGTTGTATCGTATATCTGATGAACATTGGCCCTTTTATTGTGGGGTAGGAGGGCATTGAAGTATTATTTCCAAGAAGGGTGTGCACAAGAAGATATAGAGGGTAAACCCTAAGTTCTAAGCAAGGACTAGTGGTACTAGGTTGGTCAATGAAAATTATGTATTAATTTCTTGCAAGCTACAACAAGGAAACAACAATGCTTGGTACAAATTATTATTTCTAAGCAGTATGAGTTCAGGAAGATATCCTTGGTTTCCATCCTCGCTAACATGGCCTTAAACAACTTGGTAATCTCATTAGAAGCACCTCTTTACTGTTCTCAACCATAGAATTGGTATTCCTTTGTACAATACAGTACAATATAAATATGAAATTGTACATTGTAATTCATAAAAATCATAGGTGTGTGTTATACACCACACAAGTTCTCATCAACATGATAGATTAACAAAAAAAGGTTAGAGTTCAATCCGGGCTTTCAAAAACTAGGTCTTAATCAATATATAACATGAAAATACCCTGCAATGAGGAAAATTATTAAATAATTGAAGCACAGAATATAGCTTCCGAAATCGATACGTGGAAAGCAACGTATTTGGAAAATTGTGCTTGAAACCCTTACAAGAGGGTTTATTGCTTCCTGAGTAAAATAGAGCATATAGATGGATATATTAAAATTAGGGTAACATCACAACCATTTTTTTTAATTGAACATTCTTTTCTCACTAAAATATTCCAAGTCTGAATCACAGAGATGATATGATAGTTAAAGCTAAGCTTATTTTCTCCATGAAAAAATAATCCAATTTTGGACGTGACACAGAGTAAAATCCAATGAAAGAAGGATATAAAGCCATAGAATTCACTTTCTCCCATGTTTCTTGTTAATAATTTACATTGGAACAGAACTAGATTTTTCATAACTGGAATGGCTAAATTCATTGTTGAGATTACCTATTGTTGAGTTTTTAAAATTCCTTCTATATTAATATATAACATCCAAATCATATATTTATTTAAACTCTTTTCAGGTATTTTGGGCCAACTATCAAGGCCTTTACAACCTATTTCAATCACTTTTCAAGATTTTTGCCCCGAATTTGTTTTTTCCAGTTGTAGCAAGGCCTCATGAAAAATGATGCATTTCATGATGCATTTTGTGGGCTAGTTATCCTCCTTCCCTTGACAGGGATGGGATGATCTGCTGCTTATCATTCCTAACCATTAATTGTGTTAAAATTTAACTGATCTAGTGCTAGCCACAGCCTAGGAGTTGTGCTAAAGTCTCACTGATCTACTGGTAGATCACAACCCTCTTGAAAATTTCGCAGGTTTACAGCTAGACCATGTCCCATTAGAAAACAAGGGAACTTATTATGCATGCCACTGAGTAGCTCGAGTTTGGTATAATTAAAGCAACTTTCTCTAATGTACTTCTAGACCACAGTCTAACTAACAATTCTTCTAGTCTACAGCTAGACCACATCCCTTCGGAAAACAGGGAAATGCAGCATGCATGCCACTAAGCAGGTCAAGCATGGTATAAGCAACACAATTTTTTATTAACCTATTGCTGGACGATTATCCTAACTAAGAATTCTACCAGTTTACATATGGACCACAACCCATTGGAAAACTGGGGCAACTTAGTGTGCAGGGCACTAACCAGCTCAAGCCTGGCATAACATATATTTTTGGTTATTTTTAATAAATTGATGAGAACATGCACAAGTCTAACTTAACAATGTCAATTCGATTGTCCTAATTATTTGAGGCAAGCCTGAGGGCCATGCACTCTTCCAATGATTGGTATATAAGTTGAATTGATTGTCCTTATTATTTCAATGAAGAAAAAAGGCCATGTACTCTTCCATTTTTTGGTATATAAGTTGAGATTTATAGGGTCATTCCAATGTGAACTATGTAGATATCCTATCTTTTATACTAATCACAGATTTTTGCAATCTCAATTGATGAAGTACAACGAAAAAGTCATCGATGAAAAAACACATGGTGATTGAGAAAGTTTTAGTTCTACTAAACTTTCACTGATCTACTGTTAGAGAATAGCCTGACTGACAATTCCATTGGATCCAAAAATAGGAACAGTCAGTGTGCAGGCCACTGAGAAACCCAAGTTTGGTATAAGATATATTTTTTAACTATTTATTGCTACACAAATAGACTACACCTTCTTAATGAATTGATGACCAGGTCTAGCTAAAAATATTGGATCATTTCAATTAATGAAGTACAGTAAAAAAACACATTGATGAAGTTTAGTGGTACAGGTAAAAACTAGATTAATGAATTTTAGCTTAAGTAAATGGATAAACCAACATGATGTACCATATTGATTCCATGGAGAACCATGTTAGTGTAATTAAGACGAAGTACCAGATCCAGTTCATGGAGCAAAAATTTATGTAATTAAGATGAAGTACTAGATCCTAAGGCATTTTAGGTTGTGTTGTTGGATGAGGTTGTCACTGTTACATCAACTTACATAGCTTAAAACACCTTGGGTAAAGTGAAAAAACATTCCCTCCAAATTGAATACTGAATTTCAGTGGAACTACAATGAAAAATATAGATTGAGGATGTTCAAGGTAGATGGAAAAACTCAAGATAATTGAGGATTGGCTATGGTAGTATTATATTTGAAAAAGTCATGTTCAACTTTCATAAGAAGATATTTGCCAATGGCCCAGGATAAAGTCCCAATCTAGCTGCAACTTATACACAATTTCCTTGACATGTAAGTAATAAATCACCATACATTGATGTCCCTGTCCAATACTCATATCTGTTTACTGTGAAAATTTGCAATATACCTAACCAAAATAATCTGAGATACAAAGGGAAAATCAAGATCTTGGTTTACAAGGAATTAATGAAAAACTCAAAATATGAGTTTTGTATGATGGGTTTCTTGTAGTTTAACTATGGTCTTTTCAGTAATAACATTACAGCAAGTGAAGCTTGCATATCAAAAAACCAAGAAATACAACATCTCAAAATCTGATCTGCGTGGTTATCACTGTTGGTCTTCTAATTTTGAGGGTCATCTTGGCTTTTACACATTGTACATGGGTGTCCAAGTGTTATTCAAGTCTGCTTCTTCCACCATCCCAACCTTAAGCAATGTGAAAACAATTAGATAGTAGTGACTCAACTTGGGTACTAAATGTTTGAATAAACTCCTCTCAATTACCCTTATAATCTGAAATATGAAAATCTAATCTCTTTACAGACTGCATGCATGTAAATCCCAAAGTGTTTTGTAGTGGTTTTCGTGGAGTCCAATGAACAAGGAGTTTTCGACATTTTGTATTCACTGAAATATGTCTTCAATTTGGTAGTATGATTGTCCTATTATCATGTTCTGTACATTCCTAATTTCAACTTTTCACACACGCTATTTGTCATGTCTCCTGTCATGAGCTTCATTATCATGATTATTTACTGCTATGTACTGTTTATGAGTTTCTTAGTTGTGTACATTGACACAAGACCAAAAGATACTTCTCTAAATCAAAATTTGTAATCCAAGAGTTGATATAGAACTCTAAGTTTTCAAAAATTTGAGAAAAAACACAAAGAACATCTACTTAAAATTGATGCAAGCAAATCCATGCAACAAACTTAAAGGCTAACACTTCCAAACCTGTGTTGTAGGATATGTGTAGGTGAGGGCCATATCCTGTATGTTTCCATACTGAAACGTGTGGTATGGTCCAGAAAAACATTTCAGGCAATATACACGTCTCCCACCTATGGGAAACACATTTCATAAAGCATGAAACACATTTCCAGGCCATACCACCATCAATACAGTGGATTTCCAAAATGGTTTAGTTTATTCTTTTACTTGGTTTTTGACTGGGTTTGACCAAAAATGCTGGAAATTGATGGTAAAGTTGAATTCTTGAAGTAAACTTTACATTTCCTTCATCTTCCTTTAAAATCCATTTACTTAAACGAAAGAGAAAGATGGAATTTCCTTTATCTTTCCTTTTCTATCTTTCTACCTAAATTTAAGTAAAAGAGTAGAAAAGGAATAAAGGAAATGTCAACTTTTACGTTAAGACATTAACATGGTGTTTGAAAGGGGTTCCAACCTCATCAGCCTCCATAAGCATTAATTGTTTTAGGTTGTTCTGAAAGTGTTTCCAACCTCATCTGCCTCCATATGGAGAAAGTATAATTTCATATCCTGTTCAAAATTTAGCGGACTTGACAATTTTCAAGATTTTAAGATTGGCAGGAATGTAACATTTTCATTGCATTCTATCATGTATGAGGGTATCAAATTTGGCATTTAATCAAGATCACCAAGCCCGTTATGTACCCTAACCTTCGTGAAAATGTACCCTTCACTCAAGCCAAAATCATTGATTAGGCATGGTGAGCTTTTTCTACCATATTTGACTGATGTTCCTAGAGAATCAAGGCAGAGGAAAAAGCTAGAAAAGGAGGTAGAGGGTGATACTCATGATGAAGATCCCAATATAAGAGAGGTGAAACATTTCTTGACATTTAAATGTTCTTTCTCATTTGTTAATGATGCTTTCTCTCAAATTTTCAATATATATTCTTTTTTGTGATATCATGTTTCCATGTCTCCTAAGTTATATATTCTTATTTTGTAATGTCATGTTTCCCTGTTTCCAAATGTTTGAGCGGTCACATTTCCATTTCAGGCACTCATACCCATTTCCCCATACCACAATTTAGTTCCAAACCAAACCCATAAAGCTAAATGCAAGACACAAAAAATATTATTACTTTGCAGAAATGAAACATCAAACATGGATGAATTTTCACAAATTCTAGGCATACCCTTTACGGAGATTGCAACTGTTATCATCTATGTATATCATTTTCAAATTGTGACATTCACCAATTTTGTCTATGCCAGAATATAAACTTGATAGTTCTCTTCATATTCAAAAGATTGGGAGTCTCTAGCCAGTGTTGAGGAAAAAAACATATCATGGGAGAGACCAAGGGCCTCAAGACAGAGTAAAATGATCCAGTGTAAGAATACTGAACACTTTGAATTATTTTCAGTTAGGCACTTGCATACTACCATGTCCTATTGCAGTCTTATAAATTCATGACCACTTAATTCCATTTTACCTGAGAATACACTTCAGTTCCTATTAATACATTTGATGCTTGTAAATGAAAAAAATAACAATAATATAAAATAAAGGTTCCAACTTCGTAGTAGTTATAAACCAAATAACCTATATAACACAATGATGCATTCACATGCATCTAACACGCCTTCAATGTGCATTCTAACACTGACACTGGGGAGTAATCTCATAGCTTACCTTAGCCACAAATGAACCTTGAAAATGATTTTTTTTATAGGATATAGAAAGGATATGGAGGGTAAAGAGATCCAAAGAATCCATATAAGAAAATATATGCACTAAATCCACCCCAGAAGTGAACTCACCCATATGAATACACATCATCAGGTTTCTTCTTGGCAATTTCCATTGCAAATAAGGAAAAAGACAGAACACCACAACCAAAAGTTAAATTAAATACATCTTTGCAAATAAGGAAAAAAATAGAACACCACAACCAAGAGTTAAATGAAATGCATCTGATACCAAACCTGCACAAATCAATAAGAATAATTTTAGCTGCCTCATAAAACTGGGGGGTTTGGAAAATTTTAACTTGCTTCCTATCTCCTGCTTCAGATCATCCAGGTGACAAATGTCCAAGATGAAAATCCAAATAATAAAAAGAAAGAATTCCACCATGCAATTAGCTGCAGAAATCCACTGTCAAATAGCCTAAAAATTGGAATCAGGAATCAATATCCCTTGCATGTTTTCTCTATCAAAATAGACATCAATTTTAAATTGGAATCAAAACAAACCTTCCACAAATTGAATTGATTTATTTATCCTTTTGTCCATCTAGATTCTAACTTAGCATTGGTATTTGTTTATGATGCAATTATTTCTTATAACTTAGTGTGTTGCATGGGATATAGAAGCAGGATTTTAAATGGTATTTTGTATTCTAAATAAGTTCTTGTGTTTATTGGCTTGAAACAGGTTTTAGGATATTTACGAGTAGTTAGACCTGGAAGTGTTATTGGTCCACAACAACATTTTTTGCGAGATATGCAGTCATGCATGTGGAAGCTTGTAAGTATTAACAAACTTCTAATTAATTCAAAACTGCAAAGCTTAGTTTCAAAATCCAGAGTTAGTTTGTATGTATATACTATATTTGTGTATGACATGTGCAGTCACGCATGTTGAAGGCTGTAAACATTGACAAACATTTGATTAATTCATGACTGCAAAGCATACTTCAAAATCTAGAGTTAGTTTCTATGTATATAGTGATTCTAATGTCATTTTTTTATACTTGGTTCCTTTAGGGTGAATTGATGAGGCACCAAAAGTCTGGTTCCAATAGAAATACTAGGGAAAATATGCTTCCTGCAGCTTTTGACTCTGTTTTGGCATCAAGTGATCTTTCTTTTTAATCAACAATGGATGCTCTATATACCGAGACAAACACCTATGAGCACAACAAAGGAAATTCTCCTGGATTGAAAAATTGTTAAGTAGATCATGTTGTCAGAAGACAAGTTTTTTAGGCATAAATGAATCAATTGTAAGTACAAGTAAATTTGGAATTTTTTTCAATGATTTTCCATAGCCAAGCTTCAATGATTCCTTTTTCCAGCACATTGAGATGGCCTTAATCTTTTAGGAAGTTTTCTACCATAATTCCAAAAGTCATGGACTGATGGTAGGGTTGTTTTTGGATACATTAATTATTTTTAGGATGAATATTTCTTATTTTGTTGCAAGGATATGATACTCTGCCATGGATGAAACATATATCTCCATTTAATAAAATTTCCACAATGGGTTGGGTGACATGGACTATGGATTTCTTCACATTTTCTTCATATGCTTCATCAAACTATTAATCACCCATGATTTGGCTCTGGAACTCTGACTTTAACTTCTTAATGCTCTTCAAAATTTACTATACAATGAATCAATTGTTGTTTAATAATATGTAGAGACTATTAGCTTTTAGAGAATTCTTTATAAAATATATGATATATGAAGCCTTCACATTTATTGTTTTTCATTTTAGACTACCACTCTAATGCAATGATTTAATTACCCATATTAATTTGTATTGCATGGTACAACCATTGGATTTCACCACCTTATTGGCACACATTTTCATGTTGATTTAATCAATTGGTGATTATTCAAAGATTGGGCTGTAGTTTTGTTAGAACATTAACCGTTGTGGAAAGATGTCGAGGTTGAATTAGCCATATAATGGTTAATTCAATGTAATTTATCTAGATTAACTTAAGTTTCTTAAATGCCACACTTGGTAGTTATCATACTTTAAGGGGTTTATTTAGAGGATACTCAGGCTTTTACATGGAACACTACTATCTTGGTAGTTTGAAATGGAAAACAATAAATATGAAATCACTGATGACGCAATGATTTAATTACCCATTTTAATTTTATTTTTTTAAGGGAAAAAATTTCTCTATCACCGCCTTCTTCCTTTCTAATATGATCTTTAATATATTCACCATTACTGGTATAGAATCATAAAATTTATTGTGAAGAGTTATTTTCAAAGGATTTTTTGGGAGGTTCTTATGGTGCATTTAGCACACTACATGTGAAAATATTTAACAATTATAAAATATCAGTTGTTATTCCTTTTACTTGGTACACAATGCAACTTTATTATGAAGAATTATAGTGTTCCTATTATGCACGTGAAGCATTGGACTTGTTAATTGTTCATTAATGTTTGTTACACCTTATTATATGCCATTTCGCTTCAAGGTTTTCATCAAAGGGGTGGGATTTTGTTGCTGATAGATTTTGAGCATCGAACTGACTTGGCATGATACATCTCCTTGGATCCCTTTCTCTCCATCGCATTGGATTATTTTTTGTGGTATTTGTTTGGGGAAGCCTAATTTTTTCTTGGTTAGATGATTGGGTTGGCAGGATTTATGGACTTCTCACATGTGCTTGCCTTGAAGTTGATCACCCCTTGATCATGCTTTTGATTTTTTTGGAACATGCCATCTCATCATGATGTGGTTTTGATATATGTTTGTGTGAGAGATTATCTTGGATGTGATGCACATATTGTTCTTAGATGATGATTCTAGCCCCCCAAGGGGTCATAGAATGGTGTTAGGAGGTAGATATTTCATGATGTGTAATGTACCAAAGCTAATTTGTGCCAATTAATTTCAACAATTCACTAAATTCTCTTTGACAAATTTCTTGGAACGGTTGGCATGTAAACTGGTCAGAGCATGTAGGACAATACTACAACAAACAATTCCAAACTTCATCACATATTTCGTAAAAAACTTAGAGAAATGTCAACGATAAATGTGAGGGGCCAACTGAATTTTATTTGAAATGGATCCTCAATTTTTACAATCAACTTAGGAGAAGAACATGAACTCGCTTTACTGACAAAGGTGAGAAATTACAACAGTGTGTTGATAATACAAGCGTGGGAAATTTGTTTCCTCCTGGAATAATCTGCTACAACACTTAGGTTGATTGATATCCCACTAAAATGATCTTCAACCCACTGCCAAATTGAATTCGGTCTTGGTAGAGGAAATGATTGCATATAAATGAGCTTGGCCTATGAGAGAGTGCACTTTGCCACTCTGAAACTGATATGAGGATGTTTGAAATGTGCTCAGAATAATTTTGATTTCCCTTTTGGAATTTAAGCTTTAAACTTGGAACTTTGTTATAGGAAATAGGTGTGTATCCTAGAGGATATATTGGCTCTCTTTTCTAGGTGAATTCATCCCTCTTTATTCAGCCTCAATGGTGAAAACAAATAATCATGAAATCGACCTTCCTTCCTTATTCTTTACAGGTCTAGAATACCCTTGTTGATCCAATCTTCAAGTAGAACGAATAGCAAGGAAAAATTTCAACTTGGCCTTAAAAGTTTGCACAATTCCTTTGTACTAATCAAGCCTAAAATAATTTGACCTTGACAATAGATAGATCAGCTACAAAACACAATCCTTTTATCAGCTTATAGGATCAGAAATGGAATGGCACAAGAACCCAACTTAGTCATTGCAACAGAGGAATAATTCAACACTCTATAATTTTGTGGGATTAACAAATTTCAATCTCCCTTATTGCTAAATTATTATGAAGATGGTGTTTCTTATTCCCATTTTAATATTGATTCAATTTAAGGAATTTGGATAGCTTGGTGGCTTGAGATAATAGGGATCTCGTCCTCCTGAAGGGAATAATAGTATCTGAACAATATTTGCCTCTTAATAAAGTGATCTGGGTAGAAAATTGGCCCACAATGGTTAACACAACATGAGTTTGGCCTCCTGAAAGGATATTGATCATTGAAGTATTCAACCTCCCAGAAGAAATCACCTCCTGCACAATTAAACAACAAACCCTCCAATGCCCCAACAATACATATGCCAAGGAAATATGGGCAATATATGAATATCCAACTAGGGTGGAAAGATTCCACTAAAATTGGATGAGCCTCATAGCGTGGAAATGGAATTTTAACGAAATTGGTCTAAAAGTCCACCGAAATTGGATGAGCTAGCTAGGGTGGCAATGGAATTCCACCGAAACTAGAATGAGGGCTTCCCTCGAAATACTCGATATAGGAACTCACTTAAGCTTAAACCAAATTACAAAAGATATCACCAAGAATAGAATGATGAAGAATGGCCTCCTCTTCTCCTTTTATAAGACCCGTTGAACTTTCTCACCTTTCTATAACTTCTTTTTATTATCTCATTTTTATATTTTTTCTTATTATTAATATTAATAATATCAAAATGGTGAAATTTTCCCATGGTCCCTTTGATATTTTTATCCTCTCTCTAACTTATAGGAGACAATTAGGCGAGAGGAAATAATAACTCCAAACTCAAAAAATGGGGGACATTATAGTCTTCCCCACCCAAAATTGCTTGTCCTCAAGCAATTTGAGCCATAGATGTGGCAATATCTGCTCGTTTGTGTTTAGCTTTCCTTGCCCTATGTATTTGAATGTCCCAAATAGTTATGTTGCTGCCTCATACATGTCTTTCACTTTGTAGCTTACATTTCCCTGAGAGATTTCTGCTACAATGGTACAACCTGAGTATTGTCATCATCTATAGTTGCTTCATTTCTGAGTTTTATCTGGAATTGGTTCAGATTTGTGTTAATGAGAACTGGCTCATCACTAAGAGTGGCACCAACATATGATAGTGAATGTATTTCCATTCATCTAAACTCGAACTGGTCTTTGTAAACAGGACCTGGTTTGCAGGTATTTCCCAATTGACTGGTTACAAATGCCTCAAATATCCATCCAGGCAACCACATAACATTTTTGCAGAATGGAAAATTTGACAATCAGCCATGAACATTCCACTTGGCTTCTTCTTCTTGAGTGCCATATTATTCTCTTGGCAATCTTGACAACATGGAATGATCTCTCCAACAGTCCGGTGATCATCTCCTCCTACTGTAGGGGGCTTAACAAAGAAAAGTTTCATGGCCTCAGAAAGCTTCTCCTTATGCCATTTTGTATTTAGAAAGAAAGTTGTTGGCTTCTATAAGCAAGTCACCAAAACCTCAGCTTTACTCTTTGAACCTATACCCACATTCCATCATGGCATGAAGGTATAGCCTCCAGAGTTTATATCCCAAAGCATCATAGCCCATAATAATTTCCTCATCCAACTTTGTTGGACCAAACCATGTATTCACATCTTTTGCAATGTAGCAAAAATTTGGTAATATTTTAATGCAATCATGCATAGTTACATCAATTCCAATTCTAGCCTTAACCATGCAATTTAGCAAGTCAACTTCACTCAAAAGTGTCAGTGATCTTGTGATACTTGCATCAAATGTCAATCTTGTTCAAACAAACTAGTTTTTCTCTTGCTTTTAACAAATATCAAGGACATAACAATGTAGGTTCACAAATATTGTTACCAAGAAAACTATCCCTTGTTGACGATAAAGGGTAGTAGCCATGCAATTACCAACTAGAGCACATGTATTAATGACCTGAAGAAACATAACCACCACGTTTAAGCAGTGTAATAACAACACCAACATCATGGAGAGGGTTATGAACAAGGGTGGTATCTTCCTATAAAACTCGTAAATCAATTGTACACCAACTTGATGGAGATTCTCCAGGAGGAAAGGCTGATATTTCTACTGGATCTTGAGTATTCAAGATAAATGTGGAGAAGCCAAAATCATTTCTGAAAATGTCAACCAGGCACACTGAATTAAGAAGCCTGTGACCCTTTGGATTACTGTTGTCTTGAGATACTTCAAGCTGCAAGGTTCCTTTAAGAAAATCATGGTCCTCCAATGTTACTGATTCTGCCAAACACATACTCCTAAGAGGATTAACAACTTTATCCAAATATGAAAAGCTTCATGTATCACAAAGTTACAACAATATTGACAAAACTTGGGAATTTAATGAAGACACTAAAGCAGTAACATATGATGAGCTCATAAATTCTAAGGGTACTTCAAATTTCATTACTGATAATGCAAAAAAAATTACACTTTCATTTTTGCAGAGTTCCCTGATGAGACTATAAACAGACGGTGAATGAAAAAATTAGGAACCAAGTAAAGGATTATCAAAATTCGATGTGTCACTAGTGTGGAAGCCTCTGGAACCATCATGCTTCCATTCTATAAGCATTTCCTTAGTGTTAATTTCTACTAAATTTGTGCCCTTAAGGGGGATCACCATTGTCACTTCCCTCCCACAAAATTCATCACGTGCAGTCAACACACTTGAGTTCCTTCCTATCACCCAAAATATAGTGGCGTCATCATAATTCATCTTGATTTCACAGCTGGCCAAATAATCATATTTGACTTTGCTTGAACCTTGTTCGTAAAATGTTAGTTTAAGGGTGTCTATGTTTTCATGCAAAACTACATTGAATGTATTACCCCATGTTGGCCATATTTTAGTCCTCCTCATTAGATTTCCACATTCCACCTCTACATATGTATTTAACATTTTCACACTTCCACTCCCATTTGAATAATTGCCTTCATGTGGATTTAATAGTCTCTCTAAAGTAGCTCCCTTTGTATTTGGCCTAACAACATTACTGGTTGAAGCTACTGTAGCTGAAATTATCCCAACAATAATGCTTATCTTCAAGTTTACAAATGGAAGAGAAATGTATTTAAGTTGGGGTTCAACCAAGGTTCTTCTCAAAGTCTTAGTGAAGAGTTTTTCTAGCCATGATGAAACAATAGGTATCTCGGTTGCAAGGAATGTCAGGCTTCTCTTTCCAACAACAAGCCTAACTTTTGGAGTTTATTCAAATGAAAATATAATGGATTTCCCATCGAGGATAAAAAAACAAACCTAACTTCTGGAGTTGATTCAAATGAAAATAGAACAACTTGCCCATCGAGGATTGGGATAAATCGAAGCTAGTAATATAATGATCTTGAAAATACTAGGCCTGAGAGTTTGATTGATGTGATTAGTGATCCAAAACATGAAACCCCTTTCCAGGACTGTTTGCATGGGTTTCTTCCATTTGTACTCCATCCAACGAACCCGAATTTAAGAGGGGGATCATATGTAAATTGCAACATATTCGACCTTTCTTGTAAAATGATCAATGAATGGGCATCCCCTCACAAATTGAAGGTTTTGATAAGCCCCAATGTACAGGTGCTTCCAACTTTGTAACCTGCCCTACTTGGACCCTGCTGCCTAGATTTTTCATAAGAGCCAGGGGTTTTCTGTCCTCAAATGTCTGTCTTTGAGGAGCTACATTACGTTGTTTGGGCCCAATAGAGACCATGAAATATTTCCTCCTATTAGGAAATTTGTGGTCCATCTGTAGTTATATCACACTTTTTCCGATGTGGGTGGTGAAGTGGTTTGGGGTTTCCTTCTCCTTCTACAACTTCCCTTTGAGTTTCTTCTGACTACAACTTCTCTTGAGGATCAACCAAAGATATTCCTTTGGGAAATTCAATTTTCAAGTCTGTTCTTGCCTCCTCATCTTCTTGAAGTTGCTTTTATTGAGAGTAACTAGGTTTACTGGTGTTCTCCCAACATATATCTGAGTTCGTATGAGATTAGTATGAATCTTCACATTTAGAGTCTCGTTATCAAGATTGCTTCCCCCCTGCAACCCTTCTCTAATGTCATTGATGAAGGGGCCTTTAGCATTTTTATCTTGTATCTTCTTATGGACCATCTCATATTCTCCATCACCCTTGGATTGCACCTCTTTTATTTCCGCTCCTAGGTATTGGGCTTCAGATATGTAGCTATATTTCTTCTTCACTACCCACACTTCCAAGCATTTTATCATCTGCATGAAGGCTTGGCTATAGCCTTCGAATTTTTTATTTGGGAACAATTTTTATTTTTTTTGTATAGTCACCTTAGGCCTTCCGATTCTTGTCCCATAATTCTTCTTTTTGATATGTTAAGGTCCCACAGCTGGCTAAGGGCATGCTTTGAAAACTTTCTTAGAACAATTGGCATGCAAACTTGTAGATAATTTAGGAGAATACTACAGCAAAAAATTCTAAACTTCATCACATATTTCATAAACAATTTATAGAAATGTCAGCGATAAATGTGAGGGGCCAACTAAATTTTATTTGAAAGGGATCCTCAATTTTTTACAATCATCTTAGGAGAAGAACCTGAACTTGCTTTATTGACAAAGGCGAGAAATTAACACAGTGTCTTGATAATACAAGCCTAGGAAATCCATTTTCTCCTGGAATAATCTACTACAACACTTAGGTTGATTGATATCCCATTGAAATGATCATCTTCAATCCACTGCTAAATTGAATTCGATCTCGACAGAGGAAAATATTGCATATAAATGAGCTTGGACTTTGAAAGAGTGCACTTGGCCACTCTGAAACTGATATGAGGATGTTTGAAATGTGCTCATAATAATTTCGATTTCCCTCCTGGAATGTTAGCTTCAAACTTGGAACTCTCTTCTAGGAAATAGTTGTGTCTCTTAGAGGATAGATTGGCTCTCTTTTCTAGGTGAATTCATTCCTCTTTATTCAGCCTAAATGGTGACAACAAATGATATGTAATCAACCTTCCTTCCTTAATATTTAGAGGTCTA
Source organism: Pinus tabuliformis (assembly GCA_031772625.1). Classification (NCBI taxonomy): domain Eukaryota; kingdom Viridiplantae; phylum Streptophyta; class Pinopsida; order Pinales; family Pinaceae; genus Pinus; species Pinus tabuliformis. The sequence goes on along the minus strand of CM062819.1, from coordinate 815,388,659 downwards.
GAATACCCTTTTTGATCCAATTTTCAAGCAGAACGAATAGCATGGGAAAAGTTAAACTCGGTATCAAAATTTCACACAATTTCCTTATACCAATTAAGCCTGGAAGAATTTTATCTTCACAATAGATAGATCGGCTACAAAACACAACCATTTTGAGTGACTAACTCAGTCCCCTGGAGAGATTAAATTTTGCCTTCTAATGGATCACTGATTCTTCAGGGGATACACCTCTTCTATTAACTTATCTTATAGGATCGCAAATGGAATGGGACAAGAACCCAACTCGGTCATTGCAACAGAGAAATAATTCAGCACTCTATAATTCTGTGGGGATAATACAATTTCATCTCCCTTCTTGCTAAATTATTATGAAGATGATGTTGCTTATTCCCCTTTTAATATTGCTTCAATTTAAGGAATTTGGATAGATCGACACCTCGAGATAATAGGGATCTCATCCTCCTGAAGGGAATAATAGTATTTGAATAATTTTCACCTCTTAATAAAGTGATATAGGTAGCAACTCAGCCCACAATGGTTAACACAACAAGAGTTTTGCCTTCTAAAATAATATTGATCATTGAAGTATTCAACCTCTTTGAAGAAATCACCTCCTGCAAAATTAAACAACAAACCCTCCAATGTCCCTGCTACAAATATGACAAGAAAATCTGGGAAATGTATGAATATCCAATAGGGTGGAAAATAGTCCACCGAAATTGGATTATCTAGCTATAGTGGCAATGGAATTCCACTGAAATTAGGCTAAAAGTCCACCGAAATTTGATGAGCTAGCTATGGTGGCAATGAAAATTCCACCCAAATGTTTATTTCAATGTAGGAACTTGCTTGAGCTCGAACCAAATTACAAAAACATCACAAAGAATAGAATATGAAGAATGGACTCCTCTTCTCCTTTTATTAGACATTGTTGTCTTTCTATAACTTCTTTTTATTATTTAATTTTTTTATTAATATTTATTTTACTTTATTATTATTGTCATTAATATTAACAATATTAAAATGGGCAATTTTCCCATGGTATTTTTGATAATTTTATCCTCTCTAACCTATAGCAGACAATTAGGAGAGAGGAAATAAGAACTCCAAACTCAAAAAATGGGAGACATTATATGATGTTGTAGGAGTTTCCACAGACTTTTACATGGTGATGTTGTATTAATTGTGTCACTAGGAACAAGTGTTTTACATTGTCCTCTTGTGTTGGAAATGTGGTGGGAACGGCATGATTTGTTTCCCATTAGCGAACCAGACCGGAAGAACCCAAGTCGTTTGAGAGGAGTTAGGTGGGTAGCCGCATTTACCTCAGTGAGATTTTCCTGGGTGATATGAGTTATGTTGTAACATTTTCTTGGTACATAGCTAGAAGTGTGTTTGATGATGTAGTACCCTTGTTATAATTTTTTTATATGTTTGAAGTAAATGGTGGGGAGGGAGGGTACTACATACTTCTTTGGTGATCAACCCTTTTCCTAAGATTTGATGAGGTATCATGATATAATAGTCCATTAGTGGTGCGCCCTATTTTCAAACTTAGGTGGAACTTTTATTTTGATGTTACGATGGTGGGGCTTTGTTCAGAGAACAAATTATTTGCATGGTACAACAACCATTGGATTGAACCCCCTTATTGGCACACATTTTCATGTTGATTTAATCAATTGTGATTATTCAATGGCTGGGGTGTAGTTTTGTTAGAACATTAACCTTTGTGGAAACATGTTGAGGTTAAATTAACTATTTAATGGAAAACCCCTACTTTCACTAGATATTATAGGTATCCATTTTTTCATTGTCATTTTTTATACTCCTTAGAGAAATGCCTCACCCTATGGAAAACACTTAGGCACAAGTTAGTAAAAATTTGGAAGGTCTCCAAGGCTTTCTTAATGCTTTTTCTATACTGCATGGAATTATTTTTATCTGGTATAGCTGGTTGTAATGCACAAAAATAAATCATGCGATATGACAGAGGCCATGAAATTTTGAAGGGACATGTGGTAGATCTTGATTGTAATATCATGAGTCGGGAAATCATTTTCCCATGGCATGTGTCATATTGTCATATCATTGAAAACTTTGATGAGGACATGTGGCATTCTCTAATTATTTGTTGCACCTCTTGTAAACTTTAATATTGACACATGGCACACTTTGGTTGGTTGTTGCATTTTTGTAGTCATTATAAATGTGATAAATATGAGGAAAGGGATGTGCCAAAATGTAAAATAGTTTCATCATGCAATGAAGAAAGAGAGATAGGAAAATAAAGGAAAATATAAGGAATAGAGGAAGAAAATAGAAAGGAGGAAGAGGTGGGGGAGATATAAGACACAAGGAAAAGTAGGATGCATACAAATAAAAGTTGTGAGATTTGATCTTGTATAGTATAACATTTTCCCCTATGTGACGTATTACATAGATAAAATTTTCATGTGCATTGTGTCGCATGGTTTAAAAGGCTCGTCACGATGAGAACATTGGTGAGAATGTGATAGAATTGTGGAGGAGTATCTTTATAACCCAATAATAAGTTAAGAAAAGATGAATATATCAACAAGTGTGAATCATATTAGTTGTGGCATGGAATAGTACAAATGCCTAGTGAACATATTGCCACATCACCATTATGATCACTAATGTGATTGAGGAAAAGATATCTTGAAGAAATATTTAGAAGGTCATATATTTCTATGCATGACTCATAATTAAGACATATTACCACGGTTGGAAAGTTCTTGTTGGGAAAAACATGTATACAAGCTCAAAAGAGACCTTATAATAGTACATATAGAGGGAAAAAATACATTAACTCGCCTCCTTAATCCCACTTAGATGGATGGGTACATGGTAAGAGAAGATGAATTTTCCTATCATATCAAACAAAGAAAAAACCCAATAATACGTTAAGAAAATATGAATGTCTCAACAAGTGTGAACCCGAGGGTGAATTATACTAGTTGTGACAAGGCATAATACAGATGCCTGGTGAACTTGCTGCCATATCACTAGTATGATCGCTAGTGTGTTTGAGAAAAAGATAACTTGAAGAAATCTTTATAAGGTCATATCTTTGTACACATGACTCATAATTAAGAAAGAATGCAATGGTTGGAAATTTATTGTCAAGCAGAACACAGATACAAGCTCAAAAGAAATTGTGTAATAGTACTAAAAGAGGAAAAATTACATTAACTGACCTCTTTAATGCCAATTAGGGTGGTGGGTACATGATAAGAGAAGGTGAATTTCCCTATCATATTAAGCAAAGAACAATTCTTGGATTTATTTCTTGAGGGTCGCATCAATTTCCTTGTTGAAACTATTCCTTCAAATTAGAATAGATACCACACTTCTTCCACAATAATTAGATGTATGGATAGCATGGGGACTAAAACATCTATAAATGCACTTTCAATTTTTCTATGATGAAATAATATTTTCCTTGAGATTTTCAAATTTTCATTTTGGAAGAGTTCCAAGATGGTTTTGGTGGACATAAATAAATTACTCATGATATTATTGGATTCATTAAAGTGTGTAACATTTAGTTTAAGACTTAGAATTTCTTCGTTAAGGATGATTTCATCTTTGTCAGAATAAATAATATTTTTAAATATTGAAATATAAATTGAACTAAATTATGAAAAGGGAAATACAATATGTAAAACAAATCACTTCACGCTTTTAGAATATTCTCTACTAGATCACCTTATGGAGTGATTGTTAATTTGGTTATTGTCTTTCATCCTAGTTGAGTCTAAGGAGAATTTTTTGAGTTTGAATATTGTATCCTTTATGTTAATGTATTACCTATTTCATTTATGTTAATGTATTAATGTATTGCCTATTTGGAATGGTCTCTACAAAATTGGAAAAAATGAACAATTTTGTAAACCATCTTCTTTTGTGGTAGTTGAGTTTTGAATTAGTTTTCCCAATTGAAATTCAATTTGGGCCTTCTAAGAGAATATTGTAAACTTTTCTCGATACATAAACAATATGAATTTTTCTCATAATATATTAGTGACTTATATAATCTATTATGTTTGGACTAGATTGTATTTATTATGTAGTATAGAATAACTTATCCCATTCCCGGTGCGTTACTGCCCATAGTTTTAGGCACTGAAAATACTGAATTAGATCCTTGGTTCAAGGATTTGCATAACAAAATAGTATTCGGAGAATCAAAATATGGAAGGTTGAGAATCTTGGATCTGCTTCACAACAGCAGCTGGATGTATTTCTTCAAAGATTCAAATGGCCCAGAGTTTACTTGAGTAGGTAAATATATTCATATCTCTCGCCTCTTTCCACAGTTTTTCTAATGCATTTTCTCATTGCTCAATCCAAATTGCATGCATCCATCAAAATTACCTTATATATCTCCTTAATTCCTCTTATATTCTGAATGTTTATGTCGAACAAATAGTGTGTGGCAAATGAGGGAATGTTAAATCAAATTCATGTTATTTAACAAAACCCAATGCAATTTGAAATAAAACATCAGGATGTTTGGCAATTTGCTACCCCGCAAACCCTCACTTCATTACCTATGTTGTCTTAAGGAAATTATGAAATTCTATAGATTGACCATCAAATATATCCTAGTAACATTACCCAATGAGATTTGAAATCAACCCATTTGGATGTTCCGAGATTTTCTATCATGCTAACCCTTACTTCATTAGTTTTGGTAAATTCTATGGAAATTATCAATAAGATTCCAATTCCATTTCAGTAAATTGTGTAAATCTATAGATTGACCAACAAGGTTTGGAATCACTTGAAAAGAAGGACAAGCCTTGATCCAATGATCTTGACATCAACTTTGGGAAGCTAAATGAAGTTCCTCCTTTCCAATATCAATTCAATAAGAAGTCGGAGGAGACCCTTGAACTTTTGAATAAATCGCACATAAAAAATATTTGTGGTGAAAAGAATTCATAGACCAGACATTTTTGTGGCCTTAAGGAATCCACTTCAAGTTCAACTACCTCACATATTGAGGTAACAAGCCAAAAGGAACTTTAGAGATCATTTCCTAAGTTTGATAAGTCATTTCCTGTCTTGGGAAATGATGACTGGACATAACTTGTAGCTTCCCATGAACTTACCAGTCATGGAAGTAGTTTGAGAAACTTTGATAATGCTAGAAATGGAAATGTTACACGTAAGACTCCTTTCTTTGTAGGTAAAGATGCATACAAAAACTAGGTTTCAAATACCGGAATATCAACATTGTTGCTTCTACGCATGCTCCACCTAGCTCATATAATTCAAAGATTTCATAGAGTTCTCATCATTTAGATGGCTTGGAATCGTGAGTATCTCTTGATTCAAACAAATTTATGAGACACTATAATAACTCAGAGGCTAATTTTATATACAAAGGATATGGATACAAAATTGAGAATGAGAAACACGATACAAGAAGTGAATCCTTCAGTATAATTAAGCGTACCAATGAATTATAAATCATTTCTAGTAGCAACTCTTCCACTCAGGTGAGTGGAACTGATCCATCTATATCAGAAGGTTTAAGAAAGGCTCAATCTAGGGTAGAAAACAAAAACATAAATGGTTTCAAAGGGCTTCACACAAATGAAAGTGTTGACCGACATGATAAAGTTTTCATTATTTTTGGTAGTAGTATTTCTCCTTCAAATGTAAAGGAAGACAACTCAATAAGAACCCAACTGGAACCTTCTCATGAATCCATATTTCAGTCTCATGTTAAAGCTACAGATACAACATCAGTGATTTTAAAAGAAGTTGGCTACCATGGTCGAAATGGAGGACAATATGAAGTTCATGAACTTCTAATGATTAATGTTAACTCAGAAAAATGTGAAAATCACCAAGAAAAGGGAGGACTCCTACAATACATCTCTTGAGAAAACTAAGAAAGAAATCACTTACATACCATAGGAAAATGTACATGGTAAAGAAAGAAGTATATTTGTTGCAGATGTTTTAGAGTTGTCGGTTGTGGACATGAAAAGATGCTCCAAGGAAGGGAAAGAAAGAGTCAGAGTTGAATTAGAAGATGTCCATGGTGGTTCATCGAAAAGTGATAAAAGGTAAAACAATGATATAGATTCAAATTGAGTATCTAATTTAGAGAATGGTGAAGTAGAGAGGCATGAATAACTACAAAGGAAAAATAGGAAGGAATAAATGGTTGCGGAGGTAACAACTATTGAAGTTGCTAAAGCTACAATAAAAGAATCAAAGGAACTTGTGAAGAGGCTAAAAATAGAGAAAGAGAGAATAGAGAACATATTGTCTGAGAGTGAAGAACGACAAGCTAGAGAGGTTAGTTCTCTTTAATTATCTTCTATTTATCAATATTCAATTTTCTTTGCTTGCATGGTTGAAGCCAAGTTAATTAAGGCATGTTAGTAGTTTGAAGTGGCACATCAAATTGGTACCAATATAAAGATTAAATATTAGAATGGTTCATATTTGCAGTCCCATTGATAAGAATACTTTCATCAATCCTTATCTATCATTTGTGTTTGTTAAGTGTCTTTTATGTGAATCAAGTTTCTTTCATGTTCACGCTATCATGTCCACTAACCAAGATGGATTAAACTTAGCTTTTAAGATTTATGTTGTTTTTATTAACATATTTTATGGTCTAATTTTTACTTCTGCACAGAGCATTTTAATAATGAATATTTAAATTGCATCTTTTTTCAGCATATATTCATTGTTATAACTATTAATCTTGATATTTTTTATTTAACAATTTTGTTTATTCAGAAATCTCATTTCACATTTCATTTGCACTATTTTTTTCAACACACAAGAACTTGGCAGATCACAAGAGACAGGACTACCAATAAACCTCTGGGGGTCTACAACATGTTCTCCTTTCTATAAATCGGGTCACAACTAGGGGGTTTTGAACCTTGAATTTCCTAGTTACCATAGTCTCACATTACTTTGATCATCAATTGAGATACCACCCTAGGAGTCACATTTCATTTGCAATATTATTTAGGAACGAAAATATGATTGTTATGAAGCTTGTAATTCTATGATAATATACCTTATTTTGACATGTATCACATCACTATAAGCTCCACTCCACCTCAAATAAACTATTAAACTAGTCATTATGGTTCAATCTATTAGGTAAACTCATAAGAGGTAAAAAATATCTGAATGATCCTATTGTCAAAACCCAAGTGATTTCCGAGTATAGCAAAGATACAATAATGAATTGCACATAACTGGAGGACCAAAGCTTTCTCTAAGGAAATTCCAGACCAGACTGGAAAAACACCTGCTCATCCACTCTCAGTTGAGGTGTTCAGTTTAACAAAAGTTAGTTGATACATTTCTTCATAGAATGGAGGGTCAAAGTGCACATTGATAGAAAAATATTAGAGAGAAGTAGGAACCAATATTTTACTGATATTTTTTCTTTGAGTGGGGCATAAATTCCCTCAACTAGAATATGCTATGTCATTTAGAAGTATGCCATTTTCTTAATTACCCCTCTTTTCCTACATATCGTTTATAAGTGTATTAAAACAAGATTACCACGATACCAACTTGAAATACATAATATTTTGTGATGTATATTTTTATAGTTTCATATTCATATTTACGATACATAATTTATGCATTCCAAATTAAAATAGATAAGGAATATGTGTTCGAGTTTTCATTAAATATATATGTTTTGATCCACTCTCATGGATCATTAGTAGAAGAACAAAATTTCCCATAATTTTTTAATATATATATATATATATAACATTTTAAGTCAGTAGAATTCACAATGCATATCACGTAATGTTTTTTGAATAATTTTACATGTTGTGACTGATGCATTAGTTGTCAATGCTTCATGAATCTGGTACCACCATCCCTATTAATATTACTTAATACTTCTTTGATTCAATTCAATCTTTGAAGCTTCCCTCACTATTTATTTTGAGTAGTTATTGACTTTTGCAATAACCTCAACACCATACATACAATTAGATGGCTTTGTCATTAGATTTTTTTGTTAAGGAAGATATTTTAACTTCGTTATAAATTTTATTTTCACTGCAAACTTGGCACCTAACAATCCATTAACCTAGAACATTATAGATATATTGAATGAATGCACAACTAGGTTATTAACATTAAATTAGTGGATGCAAAAACATAACCAATCTAAAAGAATGATATGTTTTTCCCCTTAAAAGAAACCATAAGGCCTTCCTCTTTTGTAACTCCCTTACCACAAGAGTCTAATTGAAAAACACATAGTTCCTTTAAATATTTGTAGGTTGAGGCAACCACTTCAAGCCCTTGAACTTCAAGATAATCCAATATTTGTAATTGTTTAGAATAATAAGTCCATTATGCATACTCCTCATCTTAGAGTTGGGAAGGGAGGGATAATACTTGATTGATTCCAACCTTGTAAATGAATAACCCCACCTCTTCATTGGTTGGACTCTCCACCACTAGTTAAAGAAGTATATGTGCCCAGAATTAAAGATGATATCTTAACATGAGTTATTGACACTTGAGTATAATTTCCATGGATCTCGTAGACAAAATATGGAGAGAACCTTTGAATCGTAGGAAATGTTTTATGATAGTCTACTTAATTTATAGGTTGTAGGGCTTCATTTTTTTCCATTTACTATGAAATATCACTTAAAAAGTCAACTGCTGAAGAATCAATCCTATGGTAAATCACACCTACCTTCTCATCTTTAAGATGTTCGTGATATTTCACCTATGACCCTTAACGTTAATGGCCTTTAGCACCTCGAAGGGTGGAATAGAAGGCATTTCAATAGGAGGTAAACCCCATTCTGCTTCACCTTTGTCAACACCTCTAGATACAACTACAATCTATAACCCTCCTTTGACTCAACATGACTTTATTTTTTTTCCAGTTCCTTTACATATCCTCCCTTCAAGAGCATCCTCATACGAAGATCTCGTGGTTGAAATATTACGACAACAAAATGGGGTACACCATCTCTTTTTAGGGTTTTAAGGAAGGGGTATTGAAAAATAACCATCTTTTCCCATGTTTCCCTTAAGACCTTTTCAACACATAAATGAAACAACACACTGATAACTAGAACCAAACATAGATCTCAATTTTTAAGGCTAAGTCCAAATAGAAAGAATCACACCATGGATTAAGCATTGGCATTGAGTTTTGGTAAAATGAAGGACCTCTTTTCAAGATCATGACCCTTTTTTTATAATTATTAAATGGAAAGCTTAAAATCCACATTAAAAAGGGCATATTTTCACCTTATCCTTTGCAACATTTTCCGAAGATTGACTCTATCTGATGGGATATCTTGGATCTGTGAAGTCTTGGATTTCTAGAGTACCCAATCAATGATTTTGAGGGAAAATCCCTAGCTCTAGATAAAATTTACTCCTATTGAAGAGGCAACTTGAAAAAATCTTTCTAATAGTAAACCTTTTTCCTTCCTTTTGATTTATTTACAATAAACCTCAGTGCCTCTCTTTTCTTATCTTCCTCTTACATTCTCTAGCAAAAAATCATTAATCTTATATCATGAACACTCTATATAGGTATGCATTTTCATAATTTTCCTCAACTCATAGGGTACCTTTACACCTCAACCCATGCAATTGGACCGAAGTCCATGGTACAAGCCATCACTCTCTAAGATGGCTCAAATTGTCTCCTCTAAAACTAGGGCATAACACACCTTACAATGCCAAATGGTTAAGCCATCACAAACTTGTGGGATTTTTTCCTTCATGGAACACATTTTAGCTAGTGCTCATAAAACAAAATGCACTGACAACACTAACACACACCAAAATTCCAAGACACGACTAACACCAAGCGCTTAGACTACACCTCCATAAAATGCACCTTCAACTTTGGATGTCCCAAAATAGTAATATCCTAACCTGATATTGCCTTTTTTAGATTTATGTAATTCAATCCTTATCATATCCTTGCACCTCCTTGAAACTCCATGAAAAATATACTCCAATGGTCACCTTCCAAGTTCCAACATTTCCTCTTGCAACACGACAAAACCCCCTGTATATGTTTTAACAACCTTGCCAACTTCTTTACTGTGTTGCACATATATTTCACATTTCTTCTTCGCGTTGCAACATAGTAGTTACAAGGAGAAGGTATCAAATTATATAAAGGAATTTTCACTTAGTATTACTTCCAATTTTCCTTTGTTCAACTCATAAAATGTCTTAAATATTTCCTCACAACGTCCCATGGTGCTTAACTTGCTTGTCTACACCTCTAAGTGAGACTAAAACCCCCAAACTCTCTAACCATTTCAACTCTTCAACCCTTGTTAGAGTCTTCTTAGATGTGCAGTCATGCCTCAAGAAAAACATAACACTAGCATTCCAAATGTGGATACTCATTCCATATTTTAATGCCTCACTGAAACCACATTATCACACTGCTTAAAATGAAATGTTCACATCTTAAGGCGAAGCACCTACTTTTCTTATGACAACCTAAACAATGTGAGTGACTTGGAGAGGTCTCCATTTTATCAACATGAAAACTTAGGGTCTTACAACATGGGAATTGTTATGAAACTCTTACTCAAGTGATAGTCTATACACATTGACATGTTATTAATTTTATGGTATGTTCTATGCTTGCAACAATTACTTCAATGTCTTATTAGCCCGATAACAATTCCACTTTAGATTTCAATCATAATAAACTTCAAAAATCACTTAGCATATACTTTAGATAATCATTGATGGTAATTATATATTATAGATCATCAACAATGTGCACAAGAAGACAATCCAAGACAATGAACACAAAGATTTAGGCTAATGCCAACGAAAAACCCCATAAGGAGGAATATCCAAGCAATCCTTCTTATTGATTAGAATCAAATGTTAAACAGAGAGAGAAGATCCAATTTAGTACAATGATGATAAAACAAGAAGCCCAAAACTAATCAATAATAATTTTGTTCCAAGTCTACAATTTATGATGTAGATAGCAACAATCAATGTTCCCTAACTAATCAAGTCAATGAAGATCAAATATCAGTGAAACAACCTCTAATTTTTTTGTTAGGACAACAAGAAATGTTTCCTCTTTAACAAGTCAAAGTCAACCCAAAAAAATATGAAAAAATAGTCAAAATTAGTCAATGTTTTGGTGTCAAGCCTGCAATCAACCTTTTGGAAAGTATAACTGCATTTAGTCATCATTATTGTACTTCAATTCAAAATTTAATTTATTTTTCAAAAGAAAGTGAAAATAATTTTATTATTAAATTGAATTGACTTATTAAAGAATGGGTTTCATTCTTGGGACAATTATAGGTCAAGCCTCCATTGTAGGCTTTAGGGTATTGTCAAAGTCAATGTGTTTATTGGTTAAAGACTCCTCCATCATCAACTCAGCCTCCTCAACGACTCCTTCAAGTCGGCCTAAAAGAAATTATCATAAAAATAACTCATGTCGGCCTATAATAAAGACACAACTCTTCATGAACATATGTCGGCCTATTTACATGGGGCAACCACTATATATACCAGCTTGGGATCTTCACATTACACCAACTCAGAGCTCACAATTTTAGAGACAAATTTCGGTGATCACATAGAAGTAATTTTGGTGAAATCACAGTGAAGAAGCTCAGACTATTTTGGTTTTATTAAATGCTCAGATTGATTGCTAGATAAATTTCACTGCTATCATAGAAAACCAACTTCGTTGCTATCACAATTTTGGGAAATGTATTTCGGTGCCATCTCAGAAGAGTATTTTTCGGTGTTGTTGTTGTAAGAAGGTATCACATGCATGTGAAGTACAAATGAACTCATATTATAGTGACCACATAATTCATATATATCACAGTGAGGAAATTCTATATTGTTACAGTGAAGAAAAACTTGGGATTGTCACAAAAAAGAAGTTCAGAGATGAGGTCTTGATGCAAACATAATGATAAGGATTTGATGCAAGGATGGAGGTGAGGTTAACTTGATGGATGGAGGTAGTATCGAGTCTAACATGTAAAGGTGTTGGTTGTCTCATCTTGAATCTACTAAAGGAATAATTGGTGACTGGTTTTCCCCTCGAGGGGATTTTTCCCTAGAAGCATGCCTATATATTGTGTTCTCATCTATTTGTTGCTTGAAATTAATATTGATGATAAGAAAAAGATAATTAAGAGACCTAATACTAATAATGAAAATGTTAGGTCCCTATAATACTAGTGATTCCCCCATTACTATTGTCATTGTAGCCCTTAATGTTATTGTTGTTCCCCTATTGTCCCCATATTCTTATTATTTTGCCCCATAGAAGCCCACTATTGTTATTGTTGTGCCCTTATATTATTATTGTTATGTCGTCTTTGATTATATTGTGACCCCTTAGAGTCCTATATATAGAAAGGATATTTTGTCATTTGTATCATCTAAGAATTGTTCATTTGTGTAATGTAAAGGAGGTTGCCCCCTCAAAGAGGCTGATTTTGAAGGCATCGCTCTATCTTTTCTTCTATTTTGTGAGATAGTTTCATAACTGAAAATAGCACAAGTTAATGTCATAATAAGGGAAATCATTTAACTGCCAACTCGTAGGATTTCCCAACATGGTATCAGAGTTATGGTCAAGGGAAGTTTGAAGATCACTTGAAGTATTCTTAGTGAAAATATATGTTTGCATTGAAGATCAAGATCAAGATCCCAAGGAAATTTCTGGGCTAATATTCTGAGGTACCTTGAAAGGATGAAACTAGTCCATTCACCATATTTTAGTGAGATAGTCCATTCACCATATTGAAGACATCAAGTATGAAGGAGAAAGAAGTTTGGATCTTTTCCATAATGTAGGTTGGACATTTTGGTAAAGGCACAAATAAAGATATAACTTCACTGTATAAGATCAAATGACTTTTAGTGGAATTAAGTGACCTTAGTTCAATGTCATAGTAGATGCATTTCAAAGAAGTTTCAGTATAATATAATCAATGGAAGATTAAATATTTTAGGGTTTCCTCCACAGTGACAAAGATCTTTTACTTAGTGCCATTGAAGTGATATGATCTCGTGAAGAAGAATAAAAGAGATAACTAGTTCAAATAAAATGTTTAGTTGTCATTACAAGGAGCTCAGATAGGGTGGAAAGATGATCTCTATGCTTCCACAGTTCAGTGAGATACTCCTATAGTTCAATGTTATGCTCCCATTCGATGGTATTCTCCCTCAGTTCGGTGCTATTTCAATTTGGTATTATCACAATGAAGAAATCTCAGACATTATAGGAACAAAGCACAAAATAAGGCACCTTAATAAACTGTGTCATCATATAAAATACAAAGTCTGTCCTAAGGTAAATAACATTGATAGTCCAAGGAACCAGCTTGAAGAAAGGACTCTTTGAGGTAAGTATTACTACTACAAGAAGTTACCAAATTAGAGGTATGTAATCACAAGGTACATATGTTTTTCTAAATGATTCTTGCTTATAGTTAGTCTAGGATAAAGATTGTAATCCCTAGATAACTTACATCCTTATCTTCTAGGATTCTTCTAGGATATCAAATAAAAGGCACCATTGATGTTTGAAAGATTCCCTCCTCCATGATTATGTAGAAGATCTAACTTAAGAAATTAAATTATGTCTTTGGTATCACATGTTGTGCTTGTAAGTATGTTCTACATATGATGGCTTAACACTTTAATGAATCATTATCAGGTTTTCCAAGAAAATCCTCGAGGGATGTCTCAAACTTTTCACCTTACTAGATTCTCTTAAACGTATGATCATCTTATTTTTGAAGTTTGCATTACATTACTAGGTTGGTTAGGTATAGCTATCTTGAATCATGATGATTCTTGTTCTTGGTGATTCATCATTTCATAAAACCCCTCCTCATATTCTTAATCAATTTTATAGAACCCTAGACACGTTCTCTGGAAAACCCTAACCTTAGGGTATGTTGACAATGTGTGAAACCCTAGCCTGTTTAGGGTTATTGTGAAATTCTATTTGAAATTTTTGTTGATGATCATGAAAACCTAACTTGTTAGGGTTAAATGGTTTTTGTCTAAAATCCTGAACCTTTGAAATTTTTGAATAGTAGGGTTTTCTTTGCTATATTATGAAAGCCTAGATATTTAGGGTTTGGTTGGGTCTATAAGCAAAACCCTTGTTAAGTAGAGTCCTAGGAATGAAACCCTAGGTATGTGTCCATTGTTTGAAACCCTAGCTTGGTCTAGGTTTGTATATGTCTAATATATTAATGTTGTCTAACATATGATGTGCCTATGCATGATGATGAAGTCCTAGATGTATGAGTTGACCTATTTGTTGGTGGTCATGAATCCTAGGTTTTGGAACTAAGCCCTAGTCAAAGTTTGTCTTTCTAGGATGATAGTATTCTAGTTTTTTAAAGTTAAACCTTAGTCAAAGTAAAAATCTCTCATGAATGATGACTATGTGATAATTTTAGATTTGTGTAAGATTGTTTAAAACTGAGTTTTTTTTGGGATTGATGTTTTATGGAAAATCTATGGTTTGCAACTAACCCTAGTGGAAGTTGGTCATGTTAATTTCTAAGTTGTGATTGGTTTTGATTGATTATTTTGTATGAAATATAGGGTTTGTATGAAACCCTAGTGAGAAGTATAACATATGAATTTTGAAAAGTTGTTAGATGCTTTGTATATTTATATTTGTTTGAATTGTTTCTAAGGTTTTCTATATTTTGTAATAAGGTATGTCATACCTTTGAAAGAAACATTGAAACCCTAGATGTAATGAAATTTGTTATGATGTAGTCTAGGGTTTATGACAAATTCCCCAACAAGATGTTGAAGAGTATGCGTCTCTTAGTTGTAATTAAGTTTGGGTATCTGATATATATAAAGTTGAAATGCTTCCATAATTCTAATATGACTAATTTCAATTCTAAAGTATTATTCCATGTGAAGAAAGAAATTTTAACCAAGCCACCTTGTATCCGTTTACTTGTCCTCTTTCTTGAAACTATACAAGACATCAGTTAATTAACCATCATTGTACTCTTTCTTGCAACTAGGCAAGACACTAGTCAATTAAGAAGAATGAAGATAAGATTTAACCATTAAGTTATGGTTAAGAGTCATTATCCTAGAATATAAGATTTAAAGGCACTTCTAATTTTCCATTTGGACTATCATCGTTTTATCCAACTATGCCCAGTATCTTGCACTCTCCAATTTGAGGTTTTGGGATATTCTTATCATATAATTTCATAGTATCATAAGAGGTCCACTAAGTAGGGAAAAACCTTACTATGTAATCCAATGTCCATAATTTCAATGGACTGAAGATGATGGCCAAGGCCATTAAATTAAATCTACAAATAAATATACCATTGTGAAGCATCTCAAAGATGAGAAGATCAAAGATTCAAGTTTTTTCTCTTGTTTATTAGAATGTTATCGCAATTGACCAAAATTGACAATCCCATAAACTTTTTCCATTCTATGATAGAACCAAAATAAGTAGGCAAGATAGGGAATTTAATGTCAACTAAAGAAATATCTAGATGCAAATCTTGATACAATATGAGTCCACATAAATGCTTCTACAAATCTTCTGAATTTGATATGAGAATTAAAAACAATGTTTTTGTGTCAAATTTCAAGCCAGTTGCCATCCATGTTGGATCCAATTATTTCTGAATGATTAGACTGAAGTGACATTTTTCGTGCATACACAATATATCCTTGGTCATATTCCAAATTCTCAAAAATTCCATGTGATTTTCCTCGTTAGCTCCAATCGAATTCATAAGCTTTGGAAATGGGACACATGTAAAATTTGGAATTGCACATGTTACATTGTTCATTAGCTAACATGAAACTTGGATAGATGAAGTAATTTGATAAGGAGGATGATTAAGTAAAAAATATCTAAGTTACATTGCACAAATACTGATAATTTCTAGTGGAAGCAATTCAAGTTTCAACAAGCTAGGAAGCAACACAAGTTTCAACAAGCTAAGAATTCCCTTAGCAGGAATGACACCTAGATGAGAAGCGGTTCTAAGGTAGAGTGGTGAAGGCTTCTTCTCAAATGGGACAATTACATTTCAAAAAAAAATTATGGATCAAGTCCATACAATTCCCTTAACTAGAATGAGCCTTAGAGTGGTCAAGGCTTCTTCTCAAATGGGAAAATTACATTTCATTTTTTTTTATGGATGTGATTTTTCCCCAGGTCACCTTATTTATTGAATTTCAAAAGAGTTTTCAAATCAAATTTTCAATTTTATTGCAAATAGAAGATGAACATGCTCTCTTCTTAGAATATAGTTAAAGTGTTGAATTTTCTATAGACATTAATTCACAAGGTAATTTATAAATAACTGAAATGTGAAACCATCTCCAACTTTGTTCACTATTAATCCATGTTTTTTACAAGGCCAAAATCTTGGGTGTCTAACACATGTAAAATTTTTGTGGTATGAGCAGAGTGACTAGAAAGGATTTAGACAAGGACCTGGTTAATGGTTAATGTGGTTCATTGAAGTTGTTCAGACAAAGTGTTTGAAACAATCATTTGACATTTTTACTTTATATTATCCTTTCTTCAAAGCATGATCTTCAAATCTATCCTTTTGGTGGCATTAAGAGACTTCAAGTTCGTGCATATGGAATTCTTGGAAATTTAAACACTTATTCTCTTGAAATGGAACATGACTTTGATTCTAGATATGAATAATTCAACTTCAGTGAGGTTTTTTTCCACCAAATGATACATACTATTCAATTTGTATTAGGTGTCATCTCCAATACTGCATCTTACCTTCCTCTCTGGGCCCTTAGGTATTATTGTTCTTCATTTAATTTGTATTTGGAGAAATGTATCATATATGGCTGAAAGATATCCCCTATACATCGAGGTCATCCCCTATACACCGAAAGACATCTTCCATCCAACGTTGAAGGGGGAGGCTCGGGGCCTGAACCATATTGGCCCTGCACCTAGCTGTTCTCGCTTAGGGTCAAAGAGGGGATTATACCTTTTCAAATACACAGGGGACATTTCTATGTTCCAATAATGCGAGAGAACCCAATTCACATGCCCCTCTTTACTAAATTTGAAATAAAACCATCCTTTGGGCATGGCGCATACAAATGCAAGGGAATCTAGAATGTGTCCCAAATTATCCTGCGGCCACCTCCTCAAACGCACTGCAGAGTAGTGTCTACATCTAATGCTTCTGACCAAAACCATTTCCATTGTAGACATAACTTCATCTAATTTGATACCCTCCCCAACAACTAATGCTTGGTTCCTATCTTTTACCTTTGGGCATTTTATCTTCCTCGCCTTCTTCTTTTAGCTTGCCGCCTAAGCATCTTTAAAGGGTGTGGTTGTACCTTGAGGGTGCACCCTCGGCAGATCCTCGGTGCAAGGAAGACTCCGGTTTGGCGATCTTCCTTTATGCCCTACAGCATGACCGAAACAAAAAGGAAAGCCTAATGAGCCAGCAATGGAATTGGGATATATTTGAGCCTTCCCTTGCCGAACTGTCAGCAGGTCTTCCACATGACCATCCACGTTCCCCGCGAGAGCCCCCAAAAATGCCCTTGATATCTGCAGTTCTCGGCATAAGACCATTATGTTTTCCTGAAGACTCTGAACATTAGAGCTGATGCTAACAAGTCTCAAATTTTCTAATGGGATGCTAGGGTTTAAGTAGGCTTCAATGAAATTTAGGGCCTCAATCTAGAAACATGGTGAAATAGATAATTATTCATTCAAATCTGTTGATATTGCTGCCAGGATATCAGATGGTGCCTCCTTATGTTGTAGGGAGGAGGAAAACTCATTGATTTCAGAAAAGTTTTGGGAAAGGGAATCCCTTCCGTGATATTTTCCAGTTATGCAAAAATTTCCAAGTATGGTGAGCCAGCTATCACTTCCATCTCCATTCCAAGCTACCAAGGTGGAGGGCTTGTCGAGATGGAGATATTCTCTATCGGGTCTTCCAAGTAATCTATCAATCTCTCCTCCATAACTATATCTGCTAGACACTACCAATCCTTTCAAGGGAGTAGAAAATAAACCGTCGTAGCAAAATACCTTAACTTGTGGACACATCGCAAACCCTAAACCCCACCTAGTCATAGTACACACGATAACTCCTTGATCCATTAGGGGAGACTATCGACCGGGGCTTCTAGATGCAATCGCTTGGAGTGG
Organism: Pinus tabuliformis; assembly: GCA_031772625.1. Taxonomy (NCBI): domain Eukaryota; kingdom Viridiplantae; phylum Streptophyta; class Pinopsida; order Pinales; family Pinaceae; genus Pinus; species Pinus tabuliformis. The sequence continues at coordinate 815,370,406 of CM062819.1, read as the reverse complement.
TCTGACATCATTCCAACACTTATCTTATTCTCATTGTGGTTGTATTCACGGTGAAGTGTGCCAAAGTACCTCAAAATCCATTAGGGAAGACCGCAAACCGACTTCTTCGTATGCGTGAATAGGTCTGTTTTCATCACCTGCAAGAAAATCCAAACCCTATTTGAAATTTGTGATTTCAACTGTCGTGATGCTAACCGAAGAACTATCACGTACCTCCTTAGCCTATCTAGTAATTTCGCCCTTACGCTCCATTCATTTAAATATTACTTCATTTACAGGTACATTGATTACAATACTCTTTATATCAGCCCTTAGTCATTAAGACACAACTAGGACAAGGGTTAATTTATAACATACAATTATTAGAACTCTTTGATATCCCTATCATATTTGGAATATATGTTGAGTTTTGCTGTAACTAAATAGGCTAGGAACAATGATTAAAAATCCCAATACCCGTATGAGACATGACATCATCAGTTATGCAAGCAAGAGTATCAAGCTTCTTTACTCATGACATAGATAGTGGTGAATCATCGACAATTCTATGGGAGACATTCCTATATAACTGTTCCACATTGCATAAAACTTTGCATAATACCAAGCATACTATCCCTCCTTATAAAATGTAAATATGATCATAATAACCTTTACATGCATATGCGATCACATGTGAGTCACATGCATTATTCTAACCATCATTTCCATAAGAGAGGAAATTAAGCAAGCCATAATGATTTAACATCCTATAAAGTAAGGATTAAACATGAAACACATACCATGCAAGTAAATCTCATCTAAATAGAGGGAAACATAATTAAATCTATTAATATCCAAGCACAGGTAATTCATTCAAATATTATCAAAACTAAGGAAACTACTCATAAGGAAATTGGAACAGTGACAGAGAGAGAGAGAGTAAGAGTCAACATACAACCATTCCATGCAAATGACACCAACTAAATCTGATCTGATAACCACCCTATGAGTGAACTCAGTGAAGATTTATTAAACAAAAGGTATTACAGACCCATGTGCTGGTGTGTGCTCTATGTTATTGAAACAACAGATCGATCAGATTTCCAATACACAGAAAATAAATGGAAAGACAACAGAGAAATATAGTAAGCAACACAAAGAAACAAACTATTTTAAATAAGGAGTCCACCCTATTCTCCAGGGCTACATCTCTAGTCCAGCTTCAGTGGTGGCCTTGTTTTATTATGTCTTTGAGCAGAGAAATTACAATACAGGGACTCAATATGAGTTCTCCTGAAGCAGATTTTGCTTGGCAGGGTGGTTCTTGGATTCCCCAAGCCACTTGGAGTACAAAGACTCTTGTTCTTCCTACCAGCTCTGTGACCCTCGGTCTACAGTGGAAAGAGCCAACTGTGATGCTCAATCCAGATAGATTCCTTTATGGGAAGGCTTGATTCTTCAAGCTCTTTGGTGCTCGATGTTGCCTATGGTCAGTTCGGCCCTCTGTCTCCTCTGCTTGGCTTTACTACTCTCTGTGCTCAATCCTCCTCTCAGGGTTCACTGTTCACTGTCTCTCTTGGTCGCTTGGACTCTTCGATCTGAATCTCTCTTCTGATGTGTCATTCACTGTCTCTGTTCATGGCTTTAGCCATTCGACCTCCATGCCTATTCGTTTCCTCTCCCGCCTGTGTCGATTCGCCTGTCGCCTGTGTTCTTGGAGTTCCCTGTTCGACATCAGCATGAACGCTCGAGAAGTAGCCACGCGTCCCCATCAGAACTGTGCCAGCCCGCTCGTCCATTCATTTATTTCTCCACCGTGGCGGTCAACGGATCTCAAATCCCCTTAAATCGCAGCTTAATTCCCTGTCAATTCCACTCTGTCTATCAAACGCAATCTCAGTCGTCTGATCTGGGCTCCTCCAGATCCAACGTCATTCACACATCAATCATGGTTGACTTTCTCAACTGATAATGCGCAATCGAAGTGGTTTTTCTCTCTCCTCCACTGTCACGTGTCGATCGCTGAGGGTGCTCGCTCCATTTTCTCCAAAACTGCTTACCGTTCAAGGGTGCCCTGATCAAACCGTTAGTTTCCAGGGTGTGGGTCCCACCTTCGTACGATGGCGCTTTACCTTTTTCCACCCACGGTCCTCTGGCTCCCAACGTGACCGAGTGCTTAAGCCCTACCATTTCAGCCCTGTTTTCCCAGCAATGCGCGTTAGCACTAAGCACTAACGCGCATCAAATATCAACTCCTTTTCCCGATCAGGGCTCCCAGGGGCTATTTTGACCTCCTGCGCAGTCTTCATGGGCCTCGGCCAGCGCGCTTTGACTGAGGTCATCGTCGTTCCACGCCGGCTACCATGGCCACTGGTTCAAGGTGTTTTCGATTGCTATTTTGGATTCTTCAAAGGTCTGTTCGACTTGATTTAGTCACGGTTCTATGACAGTCGTTTATGGATCCGATTCAGATCACGGCCTCCCAACTGAAAAGCTTTTGGACCACCAAAAGTTGGTTTTTCTTCAAGAATCGACTAAGTGAGGAAACTCTTGTCTCACTTGTCCAATCTCAATCCACTTCACACTGCTCAACTTCGAACCTTTAAGCCCAATTCTGAGTTATTCCACATGTCCACTGCACGTCGTCCTTACCTTCCTATCCAGCACTGTATCTTCCTGCAACTCATTAAGATATTCAGGTAGTAGGTCATCAACAGAAGGCAATTGACTCTGCTCTTCAGGGTCCTCAATCATTGAAGGCTCAAACAACCTCAAGCAATCTGCGTTCACGACTGAGTAGATATGCATGTAAGCTGGCAGATCAAGGCGAAAAGCATTTTCACCAATCTTCTCAAGTATCCTGAAGGGTTCATACCTGATAGGTTTTAGCTTCTTGCCTTCACCTTGCATCCTGTCCTTGCTGATATAGAGCCAGACTTGGTCTCCAACTTGAAAACTATGCTCCATCCAATGCTTATCGTGCCTAGCCTTGTACTTGGCCTAGCTCTTTTCCAGCTATTCCTGTACTGCCTGGTGGACCTCCTAGATCTGTTCAATGAACCTAGTTTCTTTGTCCACATCACTGTGTCCATCAACCATGGTATCTTTACCAAAGACAAAATCCAAGGGAGACCTTGGTATGAAACCAAAGTAGATCTCAAAAGGAGATCTCTGTGTAGAAGAGTGTTTGGCTCTATTGTAAGCATGCTGCACATAACATAAGTGTTCATCCCAAAGCTTAGGGTGTTTGCTGCAATATCCTCTCATTAACTGGATCACTGTCCTGTTAACTACTTCTATCTGGCCATTTGTTTGTGGATGAAAAGATGTGCTTTTCTTTAATTTGGTGTCCATTAGTTCCCACACACTAGACCAGAACTTCCCCACAAATCGGGTGTCTCAATCAGATATAATAGAAGTGGGTAATCCAAAATGAACCCATACATGTTCAAAGAATAATTTTTTAGTTTTTTCAGCTATAATCTATTTACTACAGGGTATCAAAATACACATTTTGCTGAACCTATCCACAACAACATATAGATAATCATGACCTTTCCTAGATTTAGGTAGCCCTCCAACAAAATCCATGGAAATTCTTTCCCAAGGGTGAGAAGGAACTGGTAATGGAGTGTATAAGCCTAGTTTTCTATTATTGGGCTTGCTTTTAGCACACATAGCACACCCCTTTACATATCTAGAAACTATCTCACTCATTCTTAGCCAATAACAGAACCTTTGCAGCCGTGCAACTATTTTACTTACCCCAAAGTGACCTGATATCAGAGAAGTGTGTGCTTCCCTAATTATCTTTGCTCTCTCAGTTTGTGGAATGCAGAGCTTCCCACATTGGTATAAGAGTCGGTCCTTCACGTGATAGTCCAATTCTTCTACTCTTTATCCTTGACTGAAAGTTTCATATACATATTTAAAGTCCATATCCTAAGCATACAGTTCTATGTAGCTTTCATGTAGCACAGAATTATGCTTAAGTATGGTAGATGCATTTATAATGGGTCTAGATAACATGTCTGCAACCTTGTTATGTATGCCCTTTTTATATCTGATGACTAAATGAAACTGTTGTAGAAAACCCATCCATCTGTAATGTCTTGATTGTTGCAACTTAGTTTGGGAGTGTAGATATTGAAGTGGCTAATGATCAGCATGTATTACTGTTTCTTTGCCCATTAAGTAATGTTTCCACTTTTTCACACTCTGAACTAATGCATACAATTCCTTATCATAGGTAGGATAGTTAACTACTGCAGGATTAAAAGTCTCAGAATGATAACATATGGGTTTACCGTGTTGTGTCAACACTACTCCCACGGCATAGTCCTTGGCATCAGTTTGGATCTCAAAGGGTGTTTGTAGATCTAGCAGTGCTAGTACGGGTGTTGTACTAATTTTTTCTTTCAAGGTGTCGAAGGCTTTCTGTTGTTTGCCTCTCCACTGAAGCACCTTGTTCAATCCTTGTTGGCATTATGATACATATGTTGTACTTGATGGCAACCCACTCATCTCAGATAATAAATTATAGTGTAGAGAAAAGTTCACGCACTTATATGAAGAGAAAATTTTATTTCATGTAGAGAAAAGTTCATGCACTTTTATGCAGAGAAAAGTTTATTTCATGTAGAGAAAAGTTCACGCACTTTTATGCAGAGAAAAGTTTATTTCATGTAGAGAAAAAGTTCACGCACTTTCATGCAAGGAAAAGCGCGTATATGTTGGAGAACTTACCTTTGGTCCATGGTAGTTAGTCCTTGGTATTTGAACCTATGAGGAAAAGCGCGTATATGTTGGAGAACTTACCTTTGGTCCATGGTAGTTAGTCCTTGGTATTTGAACCTATGAGGAAAAGCACGTATATGTTGGAAAACTTACCTTTGGTCCATGGTAGTTAGTCCTTGGACCTATGGTTTTGGACCATGGTACTTCGTCAAAAGTGTTGATCTCACGTACTTTCATGGTTGGTTCATGGTATTAGTCCAACAGTTTTTTGATCTTATGGTTTTGGCCCGTGGTATTGTGAAAGGCCTAAGCCTATATAAAGCAAAGGAGATCACTTGGCTAATTCATTCTTGCAAATCGAATATCTTAAGATCTGAAATATTGGGTTATTGTTTTAAAACTTTGATCTATGAAAGGGAAGTTGAAAGCGAATCTGTGAAGGGTGATCTCTCGAGCGCTGCAGCTGCGGAAGTGTGGAGGCGCCATAGAAGGCGCAGTGCGGAGGCGCCACAGAAGGTGCAGTGCGGAGACGCCATAGAGGCGCCACAGAAGGCGCAGTGCGGAGACACCACAAAGGCGCCAGAGAAGGCGCAGTGCTGAGGTGCACAGAAGGCGCAGTGCGGAGACGCCACAGAAGGCGCAATGCGGAGGCGCCACAAAAGGCGTAGTGCGGAGGCGCCACAGAAGGCGCAGTGCGGAGACGCCACAAAATTTGAAAATGACAAATTGATGATACTTGTTGTGTATGTAGATGACATTATCTTTGGCAGCAATGAAGAAGCTATGAGTCAAAGCTTTGCCTTGGTGATGCAGAAAGAATTTGAAATGTCCTTGTTGGGAGAACTGACATATTTTCTTGGTTTGCAAATCCAACAAAATGAAGGAGGGATCTTCTTGTCTCAAACCAAGTATCTCAAGCAGATTTTGAAGAAATATGGTATGGAAGAAGCAAAACCAGTATGTACACCCATGGTCATAGGATGTAACCTCAGTGCAAATGATGAATCAGCAGCAGTGCATCAACCAACCTATAGATCTATGATTGGAAGTCTACTTTATTTGACAGGTACCCGACCAGACATCATGCATGCAGTGGGAATAGTTGGAAGATTTCAGGCAAATCCAAAGGAAACTCATCTTCAGGCAGTAAAGAGAATCTTCAAATATCTTCAAGGGACTCAAAACTATGGCTTATGGTATCCTAGAGATACAGATCTCACACTTCATGCTTATACAGATGCAGATTGGGCCGGAAGCATGGATGACAGGAAAAGCACAAGTGGTGGTGCATTCTTTATGGGTTCCAGATTGGTATCTTGGTTCAGCAAGAAACAGAGTTCGATTGCCTTGTCTACAGCTGAAGTAGAATATGTTGCTACTGCATCTTGTTGCACTCAACTCCTTTGGATGATGCAGACCTTGCAGGATTTTCAAATCACTTGTACACCACCCATCTCCATCTTATGTGATAATACAAGTGCAATCAGCATTTCAAAGAACCCAGTCATGCATTCAAAAACCAAGCACATACCAATTAAGTATTACTTTCTTCGGGAACAAGTGCTTGAACAAAAGGTCAAGTTGGAGTATGTTCCTTCTAAGGAACAGGTTGCTGATATACTCACCAAACCATTGCCTAGGGAGACCTTTGAATACCTCAGGCAAAAGCTGGGGGTTGTTGATGCATCATCTTGTTATTGAATCTCTTCTGATTGTTGGTTGTACGCAAGGTTCATCTGAAGTATATGCGTACATGTGCTGGGTTGCGGATTGGTCAAAGATCGAATGGCACAGGTTCAGGGGGAGCATATCATGCATTGTTGGCATTATGGAGGAACTACAGAATGAGATCATGGATGCTGGTCTGAATATTGCTGCAATACGTCTCTATCTCTTTCATGGTCATGGATTATGGTTCTTCTTTTCAGACCTGGTTTATAGTCAGGGGGAGCATGTTCCTAGGGGGAGCATAACCCTTTGCCCTTGATGTCAAAGGGGGAGAGTGATTGGTTGTTGTTTCCATCAAGTCCAAAGGGGGAGATTGTTGGCATTATGATACATATGTTGTACTTGATGGCAACCCACTCATCTCAGATAATAAATTATAGTGTAGAGAAAAGTTCACGCACTTATATGCAGAGAAAAGTTTATTTCGTGTAGAGAAAAGTTCACGCACTTTTATGCAGAGAAAAGTTTATTTCATGTAGAGAAAAGTTCACGCACTTTTATGCAGAGAAAAGTTTATTTCATGTAGAGAAAAAGTTCACGCACTTTCATGCAAGGAAAAGTGCGTATATGTTGGAGAACTTACCTTTGGTCCATGGTAGTTAGTCCTTGGTATTTGAACCTATGAGGAAAAGCGCGTATATGTTGGAGAACTTACCTTTGGTCCATGGTAGTTAGTCCTTGGTATTTGAACCTATGAGGAAAAGCGCGTATATGTTGGAAAAATGGTTTTGGACCATGGTACTTCATCAAAAGTGTTGATCTCACGTACTTTCATGGTTGGTTCATGGTATTAGTCCAACAGTTTTTTGATCCTATGGTTTTGGCCCATGGTATTGTGAAAGGCCTAAGCCTATATAAAGCAAAGGAGATCACTTGGCTAATTCATTCTTGCAAATCGAATATCTTAAGATTTGAAATATTGGGTTACTGTTTTAAAAGTTTGATCTATGAAAGGGAAGTTGAAAGCGAATCTGTGAAGGGTGATCTCTCGAGCACTGCAGCTGCGGAAGTGCGGAGGCGCCACAGAAGGCGCAGTGCGGAGACGCCACAGAGGCGCCACAGAAGGCGCAGTGCGGAGACGCCACAGAGGCGCCACAAAAGGCGCAGTGCGGAGACGCCACAGAGGCGCCACAGAAGGCGCAGTGCGGAGGCGCCACAGAAGGCGCAGTGCGGAGACGCCATAGAAGGCGCAGTGCGGAGGTGCCACAGAAGGCGTAGTGCGGAGGCGCCACAAAAGGCGCAGTGCGGAGACGCCACAGAGGTGCCATAGAAGGCGCAGTGTGGAGACGCCACAGATGCACCACAGAAGGCGCAGTGCGGAGGCGCCATAGAAGGCGCAGTGCGGAGGCGCCACAGAAGGCGCAGTGCGGAGACGCCACAGAGGCGCCACAGAAGGCGCAGTGTGGAGGCGCCACAGAAGGCGCAGTGCAGAGGCGCCAAAGAAGGCGCAGTGCGGAGGCGCCACAGAAGGCGTAGTGTGAAGGCACCACAGAAGGCGCAGGTGCGGTGGTCGCGGCGCCACAGAAGGCGCAGGTGCGGAGGGTTTTGGGTGCATAACTGATGTTTGGTTACTGGTATTGAGTTCAGATAACAGCATGATTAATGACTTATCTTTATGTACTAGATCTGGTTGATAACTCTCATAATATCATTGTATATGTATGGATCTGGTGATTGGGTGATTCAGAAGGTTGTTTGATTATGAGCTTCAATATTGTTGTTGGATCCAGTTTGAAAATTTATGAAAAGTGGTCCTTGAAAGAAAAGAAGTAGGGGGTTGTAGCTCCCTTCCAGGAGAGACTGGAAAACGAGAGAGAGTTGTAGCTCTCTGCAGGTTGCAGCCTGCGTACTGGTAAAGGACTGCACCAGTACAAAACCATTGTAAAAGGAGTTTCTAATTTGAAAGAAGATAGAGACATATTCCAGCAGGTGGTTTTCACCCACATTGGGTTTCCACCTTACATCTTGTGTTCTTTGGTGTGACTATCTATTTTCTTTGTTCATGCTCATTATTTTATGGTACTGACATGCAAAAATAATTCAAAGAATAAATAAGGAAGATTTATTAAAAGAACTTGATAATACTGATTCACCCCCCCTCTCAGTATTATTTCCAACAATTGGTATCAGAGCAGGTCCTTCAGAGAAGCTTGATCGCTTGAAGGAAGATCATTCATCATGAGCAACTACGAGAGGGAAGCATCAATCAGGCCACCAATTTTTGATGGGATAAACTTCAATTATTGGAAGGTAAGAGTTACTGCCTATCTTCAATCTCTTGGTACAGAAGTTTGGGATATCATAGATATAGGCTACACTTTTCCTTCAGCTGCTCCTACAGATACAGCCGAAAAGAAGAAATATGAAACAAATGCTAAAGCAGTCAATACTCTGCTGGGATGCTTATCTCAAACAGAATTCGTGAAGGTTATGCAATATAAATCCGCAAAAGAAATATGGGACAAGATTGTCTTGAGCTACGAAGGAGATGAACTGGTAAAGCGTGCTAAACTTCAAACCCTCAGGATTCAGTATGAGAATCTCAGAATGTATAATGATGAAAGTGTGGCTAACTATTTCCTTCGGGTAGATGAGATTGTTAATTGCATGAAAAACTTGGGTGAAGAAATAAAAGAGGCTATTGTGGTTGAAAAAGTTCTAAGATCATTGTCCCCCAAGTTTGAATCTAAAGTGTCTGCAATAGAAGAAAAGGAAAATCTACGAATTCTTACTATGTCTCAGCTACACGGAATTCTAACTGCTTATGAAATGAGAAAGGGAGGTCCATCAGACAGAAGAGAAGCTGCTTTCAAGGCTTCAGGCAAAGGAGACTATTATGAAGCAAGTCACGTGCCAGAAGAAGAAGAAGAAGAATCAAATTTTTTCAGAAATATTCAAAGGGGAACTGGAAGGTTCAGAGGTAAGTTACCTTTTAAATGCTTTGCTTGTGGAAGAGTAGGTCATTATGCTGCAAAATGTCCTCATAAGGATAAAGGAAAGGAACCTGCTAGATGGGACAAGAAACAGATTGCAAATAAGAAAAGCTACTACACTCATGAAGATAGTGATGGTCTATCAAATAGTGACGAAGATGAACGAGGTAATGACTATAAACTCTTAATGGCATTTGAAGATGATGATTACATGGATGCTATAGATGTGGATAGCTTTTGTGAAGAAATTTCTAGACTCAAGACATGTATAGAAGAAATGAATAGGATCATTGATACTCTACAACTTCAAATTGATGAAAAAGAAAAATATATTGAAAAGTTAGAAGGCGAAATTGTTGGTCTTAGAAAAGAGATTGAGAAAACAAAGGCTATTAATCTTAATTTTGTCAAAGGATCTGAAACTCTGGATAAGATCATCAATGTACAGCGCTCTCCTCTAAACAAGACAGGTCTGGGATATAATGGAGAAACTTCTCAAGCATCCACCTCAAAGAGTTACCTTGATGCAGCAAGAAGGAATGAGCAAAAGCACAATGGAGATCACCAAGTAAAGCTGGGACCAATTACAAACAAAGACTATCAGGCAAATCAGGGGCAATCTGTCTTAAGGATGAACAAAAGCTACAACCAGCCACAGGTAAAATCCTCTCAATTTGCTTCAAGAATGAATGACAATAGAAATTACAATCGTTTGGCCGGAAGATTTGATAACCGCAGAAATTTCTTCAATGGACAATGCTTTTCTTGCCATAACTTTGGTCACAAAGCAGCTCAATGTGTTGCATATAAAACGATCATGACTAGAGAAGCTCAAAAACAAAGAAGTATGACCGGGATTACAAAAAGGACCTATAACAACTTTTCGGTTCTTGAAAATGAAGTTGAATGTTCTATTTGCAATAACTTTGGTCATGAAGATTCTGAATGCAGGAGCAAGTTTCAGCAGACAAAGGAACAAGCCTCAAGCACCAAAACATGGAGAATAAAGGAACCACAAACAGAAAGATGTGGGATAGCATTTTATGCAGAGGGACATGAAAATCTATGGTACATTGACAGTGGATGTTCGAAGCATATGACAGGTGATAAAGAAAAACTTGAATCATATTCTGCCCTAGAAAAAGGAAAGAAAGTTTCTTTTGGAAATGATACTCCTGCAACTATAAAAGGAAAAGGCACTGCTCAGTTAAAAGAAAAGGTCAAAGCTGGAAATGTTTTGTATGTTGATGGATTGAAACATAATCTTCTAAGTGTCAGCCAGATGTGTGATCAAAGAACTGAGGTGATATTCAGATCAAATGGATGTCTTGTTTGTGATCTTGATACAGGTAAAACAGTGATCAAAGGTAAAACAACTCCAAATAATCTATACATATTTGAAGAAGGACAACAAAAATGCTATCTGAGCAAGGATGATGAGCACTGGTTATGGCACTGGAGGTTGGGGCATCTAAGCTTTTCACAAATAAGGAAAGAATGCAAATATCAGGCAGTTCGTGGTCTTCCAGATATCAAAGTTCCAGACAACACCATATGCAAATCATGTCAGTTTGGAAAGCAAACCAGAACTACCTTTCCAGAAAAGGAAGGATCAGCTAGCATGCCTCTTGAGCTAGTACATACAGATACATGTGGTCCATTCAGGAAAAGGACACCTCGAGGAGAAGAATACTTGATATTATTCATTGGCGAATTCTCTAGGTTTGTCTGGTTAGGACTTATGAAGCACAAAGATGAAGCATTCGAAAAATTCAAATCCTTTAAAGCCTTGGTTGAAAATGAATCAGGATACAAAATTAAGTGTCTTAGATCCTACAGAGGTGGGGAGTTTACCTCAAATGAATTTTTCGATTTCTGTGAAGAACATGGGATAAGAAGAGAATTCTCTACAGCTAGAACTCCTCAGCAAAATGGAGTGGTGGAAAGAATGAACAGAACTGTCCAACAAATGGCTCGTGCTATGCTTGATGAATCTGGAACGCCCGCAACTTTCTGGGGTGAAGCAGCACATGCTGCGGTTATTATTCTCAACAAAACAAATGTCCGAGTGAACAGCACTCAAACCCCTCATGAGCTCTGGTATGGTGAGACTCCTTCGGTAAAGCACTTCAAAATCTTTGGGAGCAAATGCTATATTAAAAATACTGATGAGCAACTTGGCAAACTTGAACCTAGAGCAGATGAAGGCATCCTTCTTGGTTATTCTCTACACAGCAAAGCATACAAGTGCTATAATAAAAGACTTGGAAGAATTGTTGACAGCATTGATGTAGTGGTTGATGAGAAGGGATACATTCCTAGGGAAGTAAATCATGAAGATATCGAAGAAGATGAAGGCCATCCTCAAAGACAGAATGATGAAGAAGAAGAACCTCAAGAAGAACCAGAGGAGCAGATAAGGATAGAAGAGAAGACTCCATCCAGATATGTTCAGAAGAATCATCGAGAATCTCAGATTTTGGGACAGAAAGAAGCAGGTGTACAAACAAGAAGAACAATTGCAGAAGCTTCAAGCTATTTGGCATTACTCTCTTCCACTGAACCACAAAATGTGAAAGAGGCATGCAAAGATGAATGTTGGGTCAAAGCAATGGATGAAGAACTTGAGCAGATCGAAAAGAACAACACTTGGGAGCTGGTTCATAGACCAAAGGATAAGAATGTTATAGGAACAAAATGGGTCTTCAAAAATAAATTGAATGAAAATGGAGAAGTAATTAGAAACAAGGCCAGACTTGTTTGTAAAGGGTATGCGCAGCAAGAAGGAATATATTTTGAAGAAACTTTTGCTCCCGTTGTAAGACTTGAGGCCATCCGAATGTTCCTTGCTCTCTCAAGCTTTCAAAACTTCAAAGTATTTCAAATGGACGTGAAATCAGCCTTTCTGAATGGAGACTTGGAAGAAGAAGTATACATTGAGCAGCCAGATGGTTTCATTCTTGGAAATGATCCAAATCTTGTATGCAGATTGAAAAAGGCTCTCTATGGCCTCAAACAAGCTCCAAGGGCTTGGTACTATCGTTTGGACAAATATCTTCATCAACAAGGTTTTTCAAAAGGATCAGCAGACAACAATCTTTATATAAAAGTTGAAAATGACAAATTGATGATACTTGTTGTGTATGTAGATGACATTATCTTTGGCAACAATGAAGAAGCTATGAGTCAAAGCTTTGCCTTGGTGATGCAGAAAGAATTCGAAATGTCCTTGTTGAGAGAACTGACATATTTTCTTGGTTTTCAAATCCAACAAAATGAAGGAGGGATCTTCTTGTCTCAAACCAAGTATCTCAAGCAGATTTTGAAGAAATATGGTATGGAAGAAGCAAAACCAGTATGTACACCCATGGTCACAGGATGTAACCTCAGTGCAAATGATGAATCAGCAGTAGTGCATCAACCAACTTACAGATCTATGATTGGAAGTCTACTTTATTTGACAGGTACCCGACCAAACATCATGCATGCAGTGGGAATAGTTGGAAGATTTCAGGCAAATCAAAAGGAAACTCATCTTCACGCAGTAAAGAGAATCTTCAAATATCTTCAAGAGACTCAAAACTATGGCTTATGGTATCCTAGAGATACAGATCTCACACTTCATGCTTATACAGATGCAGATTGGGCCGGAAGCATGGATGACAGGAAAAGCACAAGTGGTGGTGCATTCTTTATGGGTTCCAGATTAGTATCTTGGTTCAGCAACAAACAGAGTTCGATTGCCTTGTCTACAGCTGAAGCAGAATATGTTGCTACTGCATCTTGCTGCACTCAACTCCTTTGGATGATGCAGACCTTGCAGGATTTTCAAATCACTTGTACACCACCCATCTCCATCTTATGTGATAATACAAGTGCAATCAGCATTTCAAAGAACCCATTCATGCATTCAAAAACCAAGCACATACCAATTAAGTATCACTTTCTTCAGGAACAAGTGCTTGAACAAAAGGTCAAGTTGGAGTATGTTCCTTCTAAGGAACAGGTTGCTGATATACTCACCAAACCATTGCCTAGGGAGACCTCTGAATACATCAGGCAAAAGCTGGGGGTTGTTGATGCATCATCTTGTTAATGAATCTCTTCTGATTGTTGGTTGTATGCAAGGTTCATCTGAAGTATATGCGTACATGTGCTGGGTTGCGGATTGGTCAAAGATCGAATGGCACAGGTTCAGGGGGAGCATATCATGCATTGTTGGCATTATGGAGGAACTACAGAATGAGATCATGGATGTTGGTCTGAATATTGCTGCAATACGTCTCTATCTCTTTCATGGTCATGGATTATGGTTCTTCTTTGCAGATCTGGTTTATAGTTAGGGCGAGCATGTTCCTAGGGGGAGCATAACCCTTTGCCCTTGATGTCAAAGGGGGAGAGTGATTGGTTGTTGTTGCCATCAAGTCCAAAGGGGGAGATTGTTGGCATTATGATACATATGTTGTACTTGATGGCAACCCACTCATCTCAGGTAATAAATTATAGTGTAGAGAAAATTTCACGCACTTATATGCAGAGAAAAGTTTATTTCGTGTAGAGAAAAGTTCACGCACTTTTATGCAGAGAAAAGTTTATTTCATGTAGAGAAAAGTTCACGCACTTTTATGCAGAGAAAAGTTTATTTCATGTAGAGAAAAAGTTCACGCACTTTCATGCAAGGAAAAGCGCGTATATGTTGGAAAACTTACCTTTGGTCCATGGTAGTTAGTCCTTGGTATTTGAACCTATGAGGAAAAGCGCGTATATGTTGGAGAACTTACCTTTGGTCCATGGTAGTTAGTCCTTGGTATTTGAACCTATGAGGAAAAGCGCGTATATGTTGGAAAACTTACCTTTGGTCCATGGTAGTTAGTCCTTGGTATTTGAACCTATGGTTTTGGACCATGGTACTTCGTCAAAAGTGTTGATCTCACGTACTTTCATGGTTGGTTCATGGTATTAGCCCAACAGTTTTTTGATCCTTTGGTTTTGGCCCGTGGTATTGTGAAAGGCCTAAGCCTATATAAAGCAAAGGAGATCACTTGGCTAATTCATTCTTGCAAATCGAATATCTTAAGATCTGAAATATTGGGTTATTGTTTTAAAAGTTTGATCTATGAAAGGTAAGTTGAAAGCGAATCTGTGAAGGGTGATCTCTCGAGCGCTGCAGCTGCAGAAGTGCGGAGGCGCCACAGAAGGCGCAGTGCGGAGGCACCACAGAAGGCGCAGTGCGGAGACGCCATAGAGGCACCACAGAAGGCGCAGTGCGGAGACGCCACAGAGGCGCCACAGAAGGCACAGTGCGGAGGCGCCACAGAAGGCGCAGTGCGGAGACGCCACAGAGGCGCCACAGAAGGCGTAGTGCGGAGGCGCCACAGAAGGCTTAGTGCAGAGGCGCCACAGAAGGCACAGTGCAGAGATGCCACAGAGGCTTCACAGAAGGCGCAGTGCGGAGATGCCACAGAGGCGCCACAAAAGGCGCAGTGCGGAGGCGCCGCAGAAGGCGCAGTGCGGAGGCGCCACAAAAGGCGCAGTGCGGAGACACCATAGAGGCGCCACAGAAAGCGCAGTGCGGAGGCGCCACAGAAGGCGCAGTGCAGAGGCGCCACAGAAGGCGCAATGCGAAGGCACCACAGAAGGCGCAGTGCGGAGGCGCCACAGAAGGCGCAGGTGCGGTGGTCGCGGCGCCACAGAAGGCGCAGGTGCGGAGGGTTTTGGGTGCATAACTGATGTTTGGTTACTGGTATTGAGTTCAGATAATAGCATGATTAATGACTTATCGTTATGTACTAGATCTGGTTGATAACTCTCATAATATCATTGTATATGTATGGATCTGGTGATTGGGTGATTCAGAAGGTTGTTTGATTATGAGCTTCAATATTGTTGTTGGATCCAGTTTGAAAATTTATGAAAAGTGGTCCTTGAAAGAAAAGAAGTAGGGGGTTGTAGCTCCCTTCCAGGAGAGACTGGAAAACGAGAGAGAGTTGTAGCTCTCTGCAGGTTGGAGCCTACGTACTGGTAAAGGACTGCACCAGTACAAAACCATTGTAAAAGGAGTTTCTAATTTGAAAGAAGATAGAGACATATTGCAGCAGGTGGTTTTCACCCACATTGGGTTTCCACCTTACATCTTGTGTTCTTTGGTGTGACTATCTGTTTTCTTTGTTCATGCTCATTATTTTATGGTACTGACATGCACAAATAATTCAAAGAATAAATAAGGAAGATTTATTAAAAGAACTTGATAATACTGATTCACCCCCCCTCTCAGTATTATTTCCAACAATCCTGTCAAAGCATGTAAGGGAGCTGCAATTGAGGAGAAATTTGAAATGAAATTCCTCCAATACTGTGCCGCTCCTAAGAAGCTTCTCACTTCTGTAGCAGACTTGGGTTTAGGCCAGTTTACAATGAATGCCACTTTAGAGGGATCTATTTTCAATTCACCTCCCCCTACTATATGACACAAATAATTTAGAGAGGTTTTTCCAAATTCACATTTGGAGAGTTTAACATAATTTTTTTCTCTTTTCAAAACATCTAATGTCTGCTTCACATGCTTTAAATGTTCTTCCCATGTTTTACTAAAAATTAGAATGTCATCCAGATACACAATAACAAAATCGTCAAGAAAAGGTCTGAGTACATCATTCATTAATCTCATGAAAGTAGCAGGGGCATTGGTCAAGCCAAAAGGCATAACCATCCATTCATACAATCCCTGCCTTGTTTTGAAAGCAGTATTCCATGCATCTTTCTCTGCAACTCTAACCTGATGATATCCACTGTGCAAATCCATCTTGGTGAAATAAACAGCTTCCTTCAATTGATCTAAAAGATCATCTATGCGAGGAAGGGGATAATGATTTTTTATCGTTATTTTATTCAGTGCTCGGTAATCAATGCACATTCTCCACGAGCCATATTTCGTTCTCACCAAAACGATTAGTGACCCACATGGTGATGTGCTAGGCCTGATGAACCCTTTCTCGAGCAACTCCTGCACCTGCTTCTTGATTTCAGCATTCTCTAAAGTAGATAACCTGTGCATCCCAATGTTAGGCAAAGGAACATCTTGCTGCAAAATAATATCAAGTTCTATTCCTTTTTTGGGTGGAAGACCTTGAGGTTCTTGAAACAAAACATCATACTCTGAAACAATCTTTTCTATATCAGCTTGCTGATCAGAATTACAGCCCTCAAATACATTGGTTTTATCAATTTTCTTTTCGTTTACAACCATTAGTAAGAATTGTTTGCATGAATTTATCATTCCTTTCATCTGTTTTGAGTTTATGAGAGTATAATTATTCTTGAGCTTATGAGCTCTTACAAAGTATTCGATTCCATATTTAACAAGTAGATACTTGTTCTCAGCTCTATAGAAAATAGCCTTTCTATCATACAAGTAAGGACTTCCTAAAACAATTCCACATATATCCAAATGAATTACATCTAACTCAACCTCATCTACAAATGCTGACCCAAAAGAAAACTTGAGTTTGCATTGTCTAGTCACTTGTAGTTGTGCTTTATCATTCAACCATCCTAATGGGTATGGTTTCTTATGAGGTGTAGTTGCTAATCCCAATTTCTTTACAATTGCTTCAGAAATCAGATTTACTTGTGAGCCACTATCAAACAAAGTATCAATCTTTTGATATTTGGAGACAACTCGAATATGGAAAAGCTCACACCTTTTTCTTTCATGTTCTTCATCAATAACAGATTGAGCAGAATTACTAGTAGATTCTTCAGAATTCTTACCTTTTATACCTGTGCCTGCAATGATTGTTTCATCTCCCGAGTCTGACCCCAAATCCTTCTGAATAGTTGTAGCAGTCGTCTTCTTCTTGCCCTCGGACTTCTTAGGTCTCAACTCTGGATACAAAATCCAACAGTGCTCATCATCATGCCCCTCCTTTTTACAGTGAGTGCATGAGGCTTTGCCTTTCTGTGCAGTGTTAGCCTTCCTTGCTTTCCACTTCTGATTTCTTTTCTCCTTGCTCTTGCTTACAATGGGTTGGGATGGTCCCCCAACTTCTGGATTTCCATTCTTTCCTCTAGCTTCTAGATGAGCATCTTGTACATATACCTCATCTATACTAGTGGGATTAAACATGAGAATAGTGTGCCTCATGTAGCTGTGTAGACCACCAATGCACTTCATAAGTGTTTCTGGTGAGTCTAATGAAATACCTAACATCAATGCTCTTTTTCAGAACTCTTGAGTATACCCTTGTACACTTTTCCCTTTCAACTGCCAAAGAGTTTGTCAGCTCATCATGGCTTGTTGCATGTAGGCCAATGGATAGAACTGCTTTTTTATTGCAGTAACAAATTCACTCCAGATAGAGATGGTCTTACCATGATTCCTCATGTTAGCTTGGGTTCTAACTTCCCACCAAACCAATACGGTGCCCCATAGGCAAAGGCTTTCCAACTAAATCTTGCTCTTGTCTGAGTCTATATTTTGTACTCTGCATACACATCAATTTGTCTTATCCAATTGCCCAACTTTTCAGCATTTAGCTCTCCATCATATATAGGCAAATCAAATTTAACATCTAACTTAATCAAAGATGCTTTCGTATTATGCACAGGGCTACTAGGAGGTGTAGGGAAGCTTTCTTCTTTCCCCTTTCCTTTAGAGTGGTCATGGGGATGAGATTCATCTTCTTCTTTATCTTGCTTAGAGCCTGATGAATCTTCACTCTTATGCTTTCTAAAGTCCCTATACATTTCTTTCACCATGGACTTTATAGCTAGGAAGATTTCTAGGAATTGAGAGTCTAATCCTACAGAACCTTCTTCTGACATTGTCTTTTGAGAATAGACTCTCCCAATTTCAGGATTAGTTTCCACCAATTCTCCTTCTCCTAATTTGAGCTTTGATCTATTGAGCATCCAAAACTAAACCAGCACAAGCTTGTCTAACCTTACAGCCTAGAGCTTTGATACCACTTGATCTGATAATCACCCTATAAGTGACCTCAGTGAAGATTTATTAAACAAAAGGTATTACAGACCCATGTGCTGGTGTGTGTTCTGTGTTATTGAAACAACGGATCGATCAGATTGCCAATACACAATAAATAAATGGAAAGATAGTAGAGAAATACAGTAAGCAACACAGAGACACAAACTATTTTTAATAAGGAGTTCACACTATTCTCCAGGGCCAGGTCTCCGGTCTAGCTTCAGTGGTGGCCTCATTTTATTATGTCTTTGAGCAGAGAAATTACAATACAGTGACTCAATATTAGTTCTCCTGAAGCATATTTTGCTTGGCAGGGTGGTTCTTGGATTCCCCAAGCCACTTGGAGTACACAGACTCTTGTTCTTCCTACCAGCTCTGTGACCCTCGCTCTACAGTGGAAAGAGCCAACTGTGATGCTCAATCTGGATAGATTCCTCTATGGGAAGGCTTGATTCTTCAAGATCTTTGTGCTCGACGTTGCCTATGGTCAACTCAGCCCTCTGTCTCCTCTACTTGGCTTTACTGCTCTCTGTGCTCAGTTCTCCTCTTAGGGTTCACTGTTAGCTGTCTCTCTTGGTTGCTTGGACTCTTCGATCTGAATCTCTCTTCTGATGTGTCATTCACTGTCTCTGTTCATGGCTTTAGCCATTCAATCTCCATGCCTGTTCGTTTCCTCTCCCGCCTGCATCGATTCGCCTGTCGCCTACGTTCTTGGGGTTCCCTGTTCAGCATCAGCATGAATGCTTGATAAGTAGCCATGCCTCCCCATCAGAACTACGCCAGCCTGCTCGTCAATTCGTTGCTTTCTCCACCGTGGCGGTCAACGGATCTCAAATCCCCTTAAATCACGGCTTAATTCCCTGTCAATTCTGCTCTGTCTATCAGACGCAATCTCAGCCGTCTGATCTGGGATCCTCAAAATCCAACGTCATTCTCACATCAAGCGTGGTTGACATGCTCGACCGATAATGCGCGATCGCCGTAGTTTTTCTCTCTCCTCCGCTGCCACTCGCCGATCACTGAGGGTGCTCACTCCGTTTTCTCCAAAACTGCTTACCGTTCAAGGGCGCCCCGATCAAACCGACAGTTTCCAGGGTGTGGGTCCCACCTTTGTATGATGGTGCTTTACCTTTTTCCGCCCATAGTCCTCTGGCTCCCAACATGACTGAGTGCTTAAGCCCTACCATTTCAACCCTGTTTGCCCGGTGATGCGCGTTAGCGCTAAGCGCTAACATGCATCGAAAATCAGCTCCTTATCCTAATCCAGGGCTCCCAGGGGCTATTTTGACCTCCTGCACAGTCTCCATGGGCCTCTGTCAGCGTGCTTTGACCGAGGTCCTTGTCGTTCCACATCGACCGCCATGGCCACTGGTTCAGGGTGTTTTCGATTACTGTTTTGGATTCTTCAAGGGTTTGTTCGACTTGATTTAGTCACGGTTCTATGACAGTCATTTATGGATCCGATTCAAATCAAAATCTCACTTGGAGAGAGGAGCACTACCACCCAGCCATGAATCACCTTTGATTCCCCCCGAGCTGAAGATCTGCCAAGGATCAACTATCCTCAATTGATCGATGCACTGGGTATTTAATAACATCTTTCATTATTTAGTTACCATTAGTGGCGTCCCGCTTTATGGATTTTTCCATTTGCCTGGTCTTATCTGGAAAATATCGTCTTTATCTCCGACGAAGCTTTTCCACATAAAATCTTGCCTTTATCTCCCACAAATCTTTTATGTCCAATGGATATTTATTTCCCATCCATCTGATGGATATCCAATCCATCCAAGCTTATCTATAATCACATCTAGAAGCTTTATCATGAAATATTCATCTCTATCCCATTCCTCATGGGATTTGGCAATAATCTCCTCTCTCTTGGTGCTCCACCCTCCAAGTGATTTATTTTATTAATTTATTTAATAATAAATTTTCTTTTGATATTACATATCACCTAACTTTCCTTAGCTTAGGTGTAGAATATTTTAACCCACAAAGGGGAGCATCAAACCTAGCTTTCCTCAACTTAGGTTTACAAAATTTAACACGCGAGGGATGATATCACACCTAGCTTTAACCTAGATTAGGTTTACAATAATGTAGTACACAAGGGAGGGGTGTTACATACTCCTCCCCTTAAATTTTACATCGTCCTTGGTGCATCACTGCATCATATCCTTGTTTACGGGTAGCTGGTTTCTAGTCAATAGCTTTCATGGCTCTACCATATGATGCAAATTTTCCGATGTACATCTGCCACAAGGAGTGCTCCCAGCATCTCTCCTTCCATAGCTACATCGGTTTCAAGGAGTGCTCCGAACATATCTCCTTCCATAGATACCTGTCACACATTTTTTTCAAGCCATTTGTGAGAATTTATCAATGCAAAGTTCAACTATGATAAATATCATAATCTGTTATTATTAAAGCAGCTATTGCTTATCATTTATTTTATCTGAAGAATGCATGTCCTTTACTTTCATTCTTTCAAGCATTTTTGTTCTTGTCGAACACCTGTTTCTTACAGTCTCTCTACATACAATACATCAGTTAGCATATTTTCCACATTAATATGCTTACAAGTTCATAACAAATTATTTCACATCACAATATATATTCATATACATATATTCCTCGTAATCAAACTGCAATTAACCATAGTTACTTATATCAATTTACTTTATTTCTTCTGGGTAACATCCAGATTGGTTTACCTGGCCAGACATCCATTCCATGACTACTGCATACCTACACACAAGGTATGTTATACACACCAATACACATTTCATTTTTCAACCTTGTAACATCTGTAGTCATATGGTCCCGTATGTACTATTGTACATAGTCCAGTTGTGGTACAACTTATAGTACCATATTCATGGTATCACTTGCATGACATAAACTTTATCCACATATTTTTCCACTATGTTAGTATCATACCAACATTCATTTTTCATGGTTCATCTATTAAGAAAGTTTTTATGTCATGTGGTTACAATTTTAATCGCATATTATTGGATTCATGCATACCTTCTGCTTAATGTTCTAAAGAAGATTATTAACTCATAGTTGTTGAAGTTTAAGATTTATGGGATCATTAATTCACCTTGTATGTTTTAATGCTGCCCTATTTATGCTTCAACAACCTGTTGACCATGCATAATTCTATGTAGTTATACATGAAAGTTTTTACTACTTACAATCCTACACTACTTGTATTTGCAAGTGTTTATGATCTCAGGGTATTTACATGTTAGCTCATTCTTAACATTAAATCACCCTTTACCAAAGGTTGAGTTATCTATTTATGAATTCTTGTTTGAATCACACAACATTTCCTTATGTTGTCTAGACACCTTATCAATGTAATCTAATAAGAGATCCTCTCAAAATTTAATGGTACACATTATGATATCAACCTATTTTAAATAGATTGTTCAATATCATTTAATTGACACAGGGGTCCATACCATTTGTGTGATTTCACAAATTACTTGCACTCAAGGGTACTTATAGGTTCTATTATACATATCCTTCAAAAGATGCACATGTCCTGGAAATCAGTTTAAGTTAAATTTCTACTTTAACCATACTTTCTTCCAACTGAAGAACGAGTCACATTGTAAGTAGATGCATTAATCAAAGGATTAATTTGACCACAATTTGTACAGTTATATAGTCTTTATACTAAAACTTTCTCTCACCATCCTTTACTTTGGTATAATATTTTTCTAGCAACTATACCATTTATCAATTATTCTTATAGTATGATGACCTTAATTTAATCTCTAACCAGAATCATAGTCTAGTATTGTGTGCCACTCAAGTAATGATATATTCCACCATTTTCATTAAAGGTTTCTTTGTCTAGCATGACTCCTATCATAGTCATGCATACTTTCCTATTTACTATTGGCATATAACAGTCCCAATATATAACTTCAATATAGTTCAATCAATTCCAATCCCCTGCATGTAGGAAAAACCAAATTCCTACATGTTATGCATTTATGTAAACATTAATAGCAGCATGTCATTGATTCTGCAAATCACAACTATGCCCAACATATAAGCAAAAAAGCATGTAGTTTATCATCAAGTCAATCATGCTCTTCCCTTCTACAAAACATACTCCCCGTTAATGGGATTTGGGGTAACCAATATCGTTACGATTGTTGAGCACTGACTGAATATGTAAGAGGCTATAAATACCATAATTCATGATGAATTGCTTACATGGAAGGTTCGTATGACTCATTACTATGCATGGATATTAAGCATGATCCTTTTTAAAACATGTTTATCCGAATAACCACTCAACCAGACTATGGTAACACATACAATTCATGATAATGCATAGGTAGGTGTATCATTACATAAAAATGATACATCCATGGTTTTCTCTATTATCTAATCTTCCTTTCGAAGATTAGATGATTTTATTTAGCCATGAATCTATATCGTAATTGTATTTGAATCTCTTACCTATTCGAACAATCAATTTCAATATAGTTTTTCCACATGGTCCATCAAACGGTTCATGTCATGGTTTGGGATGCTGATCCAATGGTAGAAATTGTGTTGGAGATTTACATGAAAGTCAACCCACTAGAAAATTTTTCTTATAGATGAATTATTGTTATAACACATATGGGTCATTTCGACAATGAATTATTGTGAAACATATCAACAATGGCCTTTTTATTATGATGACTAGTCAACTCTCGTCACTAAGTATTGAGAGTTCTTCATAGAGTTGACCACATGGAACAAGATAGGAGTGGATATAATTTATAAATATTATGTCGCTTTCTATGAGTGAATTTCTAACAACATCGTTAATTACAATGTATTTACTGTATAATTCCCTATACCTCAAATGTTTGTTTTAGTTGCAGCGATAAAGTTACACAATACTTATATTCAATATAACCTCAGCACATGTGAGCCTCCTTAGTGTCGCACATCATCATTACTTTTGAATTAAAGCAACTATAACATTTTAAATCCACAATCATAGCCATATGCAATGCTTAGTGTTGCACTACACTATTAGAATTCTTTATTCACTCCTTGAGTACCATAATCATACTTATCACTTGTACATCATGGTTACCGATAACTTAGTATTAAGAATTTTCATATAATGGTCTTCTCGATCACTCCTCAAGCCCGGCTATACATCTTAAATTTATTTTTAATCGTGAGAAGTATTAACGCATGAACCCACATATATATAACTTTGTTGCTTATAGTAAGCACATATATCACATATGTAGTAGGAGCTAAAATATAACCTTCAAGAATTAATATAATCCAAGCAACCCAATAAAGGTTTTTTTCTTTATTTATTTATATATATATATATATATATATATAAATGGGATCTCATATAACTTATTAAACATTAATAACATGTTTGTTGTTATGTTATTCTTCACGTTCCTTGCTGCCAGCTCATGAAGCATAAGTGTCGGCCAATAATTTGCAATACCATAGAAATTTGTGCAAGGTTATCTAGAAAAAATTTAAGCATGGTAACCAAACTATTCATCTTAACTATTATGCTAGTTCAAACAAAAATCATTATACCCAGTGCATCCTACTCAAATATTTATTTATATATATATATATATATATAAATGGGATCTCATATAACTTATTAAACATTAATAACATGTTTGTGTTATGTTATTCTTCACGTTCCTTGCTGCCAGCTCATGAAGCATAAGTGTCGGCCAATAATTTGCAATACCATAGAAATTTGTGCAAGGAAGGTTATTTAGAAAAAATTTAAGCATGGTAACCGAACTTTTCATCTTAACTATTATGCTAGTTCAAACAAAAATCATTATACCCAGTGCATCCTACTCAAATAAACCAAAAAATTTTACTGTACCCCTCTATAGACAACTTATTAGGATTTTACGAATTGAACTAAGGTGAATCGAACACACAACCTCAAACCCAAGAGGTGAATTCGAACACACAAACTTCTGATCTGAAGTCAGATGTGCTACCATTGCACCCTCTTTCTCTGTATAATCTATATACATTCACTGCATTATTGTATTGTGCTGTTTAGACAATGTCTTTACACCTTCTTTAACATAAATAACTATGATAATTCAACCAGTATATAATACACACAATAATTTGAAGCAGTACTATAGACTATGCATATACTCTTCTACTTAGCTACCTCCTTCCATTGGCAGCTTGAACATTCTCGAGCTTCTGGAATTTAGATGTTGCGTGTCTACTTTTATACGCTGCATTTCAGGTTATTTAGTTGCCCACTTAATAAAATCTTAATACAAACATTTTTTTGTTCAATCACGATTAAAATATACAAGATGCTTCGAAGACCGAATTTTAGGCCCACCTGCAATCAAAATTGATTAAGTAGCATGAGCGTGTCCCCTATGGCCACCAACTATGTGGAATCCTACCAGAACCGATTTTCTGAGTAATGCAGCCGTATAATGTAGAATTATGGGATTAGTTATTTTCTCATTCATTAATTTCGAATGGCCACTGTAATTGTCATCCAATATATAAATTATTTGTCGAGGTTTATCTCAAGTATATTTCTTTGACATTCCCTTTTTGTCTGGAAAAGAGATTGCGTGTAATGAATGGGAAGAAAATGTTCACGTGTAATTTTGCATGGGTTTTCAAACCTGTTTTATTGGCGACACATTAGTTGAATATCCTTCTCTCTTCGTCCAAAGAGTTTGCAGATGATGTCAAATCTGCCACAGCCCATCATTTCAGAATAGGGGTTTTTTTTTTAAATATAACTTGCTCCACATAAAGAGAGCAAGATACCATAAGATTGCTCTATTGCTAAATAGAGGAATGCGTAAGCATGTCTTGACAAAAGGAGAGCAAGGTGGGAAGTCGCTTGTCCGCGTGGGACCAGGTTTACTCTCCCCGTTTCTTTTCTGTTTGCTTTCCATCCAATGGGAATCCATCCAGCTAGCTTATCTTATTCTCTGCATCAATTGACTTGTACACTTCTACGACTTTCGGCTGAAGCTCCTCTTGCTTCTCCTAAATCTCATTTTCTATGGATTCCTTGGATGCCTCGAAGGTATACATGCTACCGTAGAGACTTTATTTTTGCCAGGTTTGTCAAAATGTTGTTGAGATTTTCTGTTTGGAGTAAAATAGGCAAAATCTCTGTAGGTGACAACAATAGAAATTCAGTTCCTAGATTAGCTCCAGGCTGTTGGGAGATGATTAATGCCTCCTATATTTGATGTGAGTGAGTTAATGAGGTTGTTAGATTCTCTTTGCTATATAACAGGCAACCATTCAGATTGTTTGCCATGAGGGTGAGAGTTTTGTGAGGATTTCATTTTGTAAACTCCTGTTTGATTAATAAATTGCCGATGCCTATGTTGTGTGGACGTAGCCCAGATTGGTTGGGTGAACCACATTAAATTTTTGTGTCTTATGTGCTTGACATATCAGATGTATATTTTTGTTTAATTTCCGCTGTGCATCTGATCTCCAACAAGTGGTACCAGAGCATGTTGGAGGTGGCTGTGCGTGGCGTCCTGGAGTCTGCGTGCTGGACGTGCTGAGATAACTTGCGTGGTGTTGTGCGTTGCTATGCGTACTGATTGGCAGTGCTCTGGTGGAGGGTGCGTATGCGTGGTCCTGACTGCTGCTGCGTAGAGACCAGTATACAATGTCCCGAGCCCGTTGCGTGTGAAGACTCTCCGGTGAGCTCTGGATCGGGCCAGTACACTACAGCATGGTTGGGCAGACTCAGCATATTTCGGCTGTCAGCATATTGCGTGTTTGAACCTGCAATTTTGCGCTGAGTAAAGGTATGCAATGCGTTTGGCATATGGTTAGTTGGATCTCCATGCGTTTGAAGCGATAATGCAAATAATGCGGAGAATTGTTGTTATTGTTTTTTTTTTTTTTTTTAAACTTGCGTTGAATTCCTGAGTGGACCTGCGTTGGTGCTGTTGGTGCGCATGGTTGCTGCGTTGAGAGTCATTCTCACTTTATTCTGGTTTGCGATGTGCCAACGGTTCAACACATTCATGTTTTTTTTTTTAAATCTGATAAAAGGTGGACAGAGATTCATGGTTTTCCAAATCATATAACATATATATGTTCAAAAACGTTGCTGCGTGGAGCTTGTGGAAGTTTTAAAGGGCAGATTTTTTAAATTATATAACATATATATGTTAAAAAAAAAAGGTTGAAACGCATATGTTACACACCATATTACAAACCATATGTTACACATATGTTACAAACCATATTAACGTAATGGAAAGTGTAAACATATGTTAAATGGTGGATTAATATTAAAGTGGGTGAACGCATATGGTGGAGTAGTTTTTTGGTGGAGCGGATCAATCCTTCCATTGGTGATTCGAACTTTTTTTTTATGGTGTGTGGTGAGATATATATTTGTTATAAATTGCAGAATTGGTACATTGTGATTCACACAGCAAAATATTGTTTTTTTTTTTTTAAAGGCAAAGGCAGAAAGGCAGAGGCGGTTTTTTTATTGCTGGTATTTAAAGTTGGATATTGGAGATTATTGTGTTTTTTGTTGATACAAAATGGCGAAAACTCAGAGTGCCCGATTCGAAATCGAGAAATTTAATGGCAAAAATAATTTCGAGATCTGGAAGGTAAAGATGCATGATCTGCTGGTAGAGCAGGGCGTGGCAAAGGCATTGTTGGGCAGGTCCAAACTGCCTTCCCCCGTGACAGATGATGAGTGGAATGAATTGGATGGAAGAGCCTTGAGCGGAATTCGATTGTGTTTGGCTGATGATGTTGTATTTAACATCGTGTCAGAGAAGACTGCAACTGGTTTGTGGACGAAGTTGGAAAAGCTGTATATTACGAAATCCTTGACAAATCGGATTCTCCTGAAACGACAGCTTTACAGTATGCGGATGAAAGAAGGTACCTCGATTACTGATCACCTGAATGTTTTTAATACCTTACTGGTGCAATTAGACAGTCTAGATGTGAAATTTGATTCAGAGGATAAGGCAATAACTCTATTGTGTTCATTGCCCGAATCCTGGGATCACTTTGTTACTTCCATAAGCTTTAATACAGCAGACATTCTTGAGTTTGACGATGTTGTTGGAGCCTTGTTGTCTAAGGAGACGAGGAAGAGGTCGAATGCAAACACCTCTACGTCAGAGGTAATGATGGCCAGAGGTCGCTCAAAAGAGCGACACTCTGGGGGAAAGCATAGCGACTCTCGTTCAAAGTCCAAAGGAAAGAAGACAAAGGTGAAGTGCTGGCATTGTGGCAACACTGGACATCTGAAAAAGGATTGCTGGAAGAGAAAGCAGGCTGCTAAAGAAGTCTCTTCGACAGAAAAGAAGGAAGCCAACACCACAGATACAGGTTCAGTATCTGGTTCAGGTATGAGTGATGAGGTATTGTATGTTAATGTTTCAAAACATGATCAACATTGGTTGTTAGATTCTGGGGCATCTAACCACATGTGTATTCATAAATATTGGTTTAAGACATATAGATCAGTTGATGATGGAGTCGTGTACATGGGTAATGATGTCACTTGCAGTATTGTTGGAATAGGAAGTATACAACTGCAAATGTTAGATGGCACAACCAAATTGTTAACTGATGTGAGACATGTACCAGATCTAAGAAAAAATCTAATTTCATTAGGAGCACTGGATACAAATGGATATAAAACTGTAATTCAAGGTGGAGTTATGAAAATCTATAAAGGTATTTTACTAGTGATGAAGGCTAAGAAGGTAGGAAATCTTTTTCAATTAGAAGGTAGAACTGGGTCAGATCATGTGTCGGTGTCTGAACAGGAAAGTAGTTCCATTCGCCTATGGCATCAAAGGTTGGGCCATATGAGCGAACTCGGGTTGAAAATTTTGGCTGATCGCAAGTTACTTCCTAATCTAAGATCTGGAAAGTTAGATTTCTGTAAACATTGCTTGTTTGGAAAACAAAGTAAACAAAAATTTAAAACAGGCAAACATACTAGTAAAGGAATACTTGATTATATCCATTCAGATGTTTGTGGTCCAGCCCCTACAGCGTCATATGGTGGCTCGTCATATTTTGTATCGTTTATTGATGACTTTTCTATAAAAGTGTGGGTCTACATGTTGAAAAGGAAGTCTGATGTTTTTACAGTTTTCAAGCAGTTTAGAGCATTGGTAGAAAACAGCACTGGTAGAACTATAAAATGTTTAAGAACTGACAATGGTGGTGAGTTTACTTCCAAGGAGTTTGACAGCTATTGCAAGGATGCAGGGATCGAGAGACATAAGACCACAGTTTATACTCCTCAGCAGAATGGAGTTGCTGAACGCATGAACAGGACTCCTCTAGAGAGAGCAAGGTGTATGCTGAGTAACGCCGGGTTGCAAAAGGAGTTGTGGACGGAAGTAGTGGCAACAGCTTGTTATGTGATAAACCGATCTCCATCAACGGCGATAGGCTGCAAGGTTCCGCAAGAGGTATGGAAAGGACACCCTTATGACTATTCTAAACTCAAAGTGTTTGGTTGTGAAGCATATGCTCTAGTGCCTAAACATCAGCGAACTAAATTAGATCCAAAGTCTAAAAGGTATATCTTTGTTGGGTATGGTGATGGAACGAAGGGATATAGATTGTGGGATCCTACTACCCGCAAAATCATTATCAACAGAGATGTAAAGTTTAATGAATCCTCTCTTGTACAGTTAGATGTAGATAGTAGATTGAAACAAGATGATGTATTTGATTTCCAACACATTCAGTTTGACAGCATTTCTAATGATAGTCATAACGACCATAGTTCAGATTCTAGTCATGAACAGGTTTCAGAATCAGATTATGAACAGGGTTCAGATGGAGGTCATGAACAGGTCTCAGATGGCGATCATGAAGAAGTTCCTACAGATGATAGACAGCCAATTGTGGAAGCACCAGAAACATTCTTAAGGAGGTCTACAAGGATCAAACGCCCTCCGAGAAGGTATGATGATCATGTTACTTCAGTTGCTTTGACCGCTAATGATGATGAACCTTTGTGTTATCAGGAAGCTGTAGAAGGTTCAAATAGTGACAAGTGGAAAGCAGCCATGAAGGACGAAATGATGGCCTTAAGTAAGAACGGTACATGGGATCTGGTTGAGCTTCCGAAAGGCAGGAAAACTGTGGGGTGTAAATGGGTTTTCAAGCTGAAACGGGGTGTGAATGATACGGAAGACAGGTACAAAGCACGGCTGGTTGCAAAAGGGTTTTCTCAGAAAGCCGGTATTGACTTTCATGAGATTTTTTCACCAGTGGTTAAAATTGTTTCAATTAGAATTGTGTTAGCATTAGTGGCTTTGCTTGATTTAGAGTTGCAGCAGTTAGATGTTAAGACTGCATTTCTACATGGTGACTTAGATGAGGAAATATATATGGAACAACCAGAAGGGTTTGTTCACCATCGCAATGAGAAATTTGTCTGCAGGCTCAAGAAGTCATTATATGGCCTGAAGCAGTCGCCTCGGCAGTGGTATAAGAAGTTTGATTCTTTCATGTTGAGTCAGAAATATGTTAGAAGTGAATATGATCATTGTGTTTATTTTAAACAGTTGAATAATGGCATATTCATTATCTTGGTATTGTATGTTGACGATATACTTTTAGCAAGCAGAAGCATAGAAGAATTCAACAGGTTGAAGGCTCAGATGGCAAGGACATTTGATATGAAAGATCTAGGAGCAGCAAGACAGATTTTGGGCATGGAGATTTTTAGAGACAGGAGCAATGGTAAGCTATGGCTTTCACAACAAAAGTATATTGAGAAAATACTTTTGAGGTTTGGTATGAATAATGTGAAGCCTGTTTCAGTCCCTTTAGCTTCCCATTTTAAGCTTTCTTCGAGTTTATGTCCTAATACAGATGAAGAAAAGGATTATATGTCTCGAATTCCATATGCCAATGTAGTAGGGTGTTTAATGTATGCGATGGTTTGTACTCGACCAGATATTTCACATGCAGTTGGGGTTGTCAGCAGGTATATGGCAAATCTGGGTAAAGAACACTGGTCAGCAGTGAAATGGGTGCTTCGGTATCTGAGAGGCACAAGTAGTTATTGTATCACTTACAATAAGAGTAGTGAATTTGTTTGTGGATATGTTGATTCCGATTTTGCAGGTGATTTGGATAAGAGAAGATCAACTTCAGGGTATGTCTTTACTCTTGCAGGTGGAGCTATAAGCTGGATGTCAAAGCTACAGAACATTGTCGCTTTATCCACTACTGAAGCAGAATACATTACTACTTCACATGCTTGCAAAGAGGCGGTTTGGTTGAAAGGTTTGCTTGGTGAGTTTGGTAGGTTACAGGACAACATCAGGTTACTTTGTGATAGTCAAAGTGCAATACATTTGGCTAAGAATCCGGCCTATCATAGTAAATCAAAGCATATTCCAATTAAGTACCATTTTGTAAGACAGGTTATCACTGAAAGGGGAGTCTCTCTTGAAAAGGTGCATACAAAGAAGAACTGTGCAGACATGTTCACGAAACCAGTTTTGTTAGAGAAGCTACGCTGGTGTTTGGCTTCTCTTGGCTTGCAGAAAAGATAAAATAATAATAACAGGGCATCAGGCTAATTGTTGTCAAGGTGGAGATTGTTGAGATTTTATGTTTGGAGTAAAATAGGCAAAATCTCTGTAGGTGACAACAATAGAAATTCAGTTCCTAGATTAGCTCCAGGTTGTTGGGAGATGATTAATGCCTCCTATATTTGATGTGAGTGAGTTAATGAGGTTGTTAGATTCTATTTGCTATATAACAGGAAACCATTCGGATTGTTTGCCATGAGGGTGAGAGTTTTGTGAGGATTTCATTTTGTAATCTCCTGTTTGATTAATAAATTGGCGATGCCTATGTTGTGTGGACGTAGCCCAGATTGGTTGGGTGAACCACGTTAAATTTTTGTGTCTTATGTGCTTGACATATCAGCTATATATTTTTGTTTAATTTCCGCTGTGCATCTGATCTCCAACAAATGCTTCTTAATATTGGGAAAAACCTTTGTTTTCTAATAACTCATATTTACAAGAATTGAAACCGAAGTATCTTTATGTCAAAGCTTGGAGAATCTTGGAAGCCATTTTCCAGATAACAAACAGAGCAAGTATCTTGTTTCTTTAACAGAAGCACGCCGCGGTGGAGTCCTTGGGAATAATGGCCTGCGGAAAACCATCTTCGGACGACTGAAACCCTAAGCAGTACTCATCTAGCTCAGAGTTGTTTTGAAATCGTCTGTTAGGAAGACAGGATTATAGACGCACCTAACAAGCTGTTGTCCTATTCATGGTTATCATTATTTTCTTTCTTTAGGATTTTATCCTATCTTGCTCTGCATTTGTACATTAATCTTCTAACCTTCACCGCAGTCCCACACCACTCATCCTCATCCCTTGCAAGGATTATATAAGATGCCCATCACCAAGTCGTTAATTTTATTGACCACATTTTTGGATATCGTGCTACTACAAGTTGTACTTCTATCGTTCAGAAATGATGCCACTCAGAACCGTTCCATCGCTTCATTGGCGAAAGCTTGCATGGAGGTGTTTAACTAAGAAACCTGTATACCATCCCATCTTACCTCAACCTTCCAATAGCAAGACACCATCCAACAAATGTCAGCGCAATCAATTGTTTAACAAGAAAACCCGAAACCCACAACATTATTTATTTACCTGCTATGGTTAGCACGATTCCAACCATTCATTCATTCTACCATTCCAAAACCTATTTCACTCCATGATCGACTCATTCAATGACAAACATATTTCTATATATGAAACTCAATGGTGAAAAACATATTTCTATATATGAAACTCAAGGGTGTAGAACTATGGAAGGAAAACATTGTCACATATACTCCACTTCATGAATACCGAGATAATGATACTTAGATAATGGGTTGTCAATAAGAGTGGTTTCATGGAAGGGAACAATCGTTGATCTTTTGGAAACAACCATCTAGTGCTTTTCCAGTGTGATGATGCCTTTAAAGAAACCCATAGTACCGAGCGCTTCTAAAAACTAAGAAAACCGAGCTTTTAAGGGGGTGCAAATTATAGAAACAATGTTGCTTTTACAACAGATTTTTCTTAATTCATTTGGTTTCCATGAGTAAAAAGCCTGCGGCTTACCATTCTCTTCTCCAAAAAGCCACCGCCTCCCCATCAACAGGGCTTATATGCTAATGGTAGTTAGAGGATGATTAATGATAAGACTTATCTCACTCATCGAGATCCTCCTTTCATTCAGATAATCCACATCTTTATTACAGAAACATCGCGGTGCTATGTGATTGCTTTTACCAGCACGTCACACATGACCCTCTCGACGTGTTTGAGATAATTCTTATCTGCACCCGCCTGTAGTATCTCCTCTATATTTATAAGGATTCCGATTTGAGGCTTTTCACAAAATGAAATGCTCAGAAATCTAATCCCCTTGTTTTGAATCGCGCTTCCCTTTGAATGGATAAAGGCTGAAATTCCTCAACTTTCCAACTCACAAGAGGAAATTTTAGTCATCCGATCACTCCGACTGGTATTTCTGAAACTACATATAAGCTCGAACATATCTGAATTCATGTGGATAATGGAATGAACCCCATCCCGAAGTTTCGCCTTCTAATTTTTATGCAGGGGCTAGCGGATTACCATCAAATGCATGTGTATGATAGCTTTCAACCACAAATGGAGATGAAACTTTACAGCGATGCCTTTGATCGTCTGGCCAAAGGATATATATATATTTTTATATCTCGGCTCTGCTTATCATTCTTATCTGTCTCACTTCCATACCCTTTTGTTAATAGTTTCTACGGGGTCTTATCTTCCGCCTTAAACTATTCCATTCAAAAGAGTATCCTATGTCATTGTTGGGACAATGTATATGCAATTCCTATATTTTTCCTGCGTTGATATTTTTCCATGGTTCCAAACGACGTATGACATGGATGATTGTGTATGGATGGTTATGTCCCATTATAATTACATTTAGCAGTTTAAATAAAACGAACGGGACATTTTTTGATTCATACATCACATAGGATCGATTCTCAATGAAAGGTTTATTAAAAAAAATGATAATAGAAACTAGATAGACTACGTAGAAACAATTTCAATCGTGAAAGCACAGAAAAAGCATAATGTAGAACTGGAATGCTAACTTAGGATGTCTCGCCCAGAAATGTCCTCTCTTGTGAAGTCCACTGAAGACAATAGAGGATGAAGCCACGGATTGTCATCGTTGTTGGGAAATTGTATATGAGGAGGAGGTAGAGCCGCAACATTCATGTTGTTTTAGCAGTTAGATTGTCTATATTGTACATCGAAAATTGTATGAAACTAACTAGTTATATGGCCTTTGTTTTGGCCTTATTAAGATTTTGATTCGATGGCTATAATGTGGCGGCAAGCCGTAGTCAACCCCGCCGATGACTATAATGTGGAAACAAGCCGAATGGTTTCCAAGAATTTAATTGCTAACTTTAATTTGGGAGGCATTATTCTGTATTGGTATTAATGGATATTATTCCTAAGATTCGAGACGAAATCAGTCGACCCATTAATAAACCAGTGAAGGTGTAGTATGTTCTAAACAAATAACGATTAAGTTTGACCTTTAATCCTTAAGTCTTGCATTGATTTTTTTTTCTTTCTAGGTTCGATTCAAGCTAATGGGACAAGTAATGAGGCCTCGGCCTCAGCGAAAATTCCATTCACCTCTACCAACAAAACTTTACGGAGGTAGATGAGTCCATAGGCCACAAGGCTTGCACTTGTGCTTTGATACCATTTGTCACGTACCTCCTTAGCCTATCTAGGAATTTCGCCCTTAGGCTCCATTCATTTAAAGATTACTTCATTTACAGGTACAGTGATTACAATACTCTTTATATCAACCCTTAGTCATCAAGACGCAACTAGGAAAAGGGTTATTTTTTAGCATACAATTATTAGAACTCTTTGATATCCTTATCATATTTGGAATAAATGTTGAGTTTTGTTGTAACTAAATAGGCTAGGAACAATGATTAAAATCTAAATACCCGTATGAGACATGACATCATCAGTTATGCAGCATGCAAGAGTATCAAGCTTCCTTACTCATGACATAGATAGTGGTGAATCATAGACAACTCTATGGGAGACATTCCTGTATAACTGTTCCACAATGCATAAACCTTTGCATAATACCAAGCATACTATCCCTCCTTATCAAATGTAAATATGGTCATAATAACCTTGACATGCATATGCAATCACATGTGAGTCACATGCATTATTCTAACCATCATTTCCATAAGAGAGGAAATTAAGCAAGCCATAATGATTTAACATCCTATCAAGTAAGGATTAAACATGAAACACATACCATGCAAGTAAATCTCATCTGAATAGAGGGAAACATCATTAAATCTATTAATATCCAAGCACAGGTAATTCATTCAAATATTCTCAAAACTAAGGAAACTACTCATAAGGAAATTGGAACGGTAACAGAGAGAGAGAGAGTAAGAGTCAACATACAACCATTCCATGCAAATGACACCAACTAAATCTCACTTGGAGAGAG
The DNA here is from genome assembly GCA_031772625.1 of Pinus tabuliformis. NCBI lineage: Eukaryota > Viridiplantae > Streptophyta > Pinopsida > Pinales > Pinaceae > Pinus > Pinus tabuliformis. The sequence continues at coordinate 815,335,411 of CM062819.1, read as the reverse complement.
GAGCACCACCACCCAGCCATGAATCACCTATGATTCCCCTCGAGCTGAAGATCTTGCCGAGGATCAACTGTCCTCAATTGATCAATCCACTGGGTATTTAATACCCTCTTTCATGATTTAGCTACCATTAGAGGTATCCCACTTTATGGATTTTTCCATTTTCCTAGGTATTATCTCGGAAATCTTGCCTTATCTCCCATGACTCTTTTCCACATAAAATCTTGCCTTTATCTCCCACAAAGCTTTTATGTCCAATGGATATTTATTTCCCATCCATCTAATGGATATCCAATCCATCCAAGCTTATCTAGAATCACATCTAGAAGCTTTATCATGAAAGATTCATCTCTATCCCATTCTTCATGGGATTTAGCAAGCATCTCATCTCTCTTGGTGCTCCACCCTCCAAATGATTTATTTTATTAATTTATTTAATAATACATTTTATTTTCATATTACATATCGCCTACCTTTCCTTAGCTTAGGTGTAGAATATTTTAACCCACAAAGGAGGGTATCAAACCTAGCTTTCCTCAACTTAGGTTTGCAACATTTAACACACAAGCGAGGATATCACAACTAGTTTTAACTTAGCTTAGGTTTACAATAATGTAGTACCACAAGGGAGAGGTGTTACAAGAACCTAAGATATTTAAAACATTAATTTAGCATGAAATAATAATTTTTTCTTAAAATTATCATTTTTGTCTTGTCTTTTTTTTCTTAAATTTTAATTTTTATCTTGAGCCTTTTTTTCAAAGCCACTTGTCTTTGGTGCTTTACAAAGCCCTTTGTCTTAAAATTTTATCATTTTGTCTTGTCCCCCCTCTGCTGATATTTGGTGTGCCCGTGCAAGTTTAAGTCTTCCTTTCTGTGTGGTCTAGGGTCCTAAGAAGTTTCAGGTTCCTCTTCTCTATCTCACATTAGAAAATGCTCCACATCGAGCCACCCCATATCACTCTTATTCAACAGCCAAGAGGTGTCGCGCAAGAGGAAGCTCTACATCAAGCCACCCATGAGTACTCTGTAATGAAAATTCTCCACATCGAGCCACCCCTAAGAACTTTGATGCAACAACCAAGAGGCGTCACGACAAGAGAACTCTACAATGAAAATGATCCACATCGAGCCACCCTTGAGCACTTTGACGCACATCCGAGAGGTGTAGGGCAAGAGGAACCTTTGCTTCAAGCCACCCCTGAGCACTTTGCAATGTAACCACACCTCAAGTTTTTCTACTACCCGGGTATGTTCAACGCCCTCTCCACATTGGGGGAAGTGGGTAGAAGAGAAACTTCATAGTTGTGGTGACCATGTGGGAATCCCTTTTTTTTAAATAAAAAATTCTGGGTATTAATTTTTACAACTCTTTAGGCTGCAGACATGTAATGAATGAGTATTCCCTAGGTGGTGGACCTCCAGAGTACCAATGATAAGTAGTATGATGCAGAGAGTAGAAAAAATACATGGCAAAATTGGTATCAAGGATCATGGGTTGGTTACATTGTAGCACACTGGTTGCAATTAACAAGTGAGGCAACTGCTACTTCACCAAAACAATGAATGTGGATGGATCTTGTAAGTACTTTTTTTTCTCTCTTCGTATTAATTCTTAGATGTAAGCATATTTTTCATATGAAATTCATTTATATTGGGTTTAGAAACAAAATAGTAATATATGGGATTAATGAAAATCTAAATTTTGAACACACGCTTTGCAAAATTAATATTTGTTGGATTACTTCAATTAGGAAAACAACTGCCACAAGCTGAATATCATTGTTGAATTTGAACTTTCATGGTTTTTCCCTGGTTCTTGGATCATAAAAGGAATTTTATCAATGTACATTGAATAGGGATCTAAAATAGGGTTTCGTTATATTTCCTTGGGAGAAACTTAGCCTCCCAAAATGGTACCCTGATATCTGCCTATACATGGGCAAATACCACATTTTTTGATTTAGTTGTCAAAGGTTAATTCTTGAACTTGACTCCATGTGTTCACCTTACCTTGGCATAGGAGTCCCTCTAACAAAATATTTCTTCCACTCCTTCTGCTAAAACAAAGGAAAATTATCATAACGCAACCAATAAGAGAGACAGAGCATGCAAATGGGTTGTTGCTGGAAACTTCTTCCAAGATTAATATGGAAAATGATCGGTTAGGTTTGAAAGGTTTCATTATACAAAGAAGCCTTTCAACCCTATAGATGATCATGTTAAGTTTAAGTGAAAGTCCAAAACTGGTAAGGATTCCAAGAAGCCCAAGTAGTCAATCTCTCGAGGAAAAAAGCTCACAAAAATCTAAGTTCTCTCTTTATTGTTGGTGGTACCAAGAAGGAAAAGCATTCATCACCTCCTTTTGTAAGAGACTCCAATTCATATGATTCTTCTACAATAAAACCCTCCTTTGTTTATTCATATTATTCTTCAACTCAATCCAGGCCATGTTTGAGTAAAACGTCCAAAGGGTACTCGAACAAAAGGAGTGGGATGGGTCAAAGTCCGTCACATTCTGTCCAACAAGTGAAAATGTGGATTGGGACTTTCACCCACATGGGGAGAAGTGTCTCCACAGAACAAACTCCTCAACAAGTGAAAATGTAGATTGGGACTTTCACCCATATGGGGAGAAGTGTCTCCACAGAACAAAAAATTCAGCTCCATCTAAAGGTGCCTATAAGCTCTCACTCCTTGGGAAGGAGAGCCATGTTGTAACATAGTTCACCTACTTGGAATATAGAGAAACTAAGCAAGTTTTATAGGAGGAGATTGAATTGCTTATTGCATTTTATGTTAGACTCAATTCATAAGTAAAATACTTCTCTTTAAATAAAAATGAAGTATGTTTATAGGAATGGCCAGTCAATATAAAATTTGGAAATTATGTAAATAAACACCCATGACCATATTCTCTTGGTTTTCCTCAACTGGGATAGAACTTAATGCAAGGTTTAATAGACTTATTACACCATGCAAGCCTTGAGACAATAACTTATAAAGTTATAAGATCTATGGATTGGGGTGTTGTATAAAATTATGGTTTGTAAGGAATCAATTGATATTCCATAAGACTTGTAATACATATTGCTTGTTATCATGTTTTAACTACCCAGGTATGGTAGAGAAGGGTATCCCATTCCTTGGTTTGTGCAGATTGAGGGGAAAGAGAGATGGTGGGTTAGAATTGTTGTAGGAGTTAACATACTATGATTTTCTTGGAAATTGGGCCATGTGAGAGGACTATAGCCATCCATAAGATAAATTTGTCCTTGTGGACTCACCGTCCCATTTTAGGGGTGGCCCTATTAGAAAGAGAGTATGGGAAACAAAGAGCCTATGGTTTGGTGAAACATCCTTCATCTTTCATCTACATTGTTTAAGGCTTGAGCAAGGGAGATTTCAACACAGGAAATTGAGAAAGGGTGATTTCAGCAAGGGGGATTTGAGCAAGGGTGGTTCAACAAGAGAGGATTCAGATTATAAGGCTACCACAACCATCCTTATTGTTTTTTGGTGTTTTGGGCAGTGACAACTGTAGTTTTTGACTTGTTTTTGGTTTTTTTTGCATAGCTATAACTATCCTTGAGTTTCTATTTTTCAATATAATTTTCCCTATTTCCTACTTTTTAAGGGGTCAAGTTTCCAACATGTTTCCATTACGAATACCTATTTATGATGAATTGAAATGATGTTTATGTTATTATTTGATGTTTGTTATGTTTACAAGAGAAATATATGCATCTATAACATTGAATATATCCTAGCCTTGTATAGCTAAAGGAAGTATCCTTGTATAAAGTGACCCACCACCATCTGTGTTGGATCACTCTACCTAACTTCTACTTGCCTATCACTTAATAGGGTGCCTGACTATGCCTACAAAGATACCACGTAACTATGTAATGCAACTATTTTTTCCCATATACTATCCAAGTGAACCCTCCAATTCTCAACGCTCTCTAAAAAAAAAAATAGTTTACCCAATTACTCTCCCAACACATAATAAGTGTATGCATTTATTTAGGGTTTAAAACCTACTCGGGTCATCAAAATGCCTCCCTAGATATTCCATAAGGATATCCCATAGTAGACCCTATGTTGCATCTCCCTTATAAACCCTCATTGCCAACTTATAAGACCTTCATGTTGATGTTATCTGATGTATCCTTAATCTCAACTTGTGTAGTCATGATTGTACTACCTACAAGCATTTAAACTCCAATCTTAGGATATCCCTCCACTCTTCTATTATCATCTCTAACTACTACAACATCTTACCTGGAGTATACATAGTCTCTCAACCATCTCGGTTGAGCCTCCATATCCTCTCTATGCTCCCACTCTACCCTATACCTCGTTGTATAAAACATGACTGGATTTAGCCTAGGAATTATAAGCACATCTCCCCACTTTTTCTTCTTTATTAGCTACTGCGGTAAAGGTGGATTGTAGATATCCCTTCTTAGTAATTGGAGTATAAAGCATGGCCCCTAAATCTAGACTATTAGGTCTCTTCTCAACATTTGGCAACTTAGTTTGGCCTTGTTCGTATTCACCTAGTCCTCCCATGTCTTTGTAACCCATGGCTTGGATTACGGGGAATCCCTTTCTGTAGGTTTGGATTTATAATTAGGCAGACACTTGGGTTACTACACTTTGAACTACTAGGGAATTTACCTTAATCCCTTGCACGAATCGGCCATAGACATCCGCAATTAACTAGCAGCGGGTGGAGGAGCTGAGCTCAGGGATGGTCGCTTTTGAAAATTGATCTATGAAGGAGGGTGGCTTCAATGAGTAAATGTCACTCGTGTCTAAGCGATGACTAGTGGAATGGGAGGAGGAATCCCTGAAGGAATATTTCGAGGCTTGAGGCATGGTTAATGACAGGGGACTGAGTATGTGACAACAACTCAAATTTCTTTTACGGAGGTGGCTAGAAGTTGGAAGATTATGGATGTGATTAGTAGTGGCAGTGGATGAACTACTAGGTATAAACACTAGTATCTAGTTATCCTTACAAGAGTGTGATAATGTCGATTATTATGAAGATTATGGAAAGAGATATACACTATCATTACCATACCTTATATGTGCTATACTTTGTACAAGTGATTACACTGATGTTGACATTATGTCATTGTGTAAGATCCATATGCATTGATTACAAATGTGACAAGGGTTGTACAACTCAGCTTATACTACAATGTAAGCAGTAGAAATGGGACCTGATCTAGTTATACAATGCTTATAACTTATAAGGCATACATTTTACAGTCCCTCCTCTTAACAACGTGATCATATATCCTGATCATTAGGATAGCTCTAGTCTTTGGTATCTTGGCCTCTACTTTGTGTACAAGGTCATGATCTGCATACAAGGCTAGCTCAGGGTAAGAATATATACCATAGACCTAATATATCCTAATGATCAGGATACCAACAAGGAGTATACTTAGGTATTATGCAGTGGGTTCTTCTAATTGATGAAGATTATTAACAAGGCTCGACCAGAACAATAGGTACCTAGGAGTGGTACCAAAGAATAAGTAAGGCAAGTGAGATTCCTATGAAATTTTTTTGGAAGTCGGTGTAAAAGCTAGCTCTATGGGAAGTCGATGAACATTGGTTGGTTGTTTGGGGAATTCATTCCAAAGGTAAGTCGTGAAGGTTTTTGAAGTAGGTGGGTTGATGGTAGCATAGTCATTCTTAGTGTTGTACCCAAATTCATTCTTGGCTGAAGCAATAGGTGCTAAGTAAGTAGGGTAATGTTAGCCTCACTCTCATGTGATGAAAACAATTATAAGTCCAAAGCAATTAAATTAATTAAAATAAAGAAAGTTTGATTTAATCCTACCTTTCTAGATTGAGTTTGTTCCTCATGGTTAGGAGACAGTTTAGGCTTAGTTGGTTGAGAGATTCTCTCCAACTAGTTAGGCTCCTATATTAGTGTGTTGTTGAGATATTTTCTCAACCAAGTTTGTTCAAGATAGATGCACTATCTTGAGACAGCTTCCTGATGTATTTATATATATCATAAACATTATTTTAATAATGAAATTCATGAGAATGAGAGACTACAGGAAAGTCACTCATGCCTTTTCCACCATGTATGGTTTTTCTATATGTCTGATATTTATTTTATGAGTGTGAGTGTGTTATTATTAGTTTGTTCAGTTTTATTCATGTGGTATCAGAGCTTCCAATGAATCCCAAGTGGGATTTCCACTTCTAGTATAATCATATGGACCATTCTCTGTGGCAGTAGGTTGCTTGAAAGTTGCAGTCTGGTATAGAGGTGTGCTTAGAGCGCCGTATGGGTCAAAATAATTTGTGAAGTTCACAAGAATTGTAGAAACACTCAACTCTTTTCCTTGGACACCTGTTTGCACATTTTCACAAAAAGAAGCGGACGAATCCTCTGCAATGGAATCTGTGTCATTCTTAACCATGGTAGCCATTGTAAGCTGAAGTTCCTTGTCACTGATGCACCTGACCGATACTATTGTCAAGCTGGGATTTCTACACGACTCGGGAGACCAACGGGATCTACTCGAAAGCAGGTTGTGGATAAAGCCCTGGCTGATTTGTGAATTGTGTTGCTTCAATCCATGCATCACCAGGTTTTGTGCGATGGCCATGGTCATGGATGGCTAAGCAATTGAAAGCCTGGGTATGCAAAGAACCCAACCCATGCAGTGGAGTCTACTGGAATGAATCACCGTGAGGAAAGTAGCCTTACCATGGAGAAACTTTTGAGAAGCGGATGCGTGGTGCAGCCAATTGTTAAGAGAGTGAGTTGTGAAGGGGCAGCTCTGTCTTGATCAGTGGCAGAGAGAGAGTCAAAAGACTTGGAACAATCAGTCATCCCATCACTTTCTAATATGGCAAGGGCTTCTCGAGTGGTGGCAGATTCAACAACTACACTTATATCAGATATTGTTTTTACAATCTCCACCAACAAACCAGGTCAATCAGCTGTTTCAATGTAAAGAAAACTGTGATTTGGACCATCATCATATATACGTATGCGTGTAGCAATATCCACATCAGGGTTTTCTTTTGGGGGCACAATCCCAAATGCCTCTCCCAAGGCCAATTGAGTAGAAGATTCTGGATGATACTTCAATAAATTGTTTATAATAGTAAGACGTATTTGTTCCAGTGATTCTGGATCATCCACTTTCCTGCCTGTGTCTGCTCGGGTTATAGAGAATGTGTTGTGCTTGCCAGAAGAGTCCAATAACACATTTTCTTTCACAACATTCAAACCCAGATCTCTAAGGGCCACCATTGTATCAACTAGAGCACCCAGATGAGACAGAGACATCAGTTGTCCTGAACTTAGAATGAGGTGCATCAAAACGAATCAAACTCTGGATACTCCTCAATGAGCCAGGTGAAATTTGTACCTCTCCATTTGTGTTCTCCTATAAATTTTCTTTAGCTTCTGTGCATGAAGTTCCATTATTCCTTGGATCATTTGTTGCGTTGTAGTTTATGATGCCCACTGAATCTAATCTTCCATAAGCACAGTCCAATTTTGCTGACTCCGAATCACCAGAGATGTTAGCGCCCCCAAATTGAAATGTTTACCATGATCCACATTCCATAATGTGGCAAAGTATAACGTGATGCAAGGAAGCCAATTTACAAAGCCCACTTTCATCCTCGTCCTCATTGCATGTCAATAACGTTTTTTGTTTGGACTTCACACGTTAGAGAAAATATTGACTCGCACGTAATATTGTTCTGACATACGCATACCTTCCAGGAAGTCAATCGGTCCAGTCAACCTATGAAGGGTCGTTGAAATTATTTTGTGGTTGTATTTGTCAAAACCAAAATAATGTGGAACTGTGTCATTTGATACCTGGTGCTCAAATCGCCCCGTATCTGCCCAAATCCAGTTGACAAAAAAATGTAGAAATACCATGTTGCAATGTTGAAATTCAGATTTTGAGTATTTGGCTGGAATTATGGGAATTATACCAAGAACGTAATTTGCAGGTACTTCAAGGGCTACATAGTACAAACTTCCAACCACATCACTAAATGTTTCAAGAATATTTTGACTTGTAACAGTGGAGCTATAAGTGATATTTTTTAGAGACATAAGTGGTCATAGAGACTTTTGGAGTAATAAGGTGAAATGATTTTTTTGTATTTGGAGTGATAAGTGAAAGTCATTAGTGTAATCCAAAGTAATATTTTACTTTGAGAGCGATTGAGCCACTACATGTAGTTTTTTTTTAAGACAATTTGCTTCCAAAGTTTGCAAGTGTGACATTCTCATTGAGAAGTTTCCATGACAAAGTTGTGACATTGAAGAATGATGTACTCCCGTAATTAATAAAATCATAATTTTTTTGGTGCTTGTGTCCTAGATCCGCCTGAAATTGATTAAAGGGATCTTAGGTACACCATGTGTAATGAATGTGTGTGCATGACTTGTGTTCAAATTATCAAAATTCTCTCTTTGTATTATGCTTAAACAACTACATGCACATAAGCAAGCTTAAGTATAAGGACTCTTAATCAAGCTCCTGTAATCAAGCTTAAGTACACAAGCACAAAGCATCACATCATCAACTTGATAAGATGATCTTCCAAGCAAGCACATTTCACATCATGTAATCAAAGCAATCAAATTAAGGACGCTACAAAATCAAGAATTTCAAGCCAAGACGACATCAACATCATCAACACTTTTTGTATCACTTGCAGATAAACATGTTTTAACTGAATTGTATGGGTGCATTCTCGGTTGTAACCGACACCGTAATTTGAATAGTTAAGGTGAATACATTAAGTCATGTAATTCTTCAACTGAGTCATCAAGATTGAACTTGTCATTTGTCTCTTGAGTGCATTTTCGACAGTGTTCGACACCCTTCCTTTTTTTTAAATCAGCACATTCAATAAGTACATTCATGAAAACACAAAGTGTCAGTAATCAATGAAGCAAGTTCAAGAAATCCATCTAGCAAGAAATCATCATCAAATTAGTGTGAATTCTAGTATTCTATTCTTCAAGTGAGCAATAAGTGATAAATTAATAGAGCGTGTCATTCAAACCAATAATCAAGAGAGCGTGAAAGCAAGCAAGTGTGAGTTCAAACAATCAATTGTTAAAACAAGTTCAAGCGAGCGTGCAACAATCAACCAAACATCAAGCGAGCGAGTTCTGAAAACCCAACAAGTATTAAAATCAAGCAAGCATGACTTCCAGCAAGTTCACATGGCACAACGCATTCAGTTATTAAAGATTCTTAACAATTTGATTTTATCATTAGTTGGCAACATGGTGAACATCAACAAAACAACTCTTGTTGATATTCGAGTGCATCTTCAACATGCACATGAAATGATTGAGTTCCTTCAACTGGAGTCACAACTCCAAAGAACTGAGTTGCTAGAGAAGAGTGATGCTTCCAAGACTTTGAACAATACAAATACAACTGATGATTCCAAGTCACTGATCCAAACAACTTCAAGTGTTGAAGTGGTCTCTGATCCAGTTCAACTTTCTTCCAAATCCATCATCAAGCCATGGGAAGAAATACAAAGTAACAGAAATCGACGAGGCTTAGGATATGTCAAAGATGATGCCAAATTACATATCCCAGATTATTCAAGGGCCATTAAGTTTGTCAGTGCATGGTTTCTTGCACAAATCACATTAGCTAGTTTTGAGAAAGTTGAAGCCAAACATAAATACACACAAACCATAGTTGCAATTAAACAAAAATGCCTTCATTTTCAAAGAAACGGTCATCTGGAAGATCAGTGTTTTGATCTCCATCCTTGTCACCATTGTGGAAAGTCAAATCATTCATCAGCGCAATGAAATAAACAACAACAATCAACCAGATTGAAGATCAATTATTCATGGATTGATCCGTGGGAATGGTCATCCATGGTCAGAAGATTGTATAAGTTTTACAAGTGAATTCACTCACACATATTGCAGCCAACAGTAAAAATGAAGATGGTACTATTTGCAGTTGAATGGGGGAGTACACAAGTGAACCACTCATACACCTGAAGGGGAAGAGTTCAGAAATAATTTGAAGAAAATTGTCTCTCCTTTCAACTGACAAAGGGGGGAAGATGTCAATGAAATTGACAATGTTTGTTAGACTAAAAGTCTCGACAAAATAAGTGAAGCAACCAGTGGGCATTTTCATCAGCGAGTGGGCATCAAAAAAATTCACCAGTGGGCGATCAACAACAAAGTCAGCCGTGAGCAGTTTTCAAACACAACAAAAGCAACAGTGAGTTGTTTTTCAATGTCATCAACCAGTGGGCATTCTCAATATTTTTTCAGTGGACAAAGGATGTTGATTGCAAGCAAAGGACAGATGGATCCTTTTGCAACTTGGCACATGATGGAGATGTCAAGCGACATTCAAAGATGAATCAGATATGCAGCTGACTCATGGTCTCTTCATATTGCAGTTTCTTCAGCATCCATCTTTGGCGGTTTTCAGGCTAATGTTTTTTAGGATCAACATGAGAACTTGGAAGCTAGTTCCTCGTTCTTATTTTGGACTTATGATTGAGGTGGGGAATGTTAGCCTCACTCTCATGTGATGAAAACAATTATAAGTCCAAAACAGTTAAATTAATTAAAATCAAGAAAGTTGGATTTATTCCTACCTTTCTAGATTGAGTTTGTTCCTCATGGTTAGGAGTCAGTTTAGGCTTAGTTGGTTGAGAGATTCTCTCCAACTAGTTAGGCTCCTAGATTAGTGTGTTGTTGAGATATTTTCCTAACCAAGTTTGTTCAAGATAGATGCACTATCTTGAGACAACTTCCTCATGTATTTATATGTATCATGAACATTATTTTAATAATGAAATTCATGAGAATGAGAGACTACAGGAAAGTCACTCATGCCTTTTCCGCCATGTCTAGTTTTTATATATGTCTGATATTTATCTTATGAGTGTGAGTGTGCTATTATTAGTTTGTTTAGTTTTCTTCAGGTAAGAGATATCTAGGTGGATAGGTGGGTCGATAACAGACACTAAAAGTGTAAGTACGACTTTTTGTCTCAAGCGATTGGTAAGAATGAAAGAATCATATCCGACTGGTAAACGTTTGGCCCCAGAACAATAGTAGTGATACCCAACAAATTAATTTAGTAAGTGTTATTCCAAACCTACCTATGAATGTCATATCTGAAGCCCGTGACCAATACCAATGCTCTTTCTCTATGTGAAACCCTTCTGTCTGATCATCGAATGCTCGCTGTAAGTGTGCGCCATTACAAATAAGCAAGGTAGACAATATCTATACTATAGGTTTTTAAAGAGAATAGGTGGTAGGTAAGTAATGGGTACTAACATGAAAGCATCTCCTAACAATCAATGTTATCTAAACATCTTGCCCATCCAGTGTGAGTCAGTTCAAGTAAAGAGAAAGGTTGGTAGAAATAGTTTCGTTGAAAAAACATTGATTTATCCACGACTAAAGGTGCCCACCCATCCAAGCATGTAAAAAAGAATAAGTAAGGCAATAGTCAATGAAACAGGGAGTTTCCACGTACAATCCGAGGGTTGGTTTTTCTTGTGCCACCACCCACTTTAATTCATCATGTAGGCAACTTCAAAAGTAAATAGAAAAGTGAAAAGTGCCAACCCCAAACAAGTGTTGTTCTCCTCACTAGGAACAAGGATATATCATACATAGAGAGAAATGACTGACTGTGGCCATTTCTAATAAAAAAGTAGCAGCTCCCATCATAGACCTGTCTCGTAGTTCTTTTGGATAAGTGTTGTAGGGGTCTAAGTGGAGATTGGGTAACAAATTGTGATGTTGTGATCCATCTTGGTTTTTGTAGATAGATTGTTATATGCTTAGGATTTAGGGTGTCTATGAAGGCTTTAGCTGATTCTTTTTATTAGTTCCATAAGGATGTAGGTATGGAACCCGACCGTAAACACTTTTGGTGGTTGGAAGATCAAAAGGTGGGGAGAACCTTACCAATTCTTGGTTCATCGGGGGTTAGAGAATCAAGTGTCTAAGCGAACCCCAAGCCATATCGAACCTCATATTAATAAAAGAAGCCCGATAGAAAAAGGGAAAAATGAATTTGTAATCCGCGATGATCCAATGAACAGAATTGAAAGTTGTATCTTAAGATTATATAAGGGAAACATGATTCCAGACCCGCCTAACAAATAGTTGTGCAAAAGTTTATGGTGCATCATCTATAGATACATTCACACTCTAGCCAAGTGAGAATGTGTACTAGCATCGATGACCTCTTTGGTTAATGGATGATGCAATATGTGGACTAACCTGATGCAGATACGTGGGACACACTGATGAGGGCACCTGATCAGAAAGGGAATGAAAGATTTTCCAATCCATGTTCCTGCTTGCACAGAGAAGGATAGGAAGACTGCTAACTGCAGATAACAAAGGAAATGTCACACGAAGTAATGAACCATCAGGGCTATTACTTGTTTCAGGCTATGGGAATCAGATCACTCAATGGTATGAAGTCGAGGAGTAAAGGTTCCCCCCTTCCATACCTGACAAAGGACCAACTCATGATAAACCAAATGGAAATAAAATGTCATGTATCTACGATTTACTAAGGAATTACGTTTTTTGGACCCCTGGGAGTAGAGTCGAGTGACCGGCGACCGTAACTAATTGAAATTGGTACCTCCTTCGTGCAAGGATTTTCAGGGACCACAACGAAAGACGAGGCAACACTCAATCAGGAAAGACCCTTGCTGAACTGAGCAGCCCACACTTTGTGCCATGGACGAGTGAAAGAAGAGTAACTTTTGGTCATGTTTTGGAGTGGAAAAGAGTGATTTGGATCCTACAACCTTTGTGACATGAGAGATACTTTCTTACCTTTCCCAATGAATTTTGTCACTTATGCCACCTTGTTATTGGTGTTGCGCATAATTATTCCAATCTCTATAGCCTTCAATAGAAGATCCTGCCTCTACTGTGCATCTTCATCTATCACATGTTTAACACTTATGAATGTAGTTGTGGCTAAGTTTATTTTTCTTCAATATTCTTTTGTTGTATCTACTTGAGGATCAGATGGTGGGGGAGCAGTAGTTGTATCAAGGGTGGGCTAGGAGAGAACCACTCTCGATGCCATTCCTTATATTTTTCATGATATGCTCTTAAGGATTTATTTTCTTCTTCTCATGCTTCCATCAAAGCCTCCATGTCAATCAATTTTCTTTTGTTATCCAAACCAATGGCCAGGCCAACATCCACTACATTTGAAACCTTCATATTATTCAAATCCAAATTCACTTGCTTGGTCTTCATTGATGTTAAAGAAAATAGGCCCTTCCCTTTCTCTGCCTCGACCTTGGATGATCTAATTGCAATATTTGTGGATGACCTATAATATCTAATATCATGTATGCTCGAGACTCCATTCTCCTTACTTGGCATGGCCATCATGGAGGGAACCACTCTCGACGCCATTCCTTATATTTTTCATGATATGCTCTTAAGGATTTATTTTCTGCTTCTCATGCTTCCATCTAAGCTTCCATATCAATCAATTTGTTTTTGGTATCCAAACCAGTGGCCAAGCCAACATCCACTATATCTGAAGCCTTCATATTATTCAAATCCAAAGTCACTTGCTTGGTCTTCATTGTTGTTAAAACAAATAGGCCCTCCCCTTTCTATGCCTTGACCTTGGATGATCTAATTGCAATATTTTTGGATGACCTGTAATATCTAATATCATGTATGTTCCAGAATCCATTCTCCTTACTTGGCATGGCCATCATATATCTATCAAAATCTTACTCTATGAACTTCTCCAAAGCCTAGTCTTTTGGTTCCTTCTCAACACTCTCACCATTGTCCCCTTCATTAATATTTATCACTCGTATTTGTGCTAGAAACTTCTCACAACTTCAACATCAGAAGGAAGAATAATGGTATGGGTTGAGGCACCATCAGTAGTTACAAACTTCAATATATTCAAAGCACTTGCAGTTGAAAGTGAATGATCATTCCCTCTCTTATTACTTCTAGAGATCTCATCATCTCCCCCATCACCTTGCCCATATGATTGGTCAATAGTCTACATGGGGAATAAGTAGCTCCAAGTTGCACTGTATTTGTCTTCACATTTTACCCTGCATCCCCCTTAGGAGTGGCAAGTGACTTGGAACCTCTCCCAACCCATATTGATATCCCCTCCTAGCAAATTCCCTTCCATCTAGGTGTGGGACCCTTCAGGTAGATGCCTTTCCTTCCAGGGCTGGGTTACGAGCTACAACCATCTAGGTTTATACTCGCCTCATTATTTCAACTTGCCAGTAGAACCACTCTTTAGCCATCTGTACCTACCTTTAGGTAGTGAGTCACAAACAACTGCCAACATATTGGGTGGGGCAAGGCTACAACTTTGGAAACTACAGCTACGACAACTTATAGATACCAATATTGACACACACATACAGATTGTATATATATGTATATATACAATTTACAACATAGCTAGTATATACAGTGAATAAAGAATAGGAAAACATACACCTGGGCGCCTCATGGTTACTACCTGCTACACACTGAACGATATGAAAACTTAATTACTAGTTGCACCACATCACACTGAACTCTACGAAACTATGGGCTCTCTAGATTATTCGACATGAACAATACATTTCTTACAGTGCACCTTTTTAGGATCATCAACAGACAGAGAGAGCTAGGAGTTAGCTTATGAACTCAACAAAAATCAAGCACTAGCTAGACAAATAGAGTTTGTTCTCTTAGAAGTTAGAACAACTAGGCACTATCGTTACTTGACTGGTGAGTGGCTTGGAATCGCTTAAGGCTTGGGGATAAAGGAAATTCGTATCAAGTGCTAGTTCATACAGGCTAAGCTAATTCTATATGGCCTAGTGTACCTGACTTAGAAGCTAGCTAGTAGACCTTCCTTCCTCTATGGAACTTTCGTTATGACTCTACTACTAAGGCTAAGAAGAATGATTCTTCGCTTACACTAAGGGAGAAAGGAAAAGGGACTAGTTAGGAAAATAATGGAGACTACATGATGAAAATCAACCTAGCTTATTCGCTGGTAGCTCAAGGGGACACAAACAAGTGGTATGGGGTATGGACAACAACTTGAACTAGCAAGCTTATTCGCTAGAGTAGAAGTTTTTATTTCTTTTTCTTTCAAAGGAGACAACAAGAAGCTTCTTTGCTAGAGCTCGTTGTTAACTACAATGATAATTCCCCATTTCTTTTGGAACTACACAGACACAACCTTATAGCTTCTTCACTAGAGCTATTGATTTCTTTATGAGAAAAGCAGGTCATCCATTGGATTTAGCCAGAAGATAGCATAGTTTCTAAAGGAAAGGAGGGATACTTCTTCTCTTTCACTCTTATGTATTTAGACTCTAGTATTATAGTCATTGCATTAGTTGCACAGACACTAGCACTACACTACTAGCTAGTTGTACAAGAAGCGTTAGAGAAGACTACCTGAAGTCCATACAGTAAGAGAAATACTAGCTTCAGTCTGAGCCTTAGTCCCATGGCAGCCTTAATGGACTAGCCATAGTCTCCAATGTTTGAAAGAAATATAGGGGAAAACCCATATCTCCTCATACCTGCTCATTTTTCTGGTGAGAACATGGCTTGATCAAAATGTATGTGCTTGTAAACTACATAAGAGGAAGGCATACCAACAATGAGTATACTTAGGTCATATCCATATAGCCACATTGGTACCCAAGATACTTAATGGCGTGTCACATATCTACGTGATACTCACATTAATAAATTATGGTACTTGGGCCCAAACACTAAGGTTGTTTTCTTGGAATAGATCCTAGAAAACATTCAAAGAAATACCTGTTGTGGAGTTGAACTAAGATATATGAGTATCATTTTGGCTAATTGAGTGGTAAGGCTACTCTACTTTGGCTATTGCACTATTCAAAATTTCAACCTCTTTAATCAACTAGGTGGGATATGCCTTAGCTCTACCGAGTTGGGCTGGATACTACCTAGAAGTATGATCAGTGATAGAAAGAAGCTCTAGTTGGTCATTAACCTAACCCCACCAGGTGGTTCATACCCCATAGAAGGAGTTACACTGATATAAATATGAATATGATGTCGATGCTTATGTTCCTTGTCTGTATCAGTCTTAAGGGCAGGCTCTGACACCAACCAATTTTCATATGGTGGGAGCATTAGCCAATAGTAATTTTCTCAAGAGGTTTGTTGTAAGGTAACACAGGTATACTAAGATCTTTGGTCGTAATATATATGAGTATACCCCTATCTATGTTGTTTAGCACTTTATCCATAGCTCTTAACTCGTGATAGTCTAATTACCCTTATTAGATTTCATATGGATAATACATGAGCTTTAACATGATACATGATGTTCACAACTTAGTGTATACATGTTACATATGACGTATTTCTAGTATTAACTCATTATAGTGTAATAACCCCATGTAAAGATTACAGAGATAATCTTAAGAAGTTTCCATGAACTGTATAAGTAATACCCTAATCAATAATAAAGGGTCATTGTGTGAGTTCTATCACCATTAGTTATAAGAAGAACATGGGTAAGGTAATCGTAATCAATATGAAGTGGTTATACTAGTTATGGATCGGTCATATTCCCATGTTTACCTTTCATGATGAAGCTTTGTTTCCCATTAGTAATAGATATGAGCTTAGCTTAAGCTAGTTTACGTATTTACTGAAATATTAGCTTATACTAGTATTACCATTATGTTCTATGTACAACCAAATACCTTTATTGAGCACATCACACAACTTATAGATGTGATCTAATGAGATTAGTAGTATTGATTAAACACTAATACAAGTTAGTTGAGGATACTTATACATTTCTTTTTTGTAATGATATTTCCCTTTCTAATCTCAACACTATCGTGTCACCTTTGTTCATACTTATTCCCATAATTACTCACATGGGTACAACTCTATACTGAATTAGAGAAATTAGGCAATAGGTAGTAGTGGTGTGATTCCCATTGATTCCATAGAGCTAATACAATGATCAAGCTAATAACACAATACATACATGCTTATTCTTTGTATATTAGTACATGCACTTGAATTAAAGCAAGATCAATGTGCTATATAGAACAGGCATGATATACTTATGGTATTCATTCGGTATCTAACATAGATATCACAATACGACTAGTACGAGCTTAAGCTTACATGAGCTATTCCAATAGATTAAAGTGATGCTGATATGACTAGTGCTAGCTTTACACATTGCTTAGTATTGATCAAGCTGAACTAATGCCATGGATTAACTGATATGAAACTACTTAGGTTATAAGCTCAAATATGGTATAGCTATAAGTAACATATAAGAGTTACACGTATACATTGATTTCATGCTATGATCCTTAGTGATAAGAGTACTCTATGTATGATGATCACACTAATCCCATAAGATATAACTACAATAACTTGTAGCTTACTGATTTACTACTACTTTGTACATAACTATTAGTAAGTGTATACATCTATTCACTCATAACTACCGTATTACAAGTTACATGAACAGTATGAAGTGATTGCTTATCTATAAGATACAAGCTCTATTCCAGTCAAAGTGTTAATAACAGTGATACCAACCATGATCAATAGTGTCACATTATATGGGCTTAATAGAAAGGCTTATACTAATAGATAGTGTGATTGCCTAATATAGCTTATCCATATTGTCAAGGTTACAACTATGTTAACTATGTACAAACTTGTGAATACGGGTTGTGAAGATCATTGATTATGGAAACTAGTGTACTCAATGCTTATAGTGGTAAAGAAATAAGGCATGATTGAACTATGTGTATCGAGCTTGAACTATACTATCATTCATAAGGGTACTAATCCCATGACTATGACTAATCTAATATGCTACCGTAATTGTTTCACAATCTTATTATGATTGACCGATAATATATACCCATATAGAATAAGGGAAAGCATAGGATGGCTTGTACACAATGTAATACGTATTAGTACTATTCAAGAAGGCCATGATTATTCCATAATATTAAGTGCATAGATTGGTATCATTACAACTGTTAACACATAGTCTAATATGCATAAGCAACAAACTTTATCATATACAAGATATCCTATAGGTATTGATGATCAAAGTGTATTATAGTCTGCTTATATTTGCATATGCCTTCTTGTCACGTGCATTCTTATGTTCATGGAAGGGCAGTGGAGAAATTAGTACCAGAGAAGTATAGAAAAATGAAAAAAATGTAAAATTCAGAAGTACCCCCTATCCTCAATGGTTGACAAAGGGTACTGGGTATGTTATAGATGCAATTTTAAGAAGCAACAGTGAAGCATACATTTCGCTTGATTGTTAGCCCCTTGCCGAACAACAGGTTTGAAAGAAATAAAATGATTTTCATTCAAGAATTGGATGTCCCCTTCTTCACACATACGTGGGGATCCTTGACACCATCAAAATATCCCCATGCCATATATTTGTCTATTTCTAAAATTTTCAGAGTTCTAGGAAGCTTTATGTTAACATGTTTCCAGATTCCTCCATAGGAAAATCTAACTTGATGACACTTGGATTGGAAGAATTTCATTGCTTTGAAAGGCCATTTCATTAGAATTCTCCCTAAGTTGATGGTATCGATGTGAATAGATATTTTTCAATCTATGTATGGCTTATTTGTTCTTTACTGCTATTCATTTTCATTAGTGGTAGCTCTTGATAATTATTTGGGTTGACATAATCTATTCTTGGTATGCCAAACATGTAAATTTGAAGCAAGAAAATGAGTCCATATAAGTTGGGTGTATGCGTGATCGGCATGGGGAAGGGAAATGTTTGTCAATGTTTAAATATGGGTTTCCAAGCTAGAACTCAAGACTACTTGCAATGAGACAATCCACAAGATGGAATCTTTGGAGAAAATGAGTCTGGATTCTGGAAAGATTATTATAGACATGTAGTCTGAAGCAGAAAAGCTACAGGAGAATAAGAGGATGTGGTAATTTCTTACCTATTATTTTTTTTAGCTATGTTTTGAATGTTTCAGGAACATGGTTGGAAGGGTAGAGAATCAATATGTTTTGGGAATTTCTTTGTTATAAATGTAGATTTTAATAATATCGTTTGAACATATCAATTGAAATACATCTCAACCTCTAGCTATTGGTCTTGCAGGTGATTCCTCCTGTAATCATAAGTGATCTCGGGCGTGACACATGGGTGTCTGTATTATGTAAGAAGCTTAAGGATCACTGGTACCAGGTAGGTTATAACAATAGGACAGGATCATTGTAGTTCAACAACATAGTTCTAGAATTTTTTATTCCACGTTGAATGCAATCAAATGTTTAAATGTGTTGTGACTGAAGTAGCTTATTTACTTTTATATATAGGTAGTTGAAGGGGAATTTCCAATTATTACAGCCCTTGGGTGAGTGTTTTAGACTCAAATATTTTTGTGCCTCTATGGATTTTATTTGTCTGTGATCTGAGGCTTCCCTTCTTATGTATAGAGGAGAAAATAAAGTACAAGGAAATTGATCCTGGTTCTCGCATGTTGATTTTGAAAGAACTATGTTAGATTCAGGTTGAGGTATAAAACATATTTTCATTTCTATTTTGGTGGTATCATCAAAATGAAATGATTCCATTGTTCATATGTTATGACCAAGTTTAAAGAAAGGCATGAATTTTATGGTATTTTACCTTTAGTGTACTTTTGGTGATAATATATATTTTTAAATAAAATTGCATTTTTCCTAAGTAAAGTTGCTCTTGGTTCCCTCATGATCAACATCTCAGTCCTGTTGTAGTGCTTCCAAAATTGTTCGTAGATAACAAGATCTTTTTTTTTGCAGTCAAAAAAATCATTCAGTGCCTGTTTGGTGGTGCCAATACTTACAAACCATTACATATATATCCATGTTTTTTTAGATTCTCTTTAGTTGCATATTTTTCTTACATTTAATCTTTCTGAGAACAACTAATTAATGTGACCATTATCTTTTGAAAGGTTCAACCCCATATATATAGTTATCTTAAGCATGGAGTTCAGATCTCCACATTTCTTAATGAGCAGATCGAGGGGGATTCACATGGAACTTCCTACAAGTAAAATCTACAAATATTATGGAGTCTTTGATGTTGCATTATTGTTTATAGACTATTGCAATTCTCATGACTTGAAGGCCATATTAGCCTTATTATGAGTTCATTTGTTACAATTTTAGAACTTGCACCCAAAGCCTTAATCGTTATAAGGTGGAGATTCTGGAAATAGATTGCACATATGAAACGAAATTTTATGTATGTGGGTGCCTGCTTTGTTGAGTGGGACCATGGGTAGGATCATGACAAGTGGTATTAAAGAGCCACAACTTCAGGGCTTGTTGTGTCAAACCTGTCTTTTAGCTTATTTTTGGTTCATTCTTGGTCATTTTATTCGAGTATTTACTATTGTTATAATTGATGTGTTCATCATGTTGTATTCTATTAGAGCCTAGAATTGCCTCAGGCTGAAAAGACAAGGTTCTAGGTCCACATCAAACCACACTCAGCCTCGTAGCTAGCCCTACGAGGACAAGAGAGGGCTCTCTCCGGGTCGATCTCGGAAAAAGACAAGCGATGGGGCTCCAGATGACTGAAATAAAAGGTAATTTTAAGCTAGGTATGAAGTACAAGGGTTTGTTTTGAGTTTTTGGGGGTTTGTGTTGGAAACAGGGAAAGGAAAATTGGGCTCGGGGATGAGGCACAGTTTCTGTAGAGTTCTGATTGGGGAAAGGAAGGTAATCGTTTTGATGCTTTAAATTGAGTGAACGAATAGATCGGACTGGTGAGGAGCTAAGGAGAGCAAGAGTCTCAATAATTCTCCTTAAACAGATGAAAACATGGAAATTTAAACAAATTCAAAGGCAGAGCATAACAGTTAATGGATTCCACCTTAATCACTCATTTGTTCAAATTCATAAGAAAACACAGGAAAATGATACACATAACACTAATGAACTTACAATTACTTAGAGAAGCACACCATCAAAAACATAAAGCCACATGGATCCCAAACAGTGCTGCAAAACCCTAGTTTTTCCTTAGCCAAAAATGCAGAGATAGAATGTACAATGATATGCCAAAGCAATCCCAAGTGTCCAACCCTAAAAATGACTTAGGAATTACATGATATATACTAGCCCAACCCATTCCCTTGCCTCTAGGGGTCGAGCTCATCATTCTAGGAGCTGTTTCAACCAATTCTAAACAAAGCACTAAAATCTACGCAATCAAAACAACTTGCCTCTATAAGGTGGAAACTGATTCATTCATTAAATTTTCACTTTTTAGTAAATGAATCCTCTATAACAATTAAATAAATTCCAAAATTACATCATGTTTATCCAATTACATCAAGATAGACCAAAAATTACATCAAGAAGAAAAACTAGTCAAACTGGCCGAATTTCTGAGCTAGAAGGTGAAAAATTGAGCAAAAATCCTCTATGCATCACGCCACTTTGAGGCTAAGTTTGAGGCACTTCCTAAAGTCCAAATTGAGCCCAAGTGTGCTTGTTGGAAAGCCCTGTCTGTCTACATTCCAACCCAAGTACAATTTTTGAATTTGGTGCCCATTTACACCTCCAAAACTTCAATCTCCCAAGACTGCTTCCTGTGTGTCAAAATAGGGGCAGAGAGGTCATTTTTTGAGTGTTTTTGACCTCCTGAGGACTCAAAACTTGCCCAAACTTCTTGGCCATGCACTAACAGTCATGATTTTTCATGCCAAATCCAAAAAGTAAACTTTTTGTAGTTTGGAGCTCCCTAGCAAAAGCGCATGCAAGGTGCCACGGCGCACAGGGAGAAAAACCCTGTTTTTTGTACCAAAATTTGCCAAAATGCCAAAAATGCCCTAAATTTCTTGAAATTTTGGCTGGAGCTTCTTCAATAAGTGTTATGCTGGGCTAAAGAGGCTTCGGCCAATATCTGAAGACGATCAAGCTCCCTTTGCCTCTTTTTCTTCCTTATTGCCTTCCCCAATTTTGCCTTTAAATTCCTGATTCGTACCTTGCAGACCTTGTTTCTGCCATGTAGTGGAAAGCCATGTGTCTCGGAAATGCATGGTCCTTATCGACCTTGTCCAACAGTCTCTCTAAGTGCATGTTAACTCTCTCGAGATTAGACTCCCGATCCTCATTAATCTCTTGCTCCAATGATGTGAGCTCAATTCTTCTCCTTTGTGCAGCTTGGCGATTCTCGCGGATGTTTTGTAACTCCATGATTGCTTGCTGATCTTCAAGTTGTTTGTTCCTCTGCTCCAAATATTTCATGGTCCACTTAGCTCTCTCCAAGTCAAGGGATAAGGCTTGGATCTCTGTTTGCTGCTCCTGGATGATCTCCCTAAACTTGGCACTTTGTGGGCCCGTATCTGTATCATCATCATGAATGAGAATGAAGTCGGTCTCTTGCTCACCTGAAGGCCCCTCATCCTGAATTGCCCTCTTGCCTTTGTCCTGTACCTGTGATACTGATGGAGGAAATGAGGCCCTTGTGAAGCTCTGAAGAAGTCACGAGATATGAAATCATCCCAAGTGATGCCCTGTAATCCAAGCTGATGAACCACCAAAATCTTAATAAGAGAAAAATGATAAACATTGTTAAGTTGCTACTCAGGTGTTTTGTGCTGCACAAGTGTGGTCATCCTCTCTATGTTCCGGCAAATGAAATATGGAATGTTCATCATCTGTACCCTGGTAAAATGCATGAGCAACCTGATGTGATAAGCATAGAGACGAGAGAACCATCCCTCACAGCTGAAATATTTCATGATCAATTTCATTAGTGGAGCATATTCATCTTTCAGATATTGGAATGGGAACACTCTCTTGAGCTGCCTCAAGAAACCGGTTTTAATGTATGGCTCATAATGCTGCTGGTCAATCTTCTGCTTCTTGTTCCATGGTTCTCCAATGTTCGGTATGCCGGTTGCTAATGAGACAGATTCTGGTGTAAGTGTGAAGGTGACACCGGCTAAGATAGCTTGATCTCCATGTAAGTGCAACATGAATAGACGAGCCAGCTCATGATGAAATTGAACACTAGCCACCTTTTGACAAAACTCATAGCATGACTGATGCTGGAAACACAACATAGCAAGAGGGCAGGCCTGCAATTCTGTAAGGGTGGTCGGTTCTTCTCTAACATGTCTGCCACTTTTATGAGGCCTCCAGGGTGCCTGTTCTTCCAAGTGTGAGTCACTTTGGGTTTCCACCTCATAGTCCGATGAATTCTCAGATGTCATGGCTGTTGTTTTTCAAACTGCCTTGAAGATGAAGATGCTGGTGTATGAAAACTATTTATACTACTCTTTTAGTAATGTGTGCCAACTCTACCACCAACTGTTAGGAAAGGGACATAATATCAAGGGATTAGGAATTATTGGGAGAGATTTGTTTGGGAAATATGGGAGAGGGTTTGAGAGATTTATGTGTGGGATAGGGTTTAGGGTTTTACCTTTGAAAGTTTTGGGAAAGGGAATTTAGGATAGGGGTTTAATAACTTTAGGGGATGGGGAACAATGGAGTCAAGGAACAAAGGGAATTAAGGACAAGAGAAATAATGGAAAAGAGTAACCTTGGTGGCAAACCAATTTTGAAACCCTAGGCAGCAGTTTACATATGAGGAATTCAAAATGATAGGGTTTGAATTTTTGTTTCAATCATTAACATCCATAAACCACCATCCCTTATCACAAAAATGGATGAAACATTGAGATGTTGACCCTACCTGGTGAATCCACGCAAATAAATGGCAATTTGGAGAGATTTAAAGCAAATTCGGGCTTTCAGGTGTATGTGCCGCACCACTCGCCCAACGCGCCGCGTCGTGCCAGTGCGTCGCACATGTTTAGATTTACACTGGATATTTTCTCCCAGTGCGCCGCGCCTCCCCTGTGCGCCGCGCTACCTGCTCTGTGCGCCGCGCTACCTGCTCTGTGCGCCGCGCCATCCAAATTTCCTCCAACTTCACCCAAATTGCACACTAACTCTACCAATTTGCTTTGAATGGCTTCTCTTTGGTCTTGGCATACAAATGACATTGATTTTCATGAAAATATCTTTATAAAGACATGGATTTAATTTTTGACTCTTCAAGACCCATCTTTGTAATGTTTTGGCATTGGCACTTTTTCCATTTTAATAAAACTCTGTTATTGAATTTCCTTTTTGATTTTTTGACTAAAATGATGAAATGCTTGGCAATTTTTTGCAGGGATAGCTGACATGGAATTTGGTAAAGGAGACCAGGGCTGCGCCTGAAGAATTCAACAACTGAAAACTTTTGAAAATTATTACAAAGGACAAAATGTTGACTTTTCTTCAAAATAGAGTTTTGAAGAACAATCATAATCCATCCATATGATGATGAAATTCACGAAATAAAAAACATGTGTAGAACCTCCCTCTGACCTGCTGGCATTTGGACACTTTAACGACTCAATTTGTGAAACCCTAGACCTCTGATTGACATGACTCTTTGCCCATTAAAAGATCAAACATTGACTGTCATGGACTTTAATAAACATTGATGAAAAGACCTAAGCCAGCAGGTACAAGACAAGAGGGGAATGAATGACAAATCCCTTCCATCAAATTTATGGCATGCTCCTAGCGAATGCAACTGAGTGAATCGAGCGAGGCACCTAAAAATGAAATGCAAAAAGAGTTTTGATCTCTGATGGAGGGATGACCAGACCGACTCTAACATATTCTTTATTTGATTTGTTTAGGAAGTTGTGATAAATTGATTCTAATCCTTATATGTTGGATTGATTTTAAGGTAAGAGGATGATTCCAACATTGGTCACCCTTTATACAGGGAGATTCAGAAGATTGATGTAAAAAATAAGACTAGGGTAAATGTTGTTTCTCCTTGCCAGTGGGAAACCATAGCAACCAATTTTGATGAATTTCAAGCTGTAGTGGTAAGTAATTTAGTATATATACATCTTATCATGTTCACAATTTTTATGATATCAATTGCAATCAGAAGATTAAAGGTCCAGATTGTGAACAATTGTTGGGTTATTCAATATATTTCATTTCATTAAGAATAACAAACTTAAAATGATAAATAAATAAGTCGCTTCATAATGTTGGTGTTACAAATACTACATGCAAGTTTTCTAGCAAAGCTGCATCTCCAACTCAGCATGTCTAGTGGAGATTCATGTCCACCAAGACTTTTGGAGCATGATTTCAGGCCACATCTAATTGTATTCCCAGTCTTGCTTCCTTGGAAAGACCCTCTCCTTAGGGACACTCAGATAATTACAGACTGTTGCAATGTTTTATGGCGCACAGTTTAGTTGCTCGCTAATGGCCTTGTAGAAATCTAGGTGTATGACTTATTTTCATCATGAACCTTCCTCCCATAATTGTTAGGGGAATTGATGCTTTTTGAGCAAGAATTTGCCTTGCTTGTAAACACCAAATTCCAAGTTTTTCATAAAGATGTTGAACACCTTCCTTACATATCAGTGAGATAATTTTAAAAAAAGAAGTTAAAACGACATATATTAGAGGTTTCAAAAGGAGGCTCTAAAAGTTGTCTGCCTATCCCGAAATCTTTGAACTGTATAAATAAACAAATATTGTTCATGGCTTTATAAAACAAAAATACATCAATGGAGAAGTCTATAGAGAATTTTGTAGCTAAGGTTCATGAAACACATCATTTTTATGCCATGATAAGAAATGGAAATGGTCCAAATACCCCGCCCCATCCCTAATGCCTCTTTTGAAAGGCCACTAGCTATATTGTTACTATCCCTATATTGTGAGATAACTGGGTCTCTCTCTCTCTCTCTCTTTATATATATATATATATATATATATATATATATATATATATATATACATACACACACACACACACCTCATGGAAAGCACTTCAAGAACTTTTCCATGATCCATGGATGGTAAATTGGTTAAAGGAGTGGTCCTAATTAGAGAGCTTAAGTGCTAGGGGATCACGAGAGTCGAATCTGTAACCTCCCCAACTTTTGGTGAGAGATCTCACATTTGTATCATGACAACTTTAAGTACATGCCTTACATATCAGTGAGCTAATTAAAAAAAAATGGACACATATTAGAGCTTTAAAAGTAGGCTATGAAAGTTTTCTGCTTATCATAAAACCTGTGAATAATATCAACAAA